>JAZKJV010007340.1:0-498131 GCA_037367405.1 Ottelia alismoides
TAACACACTCACACAAAGTACGAGTTATGGCTAAAGTATATATGAAATATATACACACCCCCCCTATACTTAGCTCGAACGATGTCCTCAGAGTGATCAAGAGCGATGAAGAAGACATAACTCGTGCTTAGTAAAGGGAAGTGAAAAGGAATGGCTAAGTACCGGAATGAATAAATGAATAGAATGAGAGGAACTCGGTGGTCTCCCCCTATACTTAGGATTAACTAATCCTAAGTATAGCAAGCTGTACATGAAGGGAAAGCCGAGTGAAGAAGATACAGAATCTGCCCCCCCCTATACTTAGGGTAAAATATCCCTAAGTATAGGCAGCAAAAACAGGAGCAGAAAGAATGAAAAGAATACTCGCAGGTCCGACATTCCCCCCTATACTTAGGGTAAAGTACACCCTAAGTATAGCATAATCACAGGATGAGAAAAGGGATGTGGGACTAAAGAATAGAATGATATGGACAACTGGATCTATACAGGCGGAGGAACAGTGAAAATCAGGCGTGAGATGCAAAAGATGTGAGTCACAAGACCACATCTCACGCAAAATGAATAGGGGCACAAATAATAACGTCCCGCGGCTCATGATCTAGAAATGGTTTTAGCCGCTGGCCGTTCACTCGGAAGGTACTCTCAGAAGATAACTCAGATATATCAATGCTTCCGTTATCGTGTACCTTTCTGACCAAGTAAGGTCCCTTCCATTTGCTCTGTAGCTTCCCTGGAAATAATCTAAGCCTCGCATCAAACAGCCATACTTTCTGTCCAATCTCAAAATGCTTGTGGCTGATATGAGAATCATGCCACTCCTTCACTTTCTCCTTATAATGTAGGCTGCTTGAGAAAGCTGCATCTCTAAGCTCCTCCAGGGCAGCTAACTCTGCCCTCCTCTGGTCTCCAATACCATCTGGATCCATCAAAATATCTGTGACTGCCCAAAGTGACTTGTGCCTCAGCTCAACAGGTAGATGGCATGGCTTGCCATAAACGAGGCGAAAGGGAGATGTGCCCAATGGAGTCTTGAAAGACGTCCGATATGCCCACAAGACCGAGTCCAAAAGCTGTGACCAATTCTTTCGATCAGGGCGGACGACTTTCTGTAAAATATTCTTGATCTCCCTATTCGACACCTCAGCTAGACCATTTGTCTGTGGATGGTAAGGTGTGGCAACACGATGGTCTATACTGAACTCGCTAGCAAGGGCCTTCACCTGGTCGTTGACGAAATGAGACCCCCCATCAGAAATCAAAACTCGTGGAACCCCAAACCGCGTGATGATGTGTTTTCTCAAAAATCTGCAAACTGTCCTCGCATCAGCGGCTCGGGCGGGGATAGCCTCAACCCAACGACTAACATAATCTACGGCCAACAGAATGTACTCAAATCCCTGACTCTTAGGGAATGGACCCATGAAATCGATGCCCCATGCGTCAAAAACCTCACAGAAGTGAATGGGCTGCATCGGCATCATATCACGCTGTCCACAAGTGCCCATCCTCTGACAGTCAGTACACCTCTTCACGAACTCATCAGAGTCCTTGAAGAGGGTAGGCCACCACAAGCCGGATTGGAGAACTTTTTGTGCCGTTCTTCTCCCAGAATGATGTCCTCCTGCCTCAAGCTTGTGGCAGTAAGTGAGGACACTATGATGCTCCTCCTGAGGAATACACCGACGCCAGATGCTATCCCCTCCTTCGTGGTAAAGGATGGGATCCTCCCAGTGGTAGGACTTGGCCTTCGCAAGGAAGGTCTCACGCCTCTGCCTGGGCCAATCTTGTGGGACTTTCCCAGCAACGAGAAAGTTCACAATATCGGCGTACCACGGGAGTGAGGCGATAGCAAGGATCGCCTCATCTGGGAAGGTATCTCGAATAGGTTCAATCTGCTCAGAATCCTCAGGTTGCTCTAATCGGGAGAGATGATCCGCCACCACATTCTTGACTCCAGGCTTATCCTTGATCTCAATGTCGAACTCCTGGAGTAGAAGGATCCATCTAGTCAATCTGGCCTTGGCATCCTTCTTTGCCATGAGGTACCTGATGGCGGTGTGATCGGTGCGTTTATAAAATATCAAATGAAGGTAAAGGTAACGGCGCCATTCTGTGGCGAAATGAAGGATGGGCACTTGTGGACAGCGTGATATGATGTCCACTTGTGGACAGCGTGATATGATGAAACCGGAGACCACCACCAGCTGCGGGACTCCCTCGCGGACCTTCTCTGATTTTCAGACGCAGCAGGGGAGGTCAGGAGCGCACGTACTGGGCCGGCGAACTTCGCCGGCCACCTGTTCTTCCTCGACCTTCAGTCACCGTTCGATCGCCCTCCAGCTCCAGTTTCAATCCTAGCCATCCGTTCCAGGAGCGTCAGGCACCGCACGATCAAAGGAGGAGTGATCCGGACCATTGGATCTCGAGATGAGGCGCAGCTGAGCCGACACCGTCAGATCCTCCACGTGTCTTCGTCTGAGCCATCCGATCAAGCCAAGGATTGCAGGAGTGAGGCACCTTCGCCTCTCCCCCGTCGGATCTACACGTGGCGCACGCTCCGCCCTTGGATCGTAATAAAGGGGTAAATTACCGTAGGCCCCCTCGTAGTTTATGCTTTACATTTCAGTCCTGTAAATATTTTTAGTACTTTATTTACGTTGGGTTATTTGCACATTGAACCTCGTATTTTTCAGTATTTGCATTTATGCCCCTGTTTGTGTGAGACACGTGCATCAACACGTGATATTTTGGTGTATTTGCGACTTTAGCCCTGTAGTTCTGGATGTTCCTTAATGAATGAAAAGTTTTTGATATTTGCACTTATGCCCCTGTGAGCGTTTTATTTCCGCATGTGCGCCTTTTTAGTGGGGAATTTGCATAACAGCCCCTGGACTTTTTGGTACGAGTTACCAAAAGGTCCTAGGACTTGTTTTTCTTACATTTGGGTCCCTGAGTGCCCCAGACACGCGCCTCGCGCGTGATTTCTTGGGTATTTTGCACCAGACCCCCCAGAACTTTGGGTATTTGCACTTTGGTCCCTGTGCACAGTGCCCCTCCTTTGTTTTTGAATAAAATATCAAATCACCTCCAAATTCGATGAAAATTTGACACATGGCTCCTGCCATGGTGTAGAATTTTTGTGAATTTTTGAGGACATTTTTGATTTCATTGGCTATTTTTAAAAATTCAAAAACCCATGTTTTTGCTACTGTTTAGATTCAAAAACCCCAAAAAAATATCAAAACCCTTTAAAAATTCTATAAAAATTAGTTACTGTTTATTTGGTGTTCCTTGATTTTCTAGCCAATTTTGGCTATTTTTCATTGAGTAAAACCCCTAAAAATCTAAAAACACCTAAAAACTCATAAAAATCATATTAAATAACCTAAAAATCCAAAAACAATAATTTTGGTGCTCAAATTTTCCTTATTTTCTCTAGAATACAGGAAAATTACCTCCAGGGCCATCTGAGATCCTTAAATATTTTATCTTTGGGTTTTGGGCCTGGCTGGACAGTACCCCTTGCTTTTCACACTGTTTGATTTTTAGGAAATAAAATAAACATCACAAAAATCTCAAAAATTCACCAAAAACATAAAAAAATATAAAACACATAAAAATATTTTTGTCTGAATTTTTGCTTGCTTTTTAGTGCATTAAATAAATTGTTCAAGTTAATTGTTTGTGTGCTTTTCCGGTTTTCTTTATATTCCAAAAATCCTAAAAAATATAAAAAACCCTTAAAAACACTAAAAAAATACTCTCTCGGATTTCTGACTACATCGTAGGCCGCAAGGCCAATCTGTGCTCCTTGTGTTCGACCCTGGGAGCTATACCAGGTTAATCCCATAGCTAGGACCGCACTTCGTGTTTCATCCCTGATTTATTTCGCGATTCGATTTTTTTCTTGATATACTTAGCCCGAGTGATTGAGGTCGCGACGACCTTCATTTCTTTACCTTTACCTTAGTCGTTCGGGCGGTCATCAAAATGGCGCCTTTGCCGGGGAGTAGATAAAATATCAAATGAAGGTAAAGGTAACGGCGCCCTGTCCTTATCTCCAAGTATCTGTGGAGAAAGTGCATTATCCTTGAAAGAGTTCATGGATAATTTCATTGTTGATTTTTGTATCCAAGCATTAAAAAAATGTATAATTAAATGTGATTTAATTATCGTGAGTAATATGAATTTGATTCACATTGTAAGGAGAGTGATATGAGATAATTAACTGTGATTTAATTATCAAAGATGTAAATAATGTGAATGTGATTCATATTATTTGGGCATATAAGAATAGAGATCCTGGATGATTAAATGTGATTTATAATTATCATGGATATGAATAATGTGGATAGCACTATCTATATTAATCAGGTATATTATAAATTTGATTTATAATATATTAGAGAGAGCCTATTGTGATTTATATTTGTCAATTAATCATTGATGTGAATTGGATTCACATTGGATGATTAATTGAAAATGTAATTTACATTTTATTTTGGGATGTGAATGTGATTCATATTTTTCCAATGGCATGATTGCAATATTTCACAAGATAATTAAGAATTACTTTTGTGAAATAATTTACAACAAATGTTGTTGTAAATCCTAGATATATCATGAGATAATTAGATCTCATGAGATAATGAGATCTCATGAGATATTGAATAGATAGACCTAGTCCACCCTTTAAGGGGATGAGGTTTATCTCCTCATTATCTCCAAGGATAATTAATTGATTTAATTTGAATCTAAATATATTGATTTATCGATGTATATTTATTTAAATTAAATTAATTATTGTTGTGTTTTCACAACAAAATCATGGCCATTGAAAGAAACACAAATCAATCTCATCCATTGATGTGATATCCATGGATTGAGACCCATAGATCCCAAAACACTATATAAGAAGAGGCACCCCTTGATCTTCAATATACATTAACATTTTGTAAGCTCTCTCTCTCTCAATCTCTACATGCCAAAAGTTCTCTCCCCTCTCTCTTGTGGTCATCCATCATAGAGCCCTTGAGAGAGTCGCCATCGCCAGAGCATCGTCGTTATGCTGTCGGAGTTTCTACTCATGGACCTCCATCTCCTTCGGTGCGCCTCACTCGTGAAGAAGATGTAGGATCTCATGTGATGAGATCATGAGATCCGTTGCTTGGATTATCAACATGGATTGCGAGGAGCACACGTCTCATCAACGTGCTTGCAAGTGTCTCCTCCGTTGGATCGGACTTGAGACAGGAGGTCTCTTTGTTTAGAGACTCGATCGCAACCATGCTTCAAGAGGTAACCCTAGTACCTATTTGTAGTTTAGATGAAACAATCTAGGAAGTGTTCTTGGATCATGTGGTTTCATCATTTAATTTTTTTTAATTCTGTTTCCCAAAGCAACTAGTGCGACTAGTCGCTCCCAATCGCATACGATGCGATATTCACGCCTCCGTGATGCGCTTGAGGATTTTCCCATATCCTTCACTACTCTCTATATCCCTCTGAGTAACAAGCACATGACCTTGTTCGTCCTTAATGCATCTCACTTGAGAAAGGTCTTTGGTCTTTCTATATCTTGCTTTGGCCAAGTTGAATGTATCCTTCTGGCCATCCTTAGAGTCGAGATTTTTATACAAAACTTCATTAGCTTTTGACTTAGATTCGCTTACAGCCTTCGTTGCTTCCTTCTTTGCTATTGTATAGTTTGTGACAATTTCCTTTTTTTCTATCCTTAGATACATTTTTAATAATTCAAAATAAAATAAAAAAAGAAAAAATATTTTTAGTAATTCAAAATAAATATAAAAATATACTAACTTATAAAATTAATAAAAATATAAAATTACCTTTAAACATTCAAGACAAAAATATATACAATATATTTTAACATATTTTTTCACAGTAACTCGAAAAAAATAAAAATCAAATACTAAAACACTTAAAAATCTCAAAATACATCCAAACTTTGAAATTTCATAGTCCATTCAAGAAAAACACAGTACAATACCTTATTACATGTATTCTCATATTCTTTTCCAGTAAAATGAAAATAAAATCTTTTGTTATTGTTTACTAATTTTAGTATTCAAAATACTTCCTTGTTTTCTTTAAAAGTCTAGTTTTCAACTTTAAAAATACTTCAAAATCCATAAAATTCTAAAATTTACCTATAACACCATAAAAATAGTAACTAAAATTCAAAGCATAAAAATATAAAAATTAGAATCAAATAAAAATATAAAGAGATATTTACACCATAACCCTGAGTAATTTTGTAATTACAATCATAACCATACATAATCGTAAAATCCACCCAATACCCCAAATAACCCTCTGTTTTACACTATAACCCTCCTTTATTTTAGTTCATTAACTCAACTAGATGACTGAGTTAATCTAACTAAGCCACGACCTAACAATCGGGATCAACCAAAAGTCAAAAAAAAGAAAAATATCACGTCCCTCCTCTCTCGATCCAGCACCTGCATACGAGTCAAGTGTTGTAGGGTGGCTATGTGCGATGGTGGAGGACAAGTGCTGGAGGGGCGGCAAAGTGCGGTGGTCGAGTGTTGCGTCATGTGGTGGTGCAGGGAAGGAGACAGGCCTTCCACAGAGGTGTGGAGGGGACTTTAACGATATGAGGCTTCTACGGGGGGCTTCGTCGGGGGCCGCACACTGGGGGAGCTTGCAGGCTGGACTTCGAAGGGGGTCATACAATGGGGGGCTTCGATAGTAGGGAGGGAGGGGGCCACCGGGAGATTCCACGGGGAAAGTGGGGTGGGGGGAGGGCTTTCGACAACATGGAGGGATGGAGGGGATCGTACAGGGAGAGGTGGGTGGAGGGCGGGCATCGTCGAGGGCCGCATAGGGGGAGCTTGCAGGCTAGAGGAAGGGGAATTTAACGAGGGGCAGGAGTTGGGGGCCTGCAGGAAGGGGAGGGGTCTTCCGACAATAGCTTTCCAGGGAGCTGTTTCGTCAACAGTCTATGGACGAGGGGAGGGTGTGGGCTCATGGACATGGGACGGGGGCCTCAACGAGGGCTTACGTAGGGGAAATGGGAGCGGGTGAGGGGGCTTCGACCAAGGGGGAGATGGGATATGGGTCCTTGTAGGTTGGAGATTTGGGTTTCGACCAGGGGAGAAAGGCGGGGAGGAGGTAGTCCTCGGAGTATGAAGGGGAGGGGGAGGTCGGAGGAAGGGAGGAGTAGGTGCTGGAGGATGAAGGTGAGGAGGAGGTCGACAGGGAGGTGGGAGGTGGCTCGAGGAAGAAGAAGAGAATGGAATTATTTATAAATATCTGTAATTTAAAGGGTAAAAAATAAAAAAAATACTTGATGGATACCGTCGTAGTTAATGGAAAATTAGATGGAAGTTAACACGGGGTTATGGGTGTAAGAGTTAAATATTATTCACGGTTCTATACATAATGCGCGATTACGTAGGGTTATGAATGTAATTATGAAATTACTCAGGGAAGTAAATATCCTAAATATAAATCATTACCTATACTACTTTACTTGTAGGTATAAAAACACATAAAAATAATACTAAATCCATAAAATCAACTAAAAATCTCTTAAAAGTAAGTAAAAATCTGAAATTCCTTAGTCACTCTACCTATTATACATTAGTTTTCCACACTTTGCCTCCTTGAGTTCGACACTCCGTACACACTATACACTTATTTTAGGAGTATAAATAAAAATATTTTTCTGTAAAATTCATCTGGTTGATTCAACGTCACTATTCTTCTTTTAGAACATTAGACCAGCGTGACATTTCACCCAATGAGACCCAAGGAAATGAATCTTAGTAACCATCTTGTGCTGCTCCTAAGACACAATTGTGTATACCTTGGTAGGGTCAACTGACATCCCCTACGCCTTGAAATCACATGGCTAAAATGAATACAATCATGAACCTATCCAAGTACGGATGAAATACTTTGTTCATCAAATCCATGAATTTGGCAAGTGCATTCGTGAATCCAAATGGCATCACCATGAAGTCGTGATCGTATCTAGTATAAGATGTTAACTTCATCATGTCAGAATCCTTGATTCTTATATGGTGGCATCCAAATTATAGATCGATCTTGTTAAACACCATTGATATGTGAAACTGATCGAAAATATCATAAATCCATGAGAGAGTAGCATCTCTTGACAGTTGCTTGTTCAGATGCTTGTAATTAATGCATATCCTCATGGATCCATCCTTCTTCTTCATGAAGACGACTGGTTCTCCCCATGATAATGTACGACGGTGGATGAATGCTCTCTTCAACAACTCTTGCAACTATACCTTAACATCTCTTAGCTCGATTTGTGCCATCTTGCATGGAGTAATGGAAATCGGATGCGTGCCTAGCAACAATGTAATATCAAATTTGATCTCCCTCTCATCAGTAGTAATCCAGGAAACTTTTCTAGAATCACACCATGAAACCCACTTATCATACATACATCCGCAATCATCCGATCCTATACATCTAAATCGACCATGAAAGCAAGACAGATGACACATCCCTTGTTGAGAAACTGATGTGTTCTCACAACAGAAATGTACTCAATCCCACTACTAGAAGTACATCCATCAAACTAGAAAACTAGATGTACATGCAAACGGAGGACCGTCGTCCTCCTGAAACAATCCAGGAGGGCATGGTACCTCTCCATCCAGTCCATGCCTAAAATGATGTCAAAGTCCTCTAACTAGATTCATGTAAGAACACATGCATATTGTATCCACCTATATATATTATCACATCCTTGACTGCATGAAGAATGATAAACAACTGAACCATGGGCCCTTGATGTAGTACAAAGATGCAACTCAATACATACTTGCCCAAGATGGGCACCAACAATGTGCGAGAAAAGAATGTGTACCCCTCAAATAAAATAGTGCATGTAAAGAAATACCATGTATTGAAACCATAACGTTGATGGAGGATCCAAAATCTTGTGGATGATATTAAGTCACGACATTCAACTGTCTATGTCGTAGTAGTGGCACGCTCAATCTTGTGACGTTGAATGTCTGAATGGGGGATGCTAAAAGTCCTAATCTCCATAGTGGAAACACAATCCCTACAACTTTCTAGAAGGCCATGCTAGTCACACTATGTTGTTGCTGTGTTCTTGAACCACTAGAATGGAAAGGACACCGATCCTTGAAAATTGTCCCCTTACTGCTATAGTAACACACTCAAATACCTGCATGTGAAAGTGTCCCACCAAAAACTAAATTATCGCTCTCAAGTCTACGACTATGCAAATGTGTCAAGGAAAGGGAAGAAGTAGTGCCACGACTAGCCAAAGCATGTCCCAAGGTAGGGGAATAAGTAAATCCACTAATAGGTGGTTCCATTGCTCCGCGTGGTGGTGACGCTCTCTACAAATATGAGATAAGTCTCGACGTGATGCTCGGTTGGGCTACAGTAGTGAAACTGTGTTTAACCTCCCTATAATCACCTTTGTATAGCCTCACACTTTGTAGTCTTCACTTTAACCTCTTTGATGGAGGTAAGGTCCAAAGTAGATAGCATGTCCTGAATTGTCTCACGCATGCCATAGATGAACTTCTACGGGTTCTCCTCTAGATAGGTTGTGGTGGCTAGGGAATGTAGGGAAGACTCAGTGTATTAAACCAAGTACGCCTAGATTGTTATCAACCCTTGTGTTATCTCAGCGAACTATCTCTCTTTGTCTCACTATGAAACTTATCGACGAAAACCTCCCAAGTGATGAACTCGGTCATGTGCTCCCTAGTGTCATACCACCTTCTCTCTATGTATCCTGCCAACATGTACTCTACAAATGATAACCATGTATCCTCAGGTGCACGGATCATCCTTAGAGTCATGGACACATGGTCCATCCATAGATGTGTGCATCACCTAATGTGTCAGTACCAAAGAATTGTGGTGCTTGGGTAGGGATGAAAACGAATGTGAATATATTCATATATGATCCGTTATCGTATTCGTTTTATACATATTTTGACATTCGTATTTGTATTCATTTTGAAATGGATGCAGATATGTACATCACTTTGTCATTCACTAATATTCGCATTCGTATTTGTATATTTGTTTCCAAACATAAGTATAGTGATAGATTTATTTATAAATGTGTGTAACAACATTTTATGGTTGCATTCACCATTGTTGATATAATTATTATGAAGTTACAATATCTGGCATATCTGTTTTATGTTTAAACCATTCTAAATATGTATATTTTAATTAGCCTATAAAATATTTTGTCATTATTTGTATCCGATTCTTATTAGTTTTACATTCGCATTCGTTTTTAAGGATATGGTAGCACATTTTTTATATTCTTCAATATTCGTATCCGCATTCGTGTCGTATTTTAAAATGGATAAGGATATAATTATACCTATATTCATGTTCGTATCCGACTGTTTTCATCCTATACTTGGAACATCTGTTAGGTAATTGATGAATCCTCATTTCATCACCTTTGTTCTTTCATTTTGACCTTAAAACCCTAGCTAAATGCATGTATATGTCATTAATTTGTGAAAATAAACACCCAATAATTCACAATCAATACTATTTAAAAGGATTGTACAAAATACTGTATTTATGCCAAAATAAAAGAATAAAGAAAATAAAAAGGATGAGGTATCAAAGATACTGAGTGACTCTAGCCCCTGAGACCTAGTCATCATGACGACTTGATCAATAATGAATAAAGTAAGGGGAGATAGGGAAGCCAATTGTGCATACAATACATCTCAAAAAACCTAAATTCACAGGACAATAATTATAGTTTGGGACCTATTTTATTTTCTTATTTTTATACATCAAATAAATAAATCCTAAACATTAATATTGTAAATAAAAATACGAAGAAAATACAAAATTTATGTCATTCAAAATAATACACAATGTGCATGGGACACAAAATAAAAAGCCACAAAGGAAACTTTACAGACATGTATATTCTCCATACATACTGAAAATTCACCAAAATCACCTTTATTGTTTATAAAATAAAATTAGCTACTTAATGAAGGTGGTTTCATTCAATTTGCAGTTAAGATGCAAAAGTTAGGTTTTGAACCCTTATTGTGAAATATACATGTATATAATATTCAATATATTCATTCTTTATATTTTTCACTTTATTTTTATAATTTGTAAATATTATTTAAAGCACATTTGCAAAATAAAGTTAAAATAAAACCATTAAAAATACACTAAAATAAATAAGGTACTTTAATATATATATATATGAATATATGAAATATATGTATATATACATATATAATATATACCTATTTATTTAAGTACATAAATAAACTTACAAGAATCTAATAAAATGTTTAAATAAATTATAAATATATAAATTATGTGTATAAAATACTAAAATATAAAACGTAGAATAAAAATAAAAGATGTAAAATACATATATATACCTATATACATATATGTAAATAATGACACCTAATAAATCACTTGTAAAAATAAAAAAATCGTAGTTAAATACTGCAGAAAATTACAAATATTTTTGTATGTTTTAGTCAAAAATAATAAAATCATATACTAATTTTAATTGAATTAACAATCAATTTCTGTCTTTTTTTCTGGTTAGTCCATGTGAACCAACCAATGGCCTTGGACCATTGGCTCCCCGGTCAACTGGTCAGTCCTCGCCTCCTTCTTTGTTAGATCATGTGAGGGCTCTGACTTCTCCATTTTCCTAAGACCTCGCCTCTTCCCCATTTCTCTCAAGACCACCACCTTATTGTAGCCTTCTCATCCCACATCCATGCCCATAATCGCATCTTTACCTACCCCCTTCGAACTACATGCCATCGCTTCGTCTTTTTGGCTGGAACCCACTCCTATAACACCCCCCTTCGGCCTTCATTTTGACTTGTGATCCCCGATTCATGGTTTGAAACCCCAAACGGAGGCTACCTGAGTTGAGTTGGAGGTGACAACTCCGTCGATCTCTCCCTTTGGCATGGATAATGCACTAGATGATGGAGGTCCAGGTTCATCGGACACCCTATCCTATGAGCTTCACCTGCTCTGAGCTCCAGAGCCCGTCGAACTACTAGTTTAGTTTATTTTCGTTGATTGTAGTTCCAATAATTTAGTAGTAGTTTTAATTTCATCATGTAATAAGTTCCTTAGCATAATTTGGAAAATCAAAATCGCCGAAGCCTTTATCTCCGATACCGAATTCATTGTGCTCCACCCTCATTCCGACCCTTAATCACCTCATATCTTTCCCATTGTGTTCTCCATCAAAACCCACGCTTACCCCTTGATCCAACAACGATCAAGTGGGGATCGGAGCTCCCACGACTCACTTCAAATTCGTGAAACCAGCTTCATTCTATGGTCAAGCACATTCAAATCGAGCCCATCTAACTTTTGGTGTAAGTCCGTGATCGAAACGACGCCTAGAGTCCCCCCCCCCCCCCCTCGATGCAAGAATAGAGCTTCAGGTCATCTAAGCTCCATGGCTCTTCCAATGAGCCCCAGACATCATAAAGGTACCTGTAGGATGCGCAAGAACCTCGAGAAGAGGAGGTAAAGAGGAGGAGGCAGGAAGCGAGTGGAATCAACGAGCTCACCAGTGGCGAGTTCTTCAGCAGTTCTTCTAGTTGTCTTCCCCACCATCCGATCAAAGGCATGACCCATATCTATTCTAGGTTGTTGAGATTAAATGAAGCGAATCCTCTTTGAAGCCATTGGATCTGCCACGTGGCCGCCTCTCCACCCTGCAATAACATGCATATTAGGGGTAATTTATTAAGTATCCCTGCTCCTTTTTTGTAATTTCATATTAGTCCTGTAAATATTTATTCCTGTTATAAAGTTTATGTAAAAATTACATCTGGTCCCCTACACTTCTTGAATTTTACACATAGGTCAGGTGCCAGATAAGCTCACGTGGTGCTCCGCGTGAGTTGGTCATTTTACAGACACACCCTTCCAGATTTTGTTATTTAGATTTAATCCAAATTTTTGTATATTTAGTTCAAAACTTTTGGATATATTACATGTACCCCTTCTACTTTATGTTTTATTTCAACTATACCCATGCCAAGCATGAATAAATTAATCTATGTATTTTATTTTGGATTAAATAGCTACTAGACTAGAAAATTGCGAAAAATTTACCAGAGATGCTTTGAATGTTGCTTATTCATGCTACAATTTTTATAATTAAAAATCATTTCAGAGCTATTTATACCCTATTTAGAGATAAAAATATAAAAAATAGAAAAATACCTTAAAAAGTATGTGCTATATATTACCATATAATATAGTTACATGCCAAAAATCACAAAAAAAATCAAAAGAAAATCTTAAAATTTAAAAAACCCTCCGAACACTAAAAAATCAGAAAATAATTTCAAAAATACAAAAAATATAGTTTCTATTCTATATTATATATATATTTATTACTGCATATTACAAAAATTTTTAAGGAATTTTAGTCTATTTATCTAATTTTAAAACCTTAAAACATTCAGCTTATTTATTAACTCCCTGATTTCGAGTATTTTGGATATTAAAAATACTTAAAAATTAGTAAGAATTCTCAGAAAAATTTTAAAAATAGAGAAAATATAAAAAAACATAAAGATAATTTATTTTTATAATTTTTTGAATATTATCAGTTATATTTCTAAATATAAAAGCCTATATAGCTTATATACCTATATATAATTATATACTTATCAATATAAGTATTATTATTATAAATACTTAAAAATATTTAGTACCTTTAAAAAATTAAAGGGATTGTTCATAATTATATTTACTGAATTTTTATATATTTAATATATACATTATAAATCTTACCTATATTATATCCATTTTAGATATATATTACTTATTACATATTGAAAAGAAAAAGGAATTAGAAATAAAAAAACTATAAAAAAACTAAAAAAATATAAATTAAAAACATAAGCGCTATACAATCAAAATAAAAATTATATAATTAAAAACCCACAAATTTTAAAAACAAAAAACACAAAAAATAGTTGTTGTTTATTCTTTGTAAACAATAATTATTTGCATATCCACATAACTCTCAGTGGTTCGACACCCAGAATACTTGTACACTATATACTTTTTATCTGGGTTAAATAAATTTTAGACCACTTTATTTGAATTTTCTTTATCACTACTTGCAGGTTAATTGTTGATTTGATTGAGGTCTTCGTGAGCGGTCACATCAGCGACTGTGCTCTTTCCTTGTGAGTCACACGTCCACTTGTTGGATTCTCGATCGATCAGCAATGTAGGTACTATGATGCTTTTCTAAAGCATCCAAGTCACCAGTCTCTTATACTCCAACAATATTGTTCGCTGGACGTTGTCCTTCTCCTCTCGAGAAGGACAGTGGGAAGAATCATCTTGTTATTGAGCCTCTACTCCATCGCCTCTTGGCATTGTTAATGCTCTGTACAACCTATACAAGTAGGGTCGGTTGATGTGTCGCATCTATGTCTACAAGAGGCAACATAGTTCGACATAAAGAACCATATCATCGATATTCGCATTTACTTTATGACAGACACATAAACGTGGATAGTAATGTTATTCTCCTCAGACTTGTGTCGGATTAAAAGACTCTTAAACAATATCCCATATTTCTAATACCACTGAGAAACCATATACGTAAATGGAATGGAATATCTCATCTCTGATACTAAACTGTGATGCCCCCTAGGATCCAGATACTTGGAAAACCATTTCCACATGTACTGCCATTGAAAACTTAACACGTGAGAATACACATAAAAGATTGAATTTTAATTTGGCATTACATTTATGCATATTTTTTGTACATGGACTTGTATGTGGTTGCATATGTGAATGAAAAGAAAATTCCATTCTTTTATGATTATTCTCTTGTGTTTAGTGTTTTGGATGTGGAACTATACACATGAGAATGGTTTGTTGAGTATTTGGATCATGGAGGCACCATAGAATATTGACTTCCTCCTTACAACTTGACCTCAATGAGCCAGGAAAACCTGTAGATCAAAAACTTTACAAAGGTATGATCGGTTCTCTTCTCTATTTAACAACAAACATACCATATACTTTTGAGTACATGTTTAGCAGCATGGTTTTAGCCTTCACTAAAAGAAAGTTACTTAAAAGATGTTAAAATGATTTTTCATTATATTTTGTTTATCTAAGACTTAGGCTTGTTTTATCGTAGAGTGCATTTCATGGATTTACTTATATATGGTGATGCAAACTATGCCGACACAATTAATAGAAAAAGTATAAGCAGTACATGTCAATTCACTAGGAATACCCTTGTATCCTCCTATTCTAAAAAGTAAACTTGTGTAACACTTTCAACTATTGAAGCAACGTATATATTTATCATTTTAACATGTGTTCCGCCTACTATGAATGAAGAATACACTCTTTGATTTTGGTTTGATTTTTAACCCTAATCTTATCCTATCGTATAACATCAAGTATATCAATCTAGCAAAGAACCCTGTTAATTATTCTAGTACAAAGTTGATGTTAGACATCATGCTCAGCATGACAATGTTAAAAAAATGAAAATATGTTTGGAATACATTTCCGGATACATGCAAGTTGCGTACATTTACTAAACCTCTAGTTACACCTCAAAAGATAAGAAGAGAACTAGTTTGTTGTAATTTGAGAGATGTTTGTTAAGTATTTGCTGCAAAAAAATCTCCAAGATGCAATGTTAATAGATCGATCACAGTTATCTGATCGATCAGAGGTCTTGATCAAACCTTGAGGACTGATTGATAAAGTATGATCGATCTTTTAGCTTAGTCTAATCGATTATTTTTGGACGAATGGGAGTTTGCTTTTAAAATTTAAATTTATTTGGGATTTTGATTTGGAAAGAAGTGTCAAGTCACTCTTGTTGACTTTTTTTTATTAAGAGTACATCTCTTTAGTCTCCCTTCTTTTGATTTGTGAAGCCAAATCTTCTATATTGTGAATTGACTCACTCAAGTCACTCAATATCTCATAGACTCCTCTCAACCACCGATTCCATCTTTCCTATTTAAGCAACTATTTGCTCAACAACACACAACTTTTCTCTCAACCAAACAATCCTTGTTCTCCATATTTCAAGAGAAGGTATAACAAACACCTAATCATTGTTGTTGATAGGTAATACTTGCCAGGTTGATCGATCATCTAAGCAGATATGTTCTTGTTTTATCATTTTTCTTCTTTTTTTCTTAAATAACCTTGTTCTAACGGGTTGTTTAATACTTTAAGACCCTTCATTATGATACTGTGGCAACACGAGGATTAACAGAGGCCAATCATCATCACTGGGAACAGGCACTCTCATCCGTCACGTCGTGACACGAATGATGGTGCTTACACCCCATATTTCTAGGCTATCTGCTAGTTTTGGTCTTTTCTTAGTCTTTCTTTGTGTCTTCCATTGTAATTACTATGTATGGGAACTCGTTTGCATATATAAATATTTTGTATCTTGTTCCATTTTATAATAAGGTTGCATTTTACTTTATGTTATTTAACTTTTTCTGATTACATAAAAGGAGAACAACTAAAAAGGAGAAGAACAAATTAATTGGTTTTATATTTCAAAAGGAAAAAAAAGCGATGTGCATTAACATTAAGTTATATTTGTAACCTAGTTAAAAGTAATAGGTTGTTTACTATAAGAACTTAAAATTTTAAGCTTTTCAAGTGTTTTGTCATTATTGAAAAGGGAAGACTGTTCTTTCTTTGTTCCGATTAATTTTAAAGATGACACACATATATCACAATTTCTCATTTTTGTCTACTTGTTTATAGGACCGTACGATATTTCAGCAATATCAATTTAATATTACCAAGACCACAAACTCAAAGTTTTAATACTTTCTTTGTTAAAACAAATTTGTAATTTTTGTACATGGAATGATATGTTTGTTTGGTAAGACGTAAAATAAAATCTATGATGTTGAACTTTCCAAATCAAGACATATTATATTCTCCTGATGATCTACTAACTCGATTAACCTAATCAATCACTATATTCTCCTGATGATCTACTAACTCGATTAACCTAACCAATCACTATATTCTCCTGATGATATACTAACTTGATTAACCTAATCAATCATACTTGATCGACCGCATCTCCAAAAATGATCTACTATACTTGATTGATTAATATATCAACCACCTTTTGAATTCAAACCCTCCAACAGCTTTATTATGCTGGATCAACTTAAGATGGCCGATCACCCTATAATATTTTGCTAAATTTATTTCCACTATAATATTCTATTATACCCATATATAGAGACTCCATGCCCAATGTTGGAAGATACACCGGCTCTCCGCTACTCTCTACATCAAAGAAAAAAATTCTAAGATCCTTTTTAAGTTTTTCTCTCTATTTTTGTTTGAATTCCTTGATCTTTCCTTGAGAAAAAAATCAACAGATAGTTTCATCAGAAAAAGCTATCAAGAAGCTGCATTTGTTTGCCTCCCAATCTTTGAGATATTCTGACAGAAGCCAAAACACTTTTGATAGGGGACAACATACGATGATATTATTCTTGTGATATATATCTTGTTCAAATGTGCTCATTGATAGAGATATTATTACTTGTGGATATTCTCTGCTAATCTCTATGGTGCACTTATTGTGAAATTTTGTAAAGAAATTCTTTTATTTATTTTCATAACAATCTCTGTGGAGAAGAGAGACGGAATGGGATATCTATTCCATAGGGATATGGTCTCTTATATAGAGAGAAAATCCTAGAGAGTACAAGAGGAAAAATACATAAATACCCCCGAGGGGGTACGAAACCCGAAGGGTTAAAGGTTACGGAACCCGAAGGGTTAAGGGTTACAGAACCCGAAAGGTTACAAATATAATTGTAATATAATAATTATAACACTCCCCCTCGATTTGGAGCATATATGTCGATTATGCCCAACTTGAATACTAAGTACATTAGGCACTTCCTTGGAAGAGCCTTTGTGAGGATGTCTGCAAGTTGAAGTTCAATGGAGATTTGTGGAGTGTTGATTCGTCCTTCTCGTACTGCATCACGAACAAAATGGCAATCAACTTCAATATGTTTTGTCCGCTCATGGAAAACTGGATTGGTGGCGATGTACGTGGCAGACTTGTTGTCGCATTATAAGGGTACAGGAGTGGCGACTGACATGCCAACTTCTGTTAGGAAAGAAACAAGCCATGTGATCTCGCATGTGTCCTGAGCCCTTGCCCTGTATTATGCTTCCGCACTAGATCTGGATACCACTGTCTGCTTCTTGCTTCACCATGTGACAAGGTTATCCCTAACAATCATGGTGTATCCTGTTTGGATCGGTGGTCCTCAGGAGAGCTAGCATAGTCAAAATCTGTATAGCGGAGATATTAGTGTGTCCATTCACCCCATAGAAAAGCCCACGTCGGGGAGATTCCTTCAAATATCGAAGGATCAAAAGAATATCCTGCCAGTGACTGTAAAGAGGCTTCTCCATATATTGAATGGCTCTGCTCACATCATATGATATATCTGGCCTAATAACAGTGAGATAGAGTAATTTTCCCACTAAGCTTCTGTATCGTGTTGCATCCTCAAATGCTGGATCAGTAGATGCTGAATATTTTCTCACTTCTAAAAGGATGCCAGATGGCTTGCATCCAAGAAGTCCTGCCTCAGTCAGAATATTGAGGCAATACTTTCTCTATGAAAGATGGAGCCCCTCTATAGTGCGTATTACTTCGATGCCAAGAAAATAATGAAGTTGGCCGAGATCTTTCGTGACAAAGACCTTCTGGAGGAAGGCCTTGGTCTCCTGAATGCCATCTACATCATCTCATGTGATAACCATATCATCAACATAGACAGCAAGGATGATCGTGACAGTAGACCATCGTCTAACAAAGATAGAGTAGTCAGATGTTGTCCTCTGAAAACCAAGTGTGTTGATCTTCGTAGTGAGCCTGTCAAACCATGCCCTTGGGCTCTGCTTTAGGCCATAAATGGCCTTGCGCAGTCGACATACATGCTCCCCCTCGACTACATACCCCGGCGGTTGCATCATGTAGACCTCCTCCTTAAGATTACCATAAAAAAAGGCGTTCTTCACACCAAGTTGATAAATGGGCCAAGCCTTGTTGGCAGCAATAGAAAGAATGGTACGTATCAATCCCATTCTGGCAACAGGCGAGAAGGTCTCAAAATAATCAACTCCAAAGGTTTGTGTAAAACCTTTGGCAACAAGTCTAGCTTTCAACCTGCCAATAGAACCATCAGGCGACTGTTTGGTCATGAAGACCCATCGACATGCCACAGGGCAAACTCCCCGGGGGCACAACACAAGATCCCACGTACCCCGGGAGGTAAGTGCATCCATCTCCTCATCCATGGCTTGTCGCCAACCTTGATCTTGCATCGCACTGAAATGATCTCTTAGAACGGTAATAGCATTAAGAGCATCTGCAAATCTCTTGTCACAACTAGATAAACCATCTGTAGAAGTAAAATGTGACACGGGGTGATACATACATTTTCTTTTTTGCTTGTGTAGAGCTATAGGAAGCTCCCCAGGTACATCCGGGACAACAGTGGTGGGAGCACTCGAAGTGGTTATATCATCCTGCATAAAAGGGACAGGCAAAGTATAGACATTGGTGTAGAAGGTATAGAGGTACGCTGGCGAGTATAGATGATTGGTAGAGGAGGGAGGCCCAGAGGAATGTCACATACAGTCTATGTGAAATAACTTGCTTGCTCAAAGAAGCTGACATCAACAGATACATGGTATCGACGTCCAACAGGATCATAGCATCGTTAGACTTTTTAGGTACGAGAGTACCCAAGAAAGACGCATTTGATGGCACGAGAGGATAATTTGTCAACTGCATGAAAGTTATGAACACAGGCAATACAACAAAAAATTCGCAGAGGTATAGGAAAAGAGACTCGGTAGGATAAAGTAAGGAAAATGGAGTTTCCCCTTTGAGAACTGATGAAGGAACACGGTTGATGAGATACACTGCAGTAAGGATAGCATCTCCCGAATATTGGAACACTCATTTGACTAACAAGAGATCTGGCAATATTTAGCAAGTGTCGGAGTTTCCTTTCAGCTATACCATTCTGTTGTGAGGTATATGGACATGATGTTTGGTGAACAGTTCCCTGGGATGCAAAGAAAGAGGTCAAGTCATGTTGGGTTAACTCAAGAGCATTGTTAGTACGAATGATCTTAACAATGCTAGAAAAGTAAGTTTTAACATATTGAAAGAAACTTCTAGCAATCTGATTAATCTTCGAACGCCCCTTTATTAGATAGACCCAAGAAGATCGATTATAATCATCAACGAAAATTATAAAGTAGAGATGACCAATTAATGTGCGGATCGGACAAGGTCCCCAAACATCACAGTGAACAATATGAAAAGCAGCAGTACTACGAGAATCAGTACGAGCAGGAAACAAAGTTCTATGGTGTTTCCCGAACTCACATTCCTCGCACTGAAATGGCTTTAGAGCAGAGAGTTCAGGAAACATCATGGAGATGTCCTTGGCAGAGGGATGTCCAAGGCGTCGATGCCATAGGAGCGGATCTTCGGAGATAGATGCAGCACCAACAAAATTGGAGTCTGAGGGTATGTCAAGGTAATATAGGTCGTTCTTCTCATGACCCCCACCAAAAATCTGCCTTGTCTGAATGTCCTGAAAATAACAGCAAGACTCATCAAATATCACACGATAATGAAGCTCAACACAAAGCTTGTGAACTGACAACAAGCTAAGAGGAAAATCAGGAGCACAGTGAACCCCCGAAAGTCGGAGTTTGGAAGAAAATTCCATAGTTCCGACAGTAGTAATATGTGATTGAGTCCCATTAGCGACTCGAACTGACTTCACATAGGTAGATGGTATGGAAGAGGTGAGCAGATTACCTTCTCCAGTGAGATGAGTAGAGGCGCCAGAATCAATAATCCAAGCTGGAGTAGAAGTGATAGCAGAGTTGGCTATTATACCTGAAGGAGTGGCCAGAGCAGCAGTTGTAGTGTTACTAGTGGTGGTAGGCCCTGGAGTCTCAAGTATCTGCATTAGGCGGGAGTAATCTGCATCATTAATATGAACAGTCTTTCCACTGGAGGTAGGCGATGCTTCTTCCACATCATAAGCATCCTCATAAGCATTATTGGTGTGATAAGAAGGTACGCCAAACTTCTGCCAGCATCGTTCAGCCGGGTGGTTCCACCTACCACAGTGAGTGCATGGGGCAGTAGAGTCTCTCCCACGACTACGACCAAAGTCACGACCTCGTCCAAATTCCCATCCACGGCCATGACTTGGATCGCGACAGCATCCTCCTCGCAAGCCACATCTGCCTCCTCTCCCAGATGAGGTGATGTGTGCAAAGTTCTTTGTTGAAGGTAAGACAAGAGGCCGAGCAGCGGATGTCTCGAGCTCCTCAAGTCGGCCAAAGATGGCCTTCATTGTTGGAAGTGTGTTTGATATAAGAAATTGCTCCTTCATTGTATGGTACCTAGAATGTAGGCCATCAAGGAAGCAGTATACCTGCCAGTCAAAATGCTCTTGTATCTGTTTGGTGCAACACGATGGCTGGAATATTGCAAGCTCCTCATACAGACTGGATAGATGCCTGTAGTACTCGATGAGGGTGGAATCACCCTGAGATGCCGACCAGATTCGCCTGTAAATATCTGAAAGGCGTGACTTCGTCTTCTTCTGGGAGTATGTTTGCTCGAGATCCTCCCACATTTCCTTGGCTGTATTTTTGTAAAGAAGATTTGAGGCAATATGAGCCTCAACACTGTTGGTCATCCAGTTGATAACCAAATAGTTATCAGTCTACCAGTTGTCGTACTCTTTGTTCTTTTCATCTAAAGGATCTTTAGTCAAAATATAGAGTTTCCTCTGACCACCAATGAATAACATAAAAGATTGAGACCAGAGCACGTAATTTTCTGTACCCTTGAGTTTGATAGTAGTGCCTTGTGCCATAATATTTGTGACCAAGGGCATTGTCTCTGTAGAAGAAGGTGCCATGGTGGTCTTAAAATAGAAAGACGATCCTGTGATCAACTAAGGATGCATATAAGAGCTAAAAAATACCCTAAAACTCACGTTTACCCTTGACGAAGGGCTGAAAACCCCCAATGGACAACATATCTAGATTTTTGGAAGCGCTTCGTGATGAGTTTTGTATCTCCAAAGAGTCCTACGGTACCCGTGGAGGGTCACTGTGGGGCTGACGACCTTCGTAGGATGTCCTGAAAGCATCGGGTAGCGCTAGCAGGAGGGCTGCTGCACTGGAGGCGATTGGAGGGCCTTGTGCGAGACCCTAATTCAGGGAAGAGGGCCGCGCAGGCTTTTGTGAGGCTTGAAGGTGGCGGTAGGGATTTTAGATTAGAACCCCGGTCTAGGACCGTTGCTCTGATACCATGTGGAGAAGAGAGACAGAATGGGATATCTATTCCATAGGGCTAGGGTCTCTTATATAGAGAGAAAACCCTAGAGAGTACAAGAGAAAAAAAATACATAAATACCCCTGAGGGGTTACGGAACCCGAAGGGTTAAGGGTTACGGAACCCGAAAGGTTACAAATATAATTGTAGTATAATAATTCTAACAATCTCTATAGGAACTTTTGGTGTTAGAATCAAAGGTTTGCATGTTGATCCTGTATCATCGGAGTTAGCTCTATCCAAGGAAGTCAGAGGACAATCGAAACTTGTCCACCCTCAATGTGCCATAGTGTTAGATCTATGGTGTTGATTTTAATGTCTGATCCGGAGTTGTTTTTAACAGCTTTCTAAATGATCGAGATATTCGTATAATAATCTCCTGCTATAGTAAAGTAGCTGGTTAGCTCAGATAATGAAAAATCATGAGTCGAGAGGACTGAGGTTGTCATTTTCTCTCGATCGGGTTTCCACGGTAACGTCTTGTGCAATGTGCTTCATTGCATGGTTGTTTGTGATGTGCTTGAGTTTATTTAGTAAATTAAGCTTGTTATCTTGCTATCAATTCTACTATTCATCTCTTCCTCTAACAACATCGTGATCCTTAAGAACTCACAATTTCTCTTTAAATTAATTTTTATTTTTTGTTTTTTTATTTTCTCTATATTCTTATACTGTAAAACAAAAAATATCAAAATCACAAAATACCTTAAAACATTTAATTTCCTATCTTGTTATATTTTATCACCATTAAAATAACTAGAACCCCTCATTAGCGCCTCATTTCTATTATATAAGTATAATATTTTTTCTCTTTTCTTTCAATTATTTAAAAAATAATAAAAATTTACAAAATTAAAAATATAAACAAATATCAGATCAAAAATATATAAGAAAATAAAAAACCTGCATTGATACAATAACTGCATTCATACACACTACACTCACTACATTCCATTCGTATTTTGTACATTGCATTGGTTCATTGTATTTGTATCTCACAATGTTTTTATTTACATAAGATTAAGTACATCGAATTCTACTTAGGTTAAATCAAAAAAATTTCATCGCCTCACTGTGTTCACCCTTGGAATTTTACCAAGAAAAAACACACTACACTCTCATCATGGAGATCCCCATCACATATACTAGTGTGGCATTTTTATCGTTCTCTTTCTTCTCTACTTTAGTACAACCCAATTAACAAAGGTGGAAATCAGTTCGTCATCAAATAACTTGTAAATAAGGAATAGAGGAGTGTCCTAGAATTGTTATAATTTGTATAGAGTGCGAGACACATTCTTGTATATCAAATGTCTAAAACTCTGGTTTATTCATTTTTGTAACGGAGATATGATAGGTCTTCTTATTTTCTTTCATGACAATGAACCAATATGGTATTAAGCACTTTTGTTAGTTGACTTAAATCCTATTGAAATATGATACACATCTTGTTTATCTGGATATGCTCATTTTTACACTTAGAACTCTCAACATACATTTTCAACTAATGATATGTCATATAAGTGGTAATATTCACATCAATATTGAAAAATCTAGATTTTCTTCCCCAACCTCCACTTCCCACTGCCAACAATGCTCCGTAGAAGACCGAAACGGTTGCCAGCCTTCATCCTCCCCCCGTCCTCCTCCTTCTCCTCCTCCCCCTCCGGCGCCCGGCGCCCCAAGAAGAAGCTCTACCACCGGGTCCCCTCCCTCGACCATGCAATGGACCTGCACAAGAAACCCTCCCTCCTCCTCCGCCTCCGCCACCTCATTCTCTCCTCCCGAACGCATTCCATTCTCCTCCGCGACCTCGAAAAAGACGTCGGCTTCGTCCAGAAGTGGTCCTTCCTCTCCCTCATCCAGAAGCAGACGGCCATCTTCAAGATCTCCGGAGGCGGGCCCTCCGGTGCTCCCATCTCGGTTAGCCTCACCGATAAGGCCCAAAAGATCTCATCTTTGGAGTCCAAAGCTCGCGAAGACATGGAACCCATCTTGGTCAAGAGCCTCAAGAAGCTCCTGATGATGTCTATGGACTGCCAGGTGCCCATGGAGAAGATCGACCTCATCGCTCCCAACCTCGGCCTCCCGGAGAACTTCGAAAGGGAGTTCATTCCGAAGTACCCACAATTTTTTAAGGTCAGGAATCTCAGCGGGAGGGACCATCTCTGCCTCGAGAGCTGGGATTCGGCAGTGGCAATCACTGCCAGAGAGGAAAAAATGGGTTTTGAGGCGAACTCCAAGGTGTTTGAGAAGCTGTCGAGAGATGGAAATTACGACTGGCCGTTTGCGTTTAGGTTGAGCTACGCTGATGGTTTTAGGCCACACAAGGAGTACCTGAAGGAGGTCATGAGGTGGCAGAGGCTGGCATTCCCCTCGCCCTACTTGAATGCAAGGAGGGTCGATCCGAAGACACCGCAGGCGCGGAAGCGGGCAGTGGCGGTGCTGCACGAGCTCTTGAGCTTGACCATGTACAAGAGGCTGACCTCGGACAAGTTGGATGCTTTTCACGATGAGTACCAGTTGCCTTGCAGGCTGCTGCTGTGCCTGGTAAAGAATCACGGGATTTTCTACATTACGAATAAGGGTGCGAAGAGCACCGTTTTTCTGAAGGAGGCTTATGAGGGGAGCTACCTAAAGGAGAAGAATCCCCTTCTTCGATTTTATGATCAGCTATTCTCCCTCAGTGGGCGGGCCTGCCACGACCCGATCAATGCAGTCATGGTTTAGATGATTTCAGGTACGAGAATTGCTTGAGGTTGAGGGCATATCCTTACAATGTGGTTATTTTGCACCCTTATTCGGTTATCGTACACTCTCCGTTACCCTTGAGATAATTGGAAAATCTGTATGGAAGTGATGCTTTATATATTTTGCATTGTGTTGAAGGTTTAGATAATTAATAAATTCTACAAATTAGCAGAAGAACCTGAATACTTGCAACTCACACTTCTCAATCTCAACAAAGAGAATAAAATAGACTCAACACGATTTTTATGCATACTTTTAAATAGAATGCTGAAACATTGTTCGAGATTGTTTTTATAGGAGAGGGTGACGCGCATGATCTATTACATGAGCGTGAGGCAAAGGACTATCGTTCATTTTCTAGTAAGAAGCCCGATATGAAAAGGATATCATTCCCTTCCATGCAAATACATTTGACTATTTCTAAATAAGCTGATATCTATTCTAGCGATTCTTCATAAATATTTTTTAAATATTAGAAAGCTTAATTTGGAACACACGTTGTGGGAAGAAACGGATGAATTATTTATCAAGATGCCATATGGCTCCTTACATAGAGGAGAAATCCTTAGGGCCCGTTTGGTAGGGGAATAAGGTGGAATAAGGGGGTGGAATAAGATTAAATATGACATTGTTTCTGTTCGACCGAAGGATAGGAATAGGGCGGAATACGTTGGAATAGGGTAGAATAAGGGCTATTCTCCATTCGATAGGGGAATAATGGGTGAGGAATAATGTTTGAAAGGTAGTTGAAGTTGTTGGTTGTATTTTTTGTTTATGTTCAACAAGTTAAATTGCATGCTTTTGTAACATCGATGGGCGCACGTTATGTAAAGGCAGAATTTCCATTTGATATTAACAACATATATCTATCAATTAATACATAAATGAGGCGACTGTACATTCTTAAACAACGATTCTATATAAGCACATGCTTGTCACACGCGGGCTCATCGACACTGTCATCTGTTGAGGTTGAGCCTCTATTCAGATGTCGTATATGTCGCTCCCTCTCTTGCAACAATTCTTTGATTTCCTCCAACCTTCTCCTGGTGGAAATCATCCGCGAACTCAACACCATTGATAACATTCGTCAGAAAGAGCTTCTCCGCAGCCAATGACTCCATCGTCGGTTGAAATGATGAGGGCACCTTAGCTATGAATCCACATTTCTTCTGTAAGGTGTAAATTTTCTAAGATAATCCGTTATAAGGTGGGTGTATGAAAGATCGAAGAAAGGATTTACTCACGTCCCAGGGGCATATCTACCAAAGGCGGTCCTCCGCATCCTCGTGCTTTTGGAAAACTTCGTAAGCCAGTAGTGCCACCATTGAGCAGTGGCATCAACGATCGTGACTTTTTGTCTTATGGCATCACAAAAAGGACATCCTATATCTATTTCAAGAGTCACAACCAATGTCAAAAAATTATTACTCGTCAACAACAGTCAATGTCGACACAAAAGTAGGAGTCAATTAAATTTAGGTAGAGAAAAGAGAAGATAATTGGGGAATATGGGAAAAATATTTCGCTCAGATTGCCAAATCATCATGCGACAACAACACAACCGTCGGTCAAGCCACGCTACCGTGGTAGTTGCTCATCCAAGTTCAGTTGTCGTCCTCACGTCATGTGTCATGTGTGAGCTTTCATCATCGTTAGCACGAGCTGATTCCAACGATTACCTCACACCCCAGGAAGCCCAAAAAAGGGAAGAGATGCACACATAAACAACTAGGAGGAATATAAGTCACCCATCACAACGCGAGTGTGGTTAGAGGGACTCTATAATGACCTTTTATAGGCCTTGCTCGTGATAGAGGAAATCGTAGGTTCCTCGTCCGATACTATGGCAAAGATGACAACACAAGGAGCGCCAAGGACGGCAAGCCTCTACGAAGAGGCTTTATTACAGAGGGAATCGACCGATTCTAGTCGCACATGGCAGAGAATCTCAAGGAAGGACGATCTTCAAGAAAGCAACTACAACCATTGACCGGGAATGGGCCAAGGAAGGAGAGGGGCTCGGATGGAATCGAGGGAGAAAGAGTTGGCAAGCCGATCACGGGGGCGGGAGGAAGATGATGGGGTGGCATAGCATCACCCCCGCTATTCCCCCAACAGTAACTTCGACGAAGAGCGTGAGAATCGAAGGGGAATAGCCGTACATTTCACTCTCTCCCAATTCTACCCTATTCCATGCCCTTATCCTTATACCGAACACGCCCTTAGATAACAAAACAACAGAAGAGGATATACACATAAAAGGAAATAACATAAAAGAAATGACATGAATATTATTTCCTATAACACTTCCCTTTAAGTTGGAGCGTAGATGTCTATAATGCTCAGTGTCGAAGAACACTTTTGGAATGACTCTCTGGCTACATCCTTAGTGAACATATCTATAGTTTGTTCTATTAAGCTGACATGGGATGTGGATATAAAGACCTTATGTATTATATCTCTAGTATAGTGGCAATCCACCTTGTTGAAATATTAGTTATCTTTCTTATTGTTTTCATATTATCTATATCTTTTGTATTTATCTTGTAATTTGCCCAATAGGTTTCTCCTATATAAGAGAACCATAGGGTCTCTTTATAATGTAATTCATTTTTCCGTTCCTATATGGTATCAAAGCAACGGCCCTAGACCGGAGTTCCCTTATCCCACCCAAGCCTTAACCCTGCCCGCCGCCCCCACTTCCCCGACCGCCCCTTGACCGTCGCCCCCCCCGGTCGCCGACCCCCAAGTCACTGCCCCTCCGAGCCGCCACCCCTCTCTAGCCACCGCCGTCGGGCCCAGCAGCCCACGTGTCGGTCCTAGTCCACCATCGACCCCTCCTCGCACCTTCGTTCTTCTTCGTGCACCTCTGCGGTTCGAACTGCAGTTTGAAATGGTCTGATTTTGAACGGAAAACGTGATTTCAGACTTATAAATTGCGTTTTTTGGCCCTAGCGTGCAACGAAGTTTGACGAGGATGGTTGTAGGAGTCTACGCGTACAATCAATCCTCCATTGATCGTATAGATTCCTTCATATCGGTCTACTCCCCAGTTGAATTCTATTGTTCGATCGTTTTTATCATCATGTCAGAGAACATGGTGATATATTTTCTTCATCCGGTGCCTTCAAGGGCTCGGCTCCCATCGCAAAGAAAGATGGAACCAACTATGAGTTGTGATCCATGTAGTTTGTCACCCTCATGTAGTGCAACAACAAAGAGCACATCCTGACATATCCTAAGCCAACTGATAAGACTGGGGCCATTGGTTCTTGGAAGCAAGATGACGCATATGCGCGTGTTTGTCGTGTGGGACCCTCTCCACAGAGATAGCCAATGATATTATGAATCAGCCCATCACCAAGGCGATGTGGGACACTTTGACATCCACCTATGCTCAAGCAAAGAATGAGGTCAAGATTCTTCGACTACAATTCAATATCCACAAAGCCAAACATAATAGCTGTCCTTTGCACGTGTACTACTACTTTTCAGTCCGTGGCATGTTCGAGAAGCTTCATAGCTATATGCCTATTACGATATCTATGGAGTATCAGAAGGCATATATGAACTCTACGATGGTTAGAGTTTTCATGGCCGGCCTTGATACATAGTATGATGCAACACGTACACAACATCTCATATCTCCCATGTAGGAGGCCTATAGCCATCTCAACCGGATTACCATACCTTCTACGGTCACTCCGCCCTCTTCAGCGATAGCTGCTTCTCGTAACCGAGGAGGCCCGACCCAATCCAGAGGATGCACCCCTCGTGGCATAGGCGATGGTTGTCATCGTGGCCCTTGCTCTTACTGTCGACGGCCAGGACATGCAGAGGATACATGCTATCCGAAGTATGGATATCCTGCTTATGATCGTGTTGCAGAACAGATTGAGTCTTTAGAGACTCTAGCTTCCCAAGCCGATCCTCGTCTAGATGATATTGTCTCTCGTATTCGAAAGATCATGACTCCCGTTGCAGGCACCACCACTACAGATACCACGGCCCCAGTCAGAGCCTCTTCGAGCTCCTCAGGTATCGCTTATGCTTTTATTAGTAGTAGTGGTACATATATGACAGAGTGGATTATGGACTCTGGGGCTTCCCACCATCTGTGTGGAGACAGAGTGTAGCTGAGGTCCTATATGACCATACCTCATGGTAGATGTGTTGTCATTGCTAATGGAGATCACTTACCCATTACAGGACAGGGAGAGGTGCATTTGACGCCATCCATGATTCTTCAGAATGTTTTATATACTCCTGACTTTCAGATGAATTCACTTTCCATTAGTCAGATTACGAAGGATCTACATTGCCGTGTCATTTTTGACCCTTCGTCTCTTTTGTCTTAGGATTCAGGACATACTCACGGACAGGGTGATTGGATGTGACCGTGAGCAACGGAGGCTCTACAGATTAGTCCAACCTCCTCATATTGGTGTTTCTACTATACCTACTGGACCAATCTCACCATATCTGTGGCACCTTCGTTTTGGCCACCTTCCTCTGCAGAAGTTGTGTCATGTGCCCCTCAGATTTCCACGAGATCCTCCTTCCAGTGTGAGGCATGCCAACTTGAGAAATATCATCGTTCCTCTTTTCCATCCTGTCAGAGTCGGAGCAGTTCTCAATTATTTGAGCTCCTTCATTTATACATTTGGGGTCAGAGTCGTGTCTCTGATCACCAGAGATATCGTTTTTATCTGATCGCTGTCGATGATTTTTCTAGACTTTCCTAGATCTTTTTATTAAAGAATAAGTTTGAGGTTGGATCAATTATCACATCTTTTATTAATGAGATAAAGTAAATTTTTCTGCTAATGTCAAATATCTTCGGTCTGATAGTGCCTTAGAGTTCCGCATCTTACGACTTTCTGACTTTCTTAGATCTCTTAGCATTGTTCACCAGACCTCATGTGCTAATGCATCCTAGAAGAACAGTATTACCGAACACAAACACCGTAACTTACTTGATGTGAACAGAACCTTGTTGATATAGAGTCGTACCCCTCATGCTTATTGGGGTGATGCAGCCCTCACTGCATGCTATCTTGTGAACCTCGTGCCATTGTCTGTGTTGAGAGAGAAGATTCCTTTATCGATTGCGTTTCTCGAGAAGGATTTTTCTCCCTTATACCTCATGTGTTCGATTCTGTTGCATTTGTTCATGATTTCTCTCCAGGTCATCAAAAGCTCTCTCCTAGAGCTGTCTAGTGCATTTTTTTGGTTATTCTCATACCTAGAAGGGGTACCATTGCTTTGGTCCGCTTAAGCGGAAATACTTTGTCAATGTCGACGTTACTTTCTTTGAGTCTGTCATATATTTTTCTCCTACAGGTGACAGACTATCCCCATCAGAATCTGATGTTGAGATCTACATACCTCCACCTCCTACTATCATACCACCACCTCCCTCTACTCGTGCTCCTCCACTACCACCAACACCACCTCCTCTTGCATCTACACCAGCTCATGTGGCTCCACTTCCTACTGTGACTCAGTTTTTGCCACGTGTGTTTACTCGCAGGTCTCGCTATGCTCCCCCTGCTCACAGGTCTTGCTCATCATCCAACACACCTCAGGTATGTAATGAGCACATTGTTTCTACTGATGGTACTACCGAGTTGTCTGTACAACATGATTCCATTCATGATCCGTTGTGGGATGCAAGTGGGTGTTCACTGTGAAACACCATGCAGATGGCAGTGTGGATCGTTATAAGGCGAGATTTGTGGCACATGGGTTCACCCAGACATATGGGGTCGACTATCGGGATACTTCCTCTCAAGTTGCCAGACATTCTACTCTGCATATTCTTCTTTCTGTTGCTGTGATACAAGATTGACCCCTTTATCAACTTGATGTGAAGAATGCCTTCCTCTATGGTGATCTACAGGCAAGGATGCAAAAAGCAGGCTAAACGACCGTTTAAACGACCGTTTACACGTAGGCGGCCCCTGACCGCACCGATTGTCCATAATCGGGTCTATAAACGGTTAGGCCGTTTAAACGTTGATAAACGACCGTGTAAAAGCCGCTTAAACGACCACTTTTTAAATGCAATGACATTTGGCTATGGATTCTACTTGTTTATGACGTCTAGTTTGACATTTGGCTATGGATTCTACTTGTTTGTGTTGACATTTGGCTATGGATTCTACTTGTTTGTAATATCTATTTTTACATTTTGATGAAAAAATCCTTGAATTTGATAGTATTTGGTTTGTATTGTTAATACGACATTGGTTTCATTTAGTTTTTGATGACGAAATGCAATGACTTTCTATGTACTATTATCTAGGACTTTTTGGAACAATGCTATGGATTGTAATTTGTAATTGTTTATGTTGCATGTTTTGGCATTTAGTTGTGGATTCTACTTGATTATGCTATCTACTTTGACATGTCACATTTGGATGAAGAAGTCATTGAAATTGACAATATCCGATCAATGTTGTGAATATGTGATTATATTTTTATAGTTCATTTATACTTTTTTATTAATTATATTTATGTACTATTTTTTATTAATTTAAAAATGTAAAATTGCATAGACCGTTTAATTTCCGTTTAAACTCCCGCATACCGTTTAATCAGTAATCAGTGACCCTACCGACTGTATACCGCATACCGTTTTTTGCAACCTTGTCTACAGGAGGAGGTCTACATGCAGCTTGCCTCTGGGTTTGCTGCTGAAGGGGAGTGTCAGAAGGTTTGCAGGCTACACAAGGCTATTTATGGCCTTTAGCACAGTCTAAGAGCATGGTTCTAGAAGCTCTCGGACTTGATAGAACAGTAGGGGTTTGTGCGATCGACTGCCAATCACTCTTTGTTTGTGCATAGGACCCATAGAGGTAATTTTGTCATTCTTGTTTTCGTGGATGGTTTTTTTTTGAAATTAGAAAAAGGAGGGAATCACGCGTAGGTGCCCACCCCATTAATTTATTAATAATTTAAACAACAATCCCGCCATTGCTTGAATCTTGGCTTTTGTACGGGGATGAAATTACTGTTACAAGGGATGATGAGTAGGGCATTCAAGTTGCCAAATACTTCGTAGGTCAGCAGTTTATGTCCGAGGACCTTGGTAATTTACACTACTTTCTTGACCGGAGATTGCCAGGAACCAGCGAGGTCTTGTGATGACCTAGGGGAAGTACGTTACAGATCTTCTTTCAGAGACTGGCATGGCAGATCGCAGACCTGCTATTACTCCTATGGATCCGAGCATGAAGATCATGGCACTGAGGAGATCGCCAAGAGGAGGTAAAAGGAGCTTGTTGGCAAGCTCCTATATGTGACTATTACCAGGCCCGACATATCATTTGACGTAAAAAAAGTGAGTCAGTTTATAGAGCAACCCAGATAGGCACATATGGATGCAACGCATATGATTATGAGGTATCTGAAGATATCACCAGCTATGGAACTTCTTTTCAGCAGAGGTACATCTCTTTCAGTTACAACATGTGTAGGTGCAGATTATGCTGGGTGTCCAAAGGATAGGAAGTCTACTTAAGGCTTCGCTATGTTCATAGGGAATTCATCTTGTTTCATGGAAGAGCAAGAAGCAGACCGTGGTTGCTTGATCAAGCGCTGAGTCAGAATACAGGGCCATGGTGCTGGCTAGCACAAAGATGATGTGGGTCAGATCTGTTCTTACTGACCTGACTATAGAGGTGCCTCTTCCCATGTACCTCTAATGTGACAACCAGACTGCTCTTTTCATTGCAAACAACCCGACCTTCCATGAGAGGACCAAACACATAGAGGTGGATTGTCAATACACTTGTGACATGATACAAAAGGGTCTTATCGCCACTACGTATGTCAGCTCTAGAGACCAGACGACAGATGTTCTTACTGAGGCTCTAGCCAGGGGGCCTTATCTGAGATGTTGTTCCAAGATGATCTTGATCGATATCAACACTCCATCTTGAGGGGGAGTGTTAAGATATTAATTATCTTTCTTATTGTTTTCATATTATCTATTTCTTTTATGTTCATCTTGTAATTTGCCCAACAGGTTCTCTCCTATATATATAGAGCTTTAAGGCCTCTCTAATGCAATTAATTCTTCCGTTCCTACACACCTTAATGTGTTTGGTCCTCTCATGGAATACTGAATTGTTACAAATAAATAATGCAACATGATTGTCATATAGCAACAACATGGGAATATATTTGTCAATGGCTAGGTCAGTCAGAACAAACCTGACCGATATCATCTCAGTGCGACCTTGTGCCATGGCTATGTATTCAGACTGACAACAAAAATTTGTTCTTGCTTTTCCATGAAGCCAATGAGCTTTCAATAAAAATTGCAAATCCATATATTGACTTCTTGTGTTTTGGCATCTTGTATAATCAACGTATGTGCATGCTGTGATCTCAATGGATGTCTCTTTATTGAAGAGTAACCTTGTACCTTGTAAAAACTTTAGATATGTTAAGATTATAGGGACTATTCTATATATACATGTTTTTTAGACCAAAAAGGGGGAAACTATCAACAGTGTATGTCCCATATTTTATAAAAATATCTTAAAAATGAGAGATACATGGGTACCTTAAAAAGCTAGGACTCGAGAAGAATCTTTGCATGAAAAATTACATTCTCAAAATAAAAATCAATTTGAAGCGAAGGTCATCATATTTCTAGTAAGCTAAATTGCCCACAACGTAGCTAAAGGGAGAAGTAACTCAGCGTGTGGGAGCTTTTTTGCTGCAAAAAGCGAGACCCAAAAACCTTTGAAATTTGACGTGTTCATATATTAAAGATCCAGTTCTTGCCCATTCGGTTTGATCTTCATACAAATGAGGAAAAGATGGTTGATGTCTTCAACTGCCCCGCCACAAAGCAGACATCTGGCATAACTTCCTGCAAGGAATCTGGAGTACCCGATCTCTAGTTAAGACTCGCCCCCTCCGCAGTAGCTCCATGAAGACAAAAATGCGAGTTGATAGTCTAAGGTTACCTAAAAGAACAATCATGGACAAGAGAACCATGCATAGGGCTAAGCCACCACATTTTAGGCCTTCTTGACTGAGAAAACCCCACTCCTCCGTCTCCAATGATCATGTCCTAATGACTGACCGACCACATTAGGAATAGAATCAAACATACATAACCTTGTTGGTTGTCTTATTTCGATCCAGTACACTGTGATGTTCCTGATACTTGTCCTATTTGTATTGTTTTAGGTAGTATTGCAATAATTGATCGATTAGGCCGATTAGTCGAGGCTAGGTCGATTAGTAGGTCACAATATGCTATTTTGTGGGTTGACTAAATACTTTATTCGATTAGTATTCAATCAAATCGACTAGTCGATGACTGATCGATCACTTGATTGACTAATCAATTGAATAAAAATAGCAAAGCCTTCTCTCACTTTTAAGTAGGGTTGGCTATATGGATTCTTGCTTAAATCCATGTTGAGAGATCTAACTATTTTTTAAGCTGGCTGCCGGCTACCTAAGGCAACCCCTATAAGGGGGATTTGAACCTTGGTTGTTTGGCTGTTAGACAAACCGCACTACCACCGGACTAAGCAATCGAATAATGGATAACTTTTTTTTATCTTTATTGACCTATGTTAGAAAACATGAATGCGGAAGCGGAATGATAAACAGAGCATGAACTAGAAAGATAAAACATGTAATACAAAGATTTTTACGTAGAACCCTACTCCCTAAGGAGCGGGATGGAACCACAGGAGAAGGCCTCAAAGGGCCATACGTTGCATTCAACTTTCTTAATGGATACAGGAGTTCTGGGGCTCCTTATATAGCCTCCACAGAGTCTCCAAGTCCCAACACTGGTAGATGTGGGACTAAATACATGGGATGGGGTAAATGGATCCTGAAGGGGGATCTATTTACCTCCTATTACATAAGTGGCACACAACTAAATACTCCAACACTCCCCCTCAAGATGGAACATGTAATGCTCAGCTTGGATAAACAGAAAGAAACTCAACTCATAATACATGACACTACAGACAATATCAACTCAACGCATACAACTGTCGACTGCTGTCGAGGACTTTGCTTCTCATGTCGTGCATATGAGGAGGATGAACGGGCTGGAGCATGAGTCAACTGAATCTCCTCATTGGAGAGCATGTACTCTGTACTGCGCCTGTCAGAGTCATTGCAACTAAAAATGAGTATCCACTTGGAGAATTCTGGCATGCCACAACAATGTGGACAACTGCTCCATCTCTGAAAAGGGCCCGAATTGAAAAGACGTGGAGTGCAATCCTCATCGAAGTCCACGATCGTTGGAGAATGGAGTCTGAAAAAGTCTCCTCGTCGGAGAACTGGGTCTCTCCCATCTGGCACAGAGAATGGTACTCTACTCTGGAGTCCCTATGAAACCACATGAAAACTTTGGCCGAAACAACAAGAATGTTGGGGACTACAAAACTGAAGATCGCGCACTCGTGCATCTTGAACTGTAGACTCGAAACCTGACATTGAGTTTGAATATCTGAGAAACTGTAGAGTCTGAACAACTGGCTGGTATGACATTTGTAATTGGAGAATCTGAATAGACTTGCAACTCTACATATACTCCCCCTTTCTTCCGTACTGGTCAGAACGACAAACATCGACAAAGTTGGGAGAAGACAAGAAAAAGGGGGGAAAACAAAACCAATAAGCCGATCATCATTTCTTTTTTCCGGCTTTTCTTCTCACATTTTTTTGAAACAATTTTTGACGCCGTTTCACGTTTCTTTTCCAGTTTTCTCATTTCCCCTTTTTTGCAATTTTTTTAAAGCCGTAGCTCTATTTTTATAAATGGCTTTTCTCTCCCTTTTTTTGCAAAATATTTTCTTTACGTACGCCCTTTTCTTTTGTATGCGCCTTTTCAATATTTTTTTAATACTGGACCTCCCCTTTTAAACTACACCCAGCCCACCTTTGGGCCCAAAAATATGGAGCATCCCTCCTGGGCAAAACAATAACTGAAGCCACTTGGGCTTTTACAATAATTTTTTTCTTTTTTTCTTTCGGCCTGTGACCCTCCTTAAGGTTCCCAATATGGGAACCCTCTCTGGAAAATGTCGCCGCCTCCGATGGGGCTTCGAAGAAATGGTGCCGCATATGAGCTGGGAGGAACCGTGCGTCGCCTGTCGCAACATAGGGCCCACGAAGGAGCCTCCGCTTGGGTTTGCGAAGGCTAATGGCTGGAGATCGGCATGTGTTGTAGCGTAGAGGGGGATGCCTGCCTTCAAGAGTGAGCGCCGCACGAGGCTGGGAGTTCGATTGGGGTATCGCCTAAAAGGGACCTTCGCCTGGAGGTTTGGGTGCTGCCATAGTCGCGGCTGAATCGTGCGTGGGTCGCGAGCACCGTCTGGAAGGAGGACTTGGACAAGGAGGCCGTCGCCTTGAGGTCACGCGCACAAGGTGCGCTGGAGAAGATGCGCTGGAAGAGATGTACTGCTGTGCATGGCGATGTTGGTAGGAGCGCCTGGAAATGAGGGTTCACTTGGAGTCATCGAGGATCTGGCGGCATGAGGTCTGGCTGCGCGAGGGACATCGCTTGCGAGGAACTTCGCCTAGCAACACTTTTGGCGCTATGAGGAGGGCCACCGCCTGGAACTGGATGAAGGGCATGCGCCTCTTGCGCTTTGGATTAGGGCTTGCGATGGAGCCTAGACTTTGCATAAAGGAGTTTCAATAATCTGGAGTATGTTGGAAGTACGTTGCCGCGCAACATCGCGAAGTATGATGGCTTTGTGGCTCCGCCTGAAGGTCGATGATGTCCCCGTGCAAGGAAGGAAGCACTGCCTGTATATAAGAAGAGGGAGGCAAAATCTCCGTTGCTGAATGTGCTTCGCCTGGATCGAGAACATGAGAGCGCTGCTGGCGATCTTGCGCTGCTGCTTGGAGCGCGTGATGCGCTGTGGTCTGGAGTAGCATGTGGAGAGGTCTTTGGAGATGGAGGGCCAACGGGATATGGAGAAGATGCATCTGGGCCCCTGCCTGCGCGTGATTTGGAGATGGGGCAGATGGTTTCGTGCCGCCCAGATTACCATGTTCTGAGATTAGGGTTCATATTGAACTTGAACTAATAACATGATCTTCGTAAGAATGATCTTCAAGAACGTGTGGCAATCGAATCTCGAAAAAAAATAAAGAACATAAAGAAAATCCTTGAGAATCGACCCGCTCCAATACCATGTTAGAAAATAACATAGCTCCGATACCTTGTTAGAAATCAGGAATGCGGAAGCGGAATGATAAACAGAGCATGAACTAGAAAGATAAAACATGGAACACAAAGATTTTTACGTGGAACCCTACTCCCTAAGGAGCGGGATGAAACCACGGGAGAAAGCCTCAAAGGGCCATATGTTGTATTCAAATTTCTCAATGGATACAGGAGGTCTGAGGCTCCTTATATAGCCTCCACGGAGCTTCCAAGTCCCACCACTAGTAGATGTGGGACTAAACACATGGATGGGGGAAATGGATCCTGAAAGGGTCTATTTACCCTCGTATTACATAAGTGGTGCACAACCAAATACTCCAACACTCCCCCTCAAGCTAGACCATGCAATGCTCAGCTTGGATAAACAGAAAGAAACTCAACTCACAATACATGACACTACAGACAATATCAACTCAACGTACACAACTGTCGACATCTATCGGGGAGGTTGCTTCTTGTGTCGTGCATATGAGGAGGACGAATAGGCTGGAGTGTGAGTCAACTGAATCTCCTCGTCGGAGAGCATGTGCTATGTACTGCGCCTGTCAGAGTTATTGCAACTAAAAACGAGTCTCCACCTAGAGAACTCTGGCCCACCACAATAATGTGGACAACTACTCTGTCTCTGAAAAAGGGCCGAACTGAAAAGCTATGGAGTGCAATCCTCGTCGGAGTCCACGATCGATGGAGAATGGAGTATGAAAAAGTCTCCTCATCGGAGAATTGGGTCTCTCCCATCTGGCACAGAGAATGGTACTCTACTCTGGAGTCCCTATGAAACCACATGAAAACTCTGGCCGAAACAACAAGAATGTTGGGGACCACAAAACTGAAGATCGCACACTCGTGCATCTTGAACTGCAGACTCGGAACCTAACGTTGAGTCTGAATATTTGAGAAACTGTAGAGTCTGAACAACTGGATGGTCTGAAATTTGTAACTGGAGAATCTAAATAGACCTGTGATTCTACATATACTCCTCCTTTCTTCCGTACTGGAAGGACAAACCTCGACCAAGTTGGGAGAAGATAATGATCACCTATTCTTTGCGTGCCTTGTGGTTTCTCAGATTTGGATGGATGCAGGGATTCCGGGGTGTCCTTTCGATGGCTTCCAAACGTTCTGGAATTTGTTTCACTTGAACAAGGAAAGACCAAGGAGGGAACGCCTTCTTCCAATGGCCTATCTATGGGCGATATGGCGTGGCAGAAACGAATTGTTATTCTCCAGACAAAGATTTTATGAGGAGAATGTGACCCTCTTTACGAAAAGGTTGGTTGAGGACTGGATGCTGTAGTGCTTTTGTAATGTAAGGGTGGGTTACACGCTATAGTACTGTAACTACCTGGCTTTTGGTTTTTGTTAGAAATAAATTTTGATAGGGAGGGTACCACCGAGTACTACCCCCTAAATTGCAGACTTTTAAAAAAAAAGTTGGGAGAAGACAAGAAAAATGGGAGAAAAACAAAACCAATAAGCCAATCATCATTTCAATTTTTTTCGGTTTTTCTTCTCACATTTTTTGAAACATTTTTTGACGTCGTTTCACATTTTTTTTCTGGCTTTCTCATTTACCTTTTTTGCAATTTTTTTAAAGCCGTACCTCCATTTTCTAAACAGCTTTTCTCTCCCTTTTTTTGCAAAATATTTTCCTTGTGTACAACTTTTTTTTTGTACGTGCCTTTTCAATATTTTTTTAACTTGGGCCTCCTTTTTTTTTAAACTACACCTGACCCACCTTTGGGCCCAAAAATATGGAGCATCCCACCTGGGCAAAACAATAACCAAAGCCACTTAGGCTTTTACAATATTTTTTTCTTTTTTTTCTCTCGGCTTGCTACCCTCCTCAGGGTTCCCAACATGGGAACACTCTGTGGAAAATGCCGCCGCTCCCGATGGGGCTTTAAAGAAATGGTGCCGCATGCAAGTAGGGAGGAACCGTGCATCGCTTGTCGCAACATAGGGCCCACGAAGGAGCTTCCTCTTGGGTTTGCGAAGGCTAATGGCTGGAGATCGACATGTGCTGGAGCATGGAGGGGGATGCCTGCCGTCGAGAGTGAGCGCCACGCGAGGCTGGGAGTTCAACTGGGGTATTGCCTAAAAGGGACCTTCACCTGGAGGTTTGGGTGCTACCATATCCGCAGTTGAATCGTGCGCGGGTGCGAGCGCCGTTTAGAAGGAGGACTTGGAGAAGGAGGCCGTCGCCTTAAGATCGCGCGCACATGGTGCGCTTGAGAAGATGCGCTGGAGGAGATGCACTATTGTGCATGGCGATGCTGGGAGGAGCGCCTGGAATTGAGGGGGTCACCTGGAGTCATCGAGGATCTGGCGGCGTGAGGTCTGGCTGTACGAGGGACATCGCCTGCTAGGGACTTCGCCCAGCAACGCTTTTGGCGCTATGAGGGGGGCCATCGCCTGGAACTGGATGAAGGGCCCGCACCGCATGTGTGTTGGATTAGGTCTTGCTATGGAGCCTAGACTTCACGCGAGGGAGTTTCAAGAATCTGGAGTATGTTGGAAGAAAGTTGCCGCGCAACATCGCGAAGTATGGTGGCTTTGTGGCTCCGCCTGAAGGTCCATGATGTCCTCGTGCAAGGAAGGAAACGCTGCCTGTATATAAGAAGAGGGAGGCAGAATCTCCGCTGCTGAAGAGGAGATGTGCTCCGCCTGGAGCGAGAACACGAGAGCGCTGCTGGCAATCTTGCGCTGCTGCCTGGAGCGCGTGATGCGCGGTGGTATGGGGTAGCATGTGGAGAGGTCTTTGGAGATGGAGGGCCAACGGGATCTGGAGAGGATGCGTCGGGGCCCCGCCTATGCGTGATTTGGAGACAGACAAGATGGTGCCATGCCGCCCAGATTACCCTTTTCAGAGATTAGGGTTCATAGAACGCTAGAAATTAGGGTTTCAGTCGAAACCCTTGAAATTGAACATGAACGAATAACATGATCTTCGTAAGAATGATCTTCAAGAACTTATGACAATCGAATCTCGAATCTCGAACAAAAATAAAGAACATAATAAAATCTTTGAGAATCGACCCGCTCTGATACCATGTTAGAAAATAACATAGCTCCGATACCATGTTAGAAATCAGGAATGCGGAAGCGGAATGATAAACAGTGCATGAACTAGAAAGATATAACATAGAACACAAAGATTTTTATGTGGAACCTTACTCCCTAAGGAGCGGGATGAAACCACGGGAGAAGGTTTCAAAGGGCCATATGTTGCATTTAACTTTCTTAATGGATACATGAGGTCTGGGGCTCCTTATATAACCTCCACATAGCCTCCATATCCCACCACTGGTAGATGTGGGACTAAACACATGGATGGCGTAAATAGATCTTGAAGGGATCGATTTACCCTCCTATTACATAAGTGGTGCACAACCAAATATTCCAACACTCCCCCTCAAGCTGGAACATGGAATGCTCAGCTTGGATAAACAGAAAGAAACTCAACTCAGAATAGATGACACTACAGACAATATCAACTCAACACACACAACTGTCGACTGCTGTCGAGGACGTTGCTTCTCATGTCGTGCATATGAGGAGGACGAACGGGATGGAGTGTGAGTCAACTGAATCTCCTCTTCGGAGAGCATGTGCTCTGTACTGCGCATGTCAGAGTCATTGCAACTAAAAATGAGTCTCCACCTGGAGAACTCTGGCCCGCCACAACAATGTGGACAACTGCTCCATCTCTGAAAAAGAGCCGAACTGAAAGCCGCGGATTGCAATCCTCATCGGAGTCCACGATCGCTGGAGAATGGAGTCTGAAAAGTCTCTTCGTCGGAGAACTGAGTCTCTCCCATCTAGCACATAGAATGGTGCTCTACTCTGGAGTCCCTATGAAACCACATGAAAACTCTGGCTGAAACAACAAGAATGTTGGGGACCAGAAAACTGAAAATCGCACACTCGTGCATCTTGAATTGCAGACTCGGAATCTGACGTTGAGTCTGAATATCTGAAAAACTGTAGAGTCTGAACAACTGGATGGTCTGAAATTTGTAACTGGAGAATCTAAATAGACCTGTGACTCTACATATACTCCCCCTTTCTCCTTTACTGGTTGGAAGGACAAACATCGACCAAGTTGGGAGAACACAAGAAAAATGGGGGAAAAATAAAACCAATAAGCCGATCATTATTTCAATTTTTTTGGCTTTTCTTCTCACACTCTTTTGAAACATTTTTTAAACGCCGTTTCACATTTTTTTTCCGGCTTTCTCATTTCTCTTTTTTGCAAAATTTTCTAAAGCCGTAACTCCATTTTTTTAAACGGCTTTTCTCTCCCTTTTTTTGTAAAATATTTTCCTTGCGTACAACCTTTTCTTTTGTACGTGCCTTTTCAATATTTTTTTAACACCGGGCCTCCTTTTTTTTTAAACTACACCCGACCCACCTTTGGGCCCAAAAATATGGAGCATCACACCTAGGTAAAACAACAACCAAAGCCACTTGGGCTTTTACAATATTTTTTTCTTTCGGCCTGCTACTCTCCTTAGGCCCTGTTCGTTTGGGTCATAAGGAGGAATAGAACAAGGGGAATAAGCCTCCAACACGCTTCCCCGTGGTACGACTATTCCCCACTATTTCGTCTTATTTCACTCTTATTCCTATCTTTATCCCACCTTACCTACCTTTATTTCACCTTATTCTCCTTATTCTTATCCTCCAGCCGAACGGAGAATAGACCCTTATTCCCCTTATTCCCCATCCTTATTCCTGCTTATTCTCCTACCGAACGGGCCCTTAGGGTTCCCAATGTGGGAACCCTCTCTGGAAAATGCCGCCCCCCGATGGGGCTTCGAAGAAATGGTGCCGCATGCGAGCAGGGAGGAACCGTGCGTCACCTGTCGCAACATAGGGCCCGCGAAGGAGCCTCCGCTTGGGTTCCCGAAGGCTAATAGCTGGAGATCGGCATGTGCTGAAGCATGGAGGGGGATGCTCGTCGAGAGTGAGTGCCGCGTGAGGGTGTGAGTTCGACTGGGGTATCGCCTAAAAGGGACCTTCACCTGGAGGTTTGGGTGTTGTCGTAGCCGCGGTTGAATCGTACGCGGTTCACGAGCGCCGTTTAGAAGGAGGACTTGGAGAAGGAGGCCGTTGCCTTGAGGTCGCGCGCACGAGGTGTGCTGGAGAAGATGCACTGGAGGAGATGCACTGCTGTGCATGGCGATGCTGGGAGGAGTGCGTGGAAATGAGGGGGTCACCTAGAGTCATCGAGGATATGGCGACGTGAGGTTTCACTGCGCGAGGGACATCCCCTGCGAGGGACTTCACCCAGCAATGCTTTTGGCGCTATGAGGGGGGCCACCGTCTGGAACTGGATGAAGGGCCCACGCCGCCTGCGCGTTGGATTAGGGCTTGCGATGGAGCCTAGACTTCGCGCGAGGGAGTTTCAAGAATCTGGAGTATGTTGGAAGCACGTTGTCATGCAGCATCGCGAAGTATGGTGGCTTTGTGGCTCCGCCTGAAGGTCGATGATGTCCTCGTGCAAGGAAGTGAGCGCTACTTGTATATAAGAAGAGGGAGGCAGAATCTCCGCTGCTGAACAAGAGATGTGCTCCACCTGGAGTGAACAGGAGATGTGCTCCGCCTGGAGCAAGAATAGGAGAGCGCTGCTGGCGATCTTACGCTACTGCCTGGAGCGCGTGATGCACGGTGGTCTGGAGTAGCATGTGGAGAGGTCTTTGGAGATGGAGGGCCAACGGGATCTGGAGAAGATGCATCTGGGGCCCCGCCTGTACGTGATCTGGAGATGGGGTAGATGGTGCCGTACCGCCCAGATTACCATGATCTGATATTAGGGTTCGTAGAACCCTAGAAATTAGGGTTTCAATTGAAACCCTTGAAATTGAACTTGAACTAATAACATGATCTTCGTAAGAATGATCTTCAAGAACTTATGACAATCGAATCTCGAATCTCGAACAAAAAATAAAGAACATAAAGAAAATCCTCGAGAATCGACCCGCTCTGATACCGTGTTAGAAGATAACATAGCTTTTATACCATGTTAGAAATCAGGAATGCGGAAGCGGAATGATAAACAAAGCATGAACTTGAAAGATAAAACATGGAACACAAAGATTTTTACGTGGTACCCTACTCCCTAAGGAGCGGGATGAAACCATGGGAGAAGGTCTCAAAGGACCCTATGTTGCATTCAACTTTCTCAATGGATACAGGAGGTCTGGGGCTCCTTATATAGCCTCAAAGTCCCACCACTTGTAGATGTGAGCCTAAACACGTATATGGGGTAAATGGATCCTGGAGGGATCCATTTACCCTCCTATTACATAAGTGGCGCACAACCAAATACTCAAACAACCTGTTTTGAAATGAATCTTTTTTGTCTTTACATTGTTTTCTTTAATAATTCTTTTTGAAAAAGAAAAGGGTACGACGCTGTAAAGACATGCACTCAAATGCTCTTTTTAATGTATTAACAAAATAAGATGTGTAATATTTGATTGAAATCCTAGTGCTACCTGTATCTTGTTAATTAATTACCATATATGTGTAAATATACAAGATTATATGTATTAAACATAAATTTTATATTTTAAATATTTACAAGAACCTAAATTTGCAAAGCTTTGTGGATCGGATTATTTTTCTAAAGTTGGTGCTTACAACAACAATAAAGTCTTTTCCCACTTTAAGTAGGATCAACTAAAAATATCAAAGCGTTCTCCCACTATAAGTAGGATTGGCTACATGGATTCTTGCTCAAATCCATGTTGAAAGATTCGACTATTTTTTACGCTGGTTGTCGACTACCTAACACTATCCCCACAGGGGGATTTGAACCCTGGTCTTTTGGGTGGTAGGCACACTGCAGTACCATCAGACCATTTAATTGTTTGATGAAGAAGTTCTGAATGACATCTCAGTTTATGCACCACAAATTGGTGTAGAGGAAAGGATTAAACTAGTTTTTTAGAGAATTTGGATAAGATTATGGAAGGAATCTCACAAAGGGAGATGATTTGCCTAGTTGAAATCGTAATGGATGCGGGAAAGGATGCTTCATGGTATGCTAGTGTTCATGGAGGACATGTCTTTAGGCATTGAAATAAAGAGGAAAAAGTCATTCTGAGTTTTGCAACAACTTATGCCATTTTCATATTGTTAAAGTATCAATAGATGGGTAATTAGTTCTCTTCAAAATCTAACTACCCCTTTCATGTTTAGTCCGACATCATCTATAAGTGGGACTCCGGTCTGTCTGTGGAGCTATGTAAAAGGCCCCACACCTTCTGTATTTATTGAGAGATTCATAATAGAATATCTGACCCTTTGATGCTTTCTCCTGTGGTTTCATCTTGCACCTCACGGAGTAGGGTTCGACATAAAAATCCGAGTGTTCCTCTTTTATATTTTTATGTTCTTCGATTCTGCTTCTGCATTATTTATTTCAGCGTGGTACCTGTTAGAAAATATGAATGCGGAAGCAAAATGATAAACAGAGCATTAAAAGAGAAAGATAAACATGCAGAATAAGATTTTAACGTGGAACCCTACTCCCTAAGGAGCGAGATGAAATCAGGGGAGAAGCCCTCAAAGTGGCAGATATTCTATTGCTTTTCTTAATGGATACAGGAGGTCTTGGGCTCCTTATATAGCCTTCAAAAAGCCTCCAAGTCCTACCACTGGTAGATGTGGGACTAAATATATGGATGGGGTAAATGGATCCTGGAGAGATCTATTTACCCATCTTCCATACATGTGACACATATAACAAATACTTCAACACCCCCTCAAGCCGGAACATGCAATGCTCAGCTTGGACAAACAGAACGAAGCTCAACTTACGCTACATGACACTACAGACAATATCAACTCAATGCGCACAACTGTCGGCTACTGTCAAGGACGTTGCTTCTCATGCCGTGCAAGTGAGGAGGACAAACGGGCTGGAGTGTGAGTTAACTGAATCTCCTCGTCGGAGAGCATGTGCTCTGAACTGCGCCTGTCAGAGCACTGCAACTGAAATGAGTCTCCTCGTCGGAGTACTCTGGCCCGCCACAACATGTGGACAGCTGCTTCATTTCTGAAAAGGGCCGAATTGAAAGGCCATGGAGTGCAATCCTCGTCGGAGTCCACTGTCGCTGGAGAATGGAGTCTGAAGAAGTCTCTTCGTCGGAGAACTGGATCTCTCCCATCTAGCATAGAGAGTGGTACTCTACTCTGGAGTCCCTATGATACCACATGAAAACCTTTGCCCACATGGCATAGGGAATGGTCCTCTACTATGGAGTCTCTATGGCTCACATGAAAACTTTAGCCGAAACAACAAGAATGATGGGGACCACGACAATTAATAGCATCCAAGTGCACATCTGAAAAAAACCGCATTCATGTGCATGTCTAAAACTGTGGACTCGGAATCAATCATCGAGTGTGAATATCAACTGCAGAGTCTGAACATCTGACCGGTATGGAAATCTGACATCTGAATCTGGAACAAGACCTGTGACTCTACTCAATACTTCCTCTTTCTCCCATACTTGTCGAAAAATGACATCGACAAAGATGGGAGAAGACAATATGAATGGGGAGAAAACACGAAACCAAATAAGCCGTCATTTTTTCCGGCTCTCCTTGCAAATTTTCTCTTTTTTTCCAGCTATTGCCAAATATATATATATATATATATATCATAGCCGTCACATTTTTTTAACATAAACCGTTTACATTTTTTATTGGGCTTTTCAATTTATTTTTGAAACATCTCTTTTTTTAAGCCGTATCATTCCCCCCTTTTTTTATGGCTTTTGCAATTTTTTAAACTTTCCAGCAGCCCACTTGGACCCAACTCTCTTTCTCCCTATTTTTTTAACGGCTGATGTCACCTCCTCTTTTTCATTCATTTTTCCTTTTTTGCTTAACTTACAACCCAACTTGGGCATTTATACATTTTTTTAAATAATGGGCCATCGGGCCCTTTCACTCATCCTCCACTAGGGTTCTTGGGAACCTTCTCTTTTCAAGGAACGCCACCCCTGATGTGGGGGTTTCTGGTCTTGCACGACGCCCTACTGGAGATGGTGGCCGACGGAAGAGAGGGCGCAACGTCGCTTGGGAGCTACTAGGTGCGCCACCAACTGGAAATCGTGGCAGCCGCCATCACTAGGAGGATGCGTGCTAGGGCGTGTTGTATTGACGAGAAGGTGCGTGCGAGGGCAGGAAGGTTGATGGGCCGTGCACTTGATAGGATCACGCTAGGAGCACCGGCAAGTAGCAAAAGGGTTGCGCGCTTGGCCTGGAGAAGGATCAGGGCCTGCTTGCTCTGCTTGGACTCACACGCTGCCAGCACGAGATAGGGGAGCCCGCCTGATGCGTGAAGGCCATGGCCTGCAGATGTTGCTGGATCCCTCGATGTTGGACAGGGAGGTGCGACTATCGCCGCCGAACTACAGGGAGGATGGCGACCATTAATGCTGCCTAGGATGTCTTTGGTGCCGCCGCCCCTTGGAATCAGAGAATCTCTCCTGTAGAGGAGTGGTTGTACCTGGTGTCATTAGGGTTTCAATTTGCGCCTGTAGATGCACCGCCTGGAGATCGCTCGAAAAGGTGTTGTCCCGCCTGGACGATGCGATGTCGCTGCCACACATTGTGAGATTAGGGTTCATACAACCCTAGATTTTTTTTGTGACGAGATCTCCAGAAATACAATTAACAAGGTTTTGAACCCTAGGACCAAATTTAACATGAATAATCTTCAACAATAATAACATAACAATCGAATCTCGAAAGAACAAAAATAAAGAACTTGAAATCCTCGAGAGTCGACCTACTCTGATACCATGTTAGAAAATAGGAATTCATAAGTGAAATGATAAATAGAGCATGGATAGAGAAAGATAAATATGAAAAACAAGATTTTAACGTGGAACCCTACTCCCTAAGGAGCAGGATGAAACCACGTGAGAAGCCCTCAAAGGGGCAGATATTCTATTGCATTTCTTAATGGATACAGGAGGTCTGGGGCTCTTTATATAGCCTCCACAGAGCCTCCAAGTCCCACCACTGGTAGATGTGGGACTAAACATATGGATGTGGTAAATGGATCCTGGAGAGATCCATTTACCCATCTCCCATACACGTGACGCATATAAATATTCCAACGGTACCAAAGCAGTTTGATTCTAGTGTTTGTTTTTAAAGATTATCATTGTTGTTTATGTTCATATTTGAGATTTGTTCAAGTTCTGGAGATTTGGTTCTGAGCATTGTTCGCCTCCGAACGGGTCAAGCATCCAGGGCAATCTCGTGTACAATTCACACAAGGTTTCAGTGCTCCCAACACATACATCGTCCAGGCATGCATGCATCTCCTTACTTCTCTACGCATCTACAAATATCGATGATGCCAAAACCACGATCCTTCATGTCCCTATAGGCAACTACAACAAAGAGACATGTTTTACACATCGTGGTTTGGCTTTCTTCCATTTGAACTCTAGTTGCACCATGTTATCTTTCTTCAGGAGATCCCTATTCTGGAATGGTCGTCACTTCCTAAAGGTGCTGACGACCATCAAAAGTTTCTGCTCAATCGTGATTGAGATCATCATCATGTACCCCGTCCATAAGAGGAAGCATCATGAAGGCACCAGGGGATATGACGCTACATATCCCCCCTCTTCAGGTCACCTCTAGACCTTTTTGCCCAAGTGGTGACATCAGCCCCAACACTCGTGAAAGGAAGGCACCTCCAAACACATTGCCTCATCCATGTGACTCTTCAGGCCACCATCACTAGAAGCTCCATCTGTCTCATGTTGCATGCAACCCCTCTTCCAAAACCGAGGCATCAATGCTTTTACCTTAAGATGGCTGCTGTGGGATGGGCTTCCCAAAGGGAACGCTTGTTGATGATTGAACAGAGAACATGGCTTGATACCCTTCCTCTTAAAAGGGATTGACCGAAAAGAAAAAAATATATTAAACTTTTTTTGGGGGTCCAGCAAGTTCCAGGTATGCGCGTAAAAAGAGGGAAGGGTTTTGTTTTTGGGCCTAAATGTGGGCCACTGCTGCATTAAAAAGGAAGCTGAAGAAAAAAAGAGAGGATGGATTTTAAAAAAAGGGAGAAGAAAAGCGAATAAGAGAAAGGTACGTTTATGAATAAAAGGAAAAATGGTTTATGAAAGGAGGGAATGCCGAGAAAAAAAGAGGAAGCATGGTTTATGATTATTTCTGCCAACTTGATAATCTTCATTCTTATTCTAACAAGTATGAGAGAAGGGGGGAGTGAGACCAGGGCACATTCCTCTCTACCTGGGATCGTCTACTGCCCATCCATGCCATGAAGACTGACACTCCAGAGTCAAGACTACCTACTGCATACTGACCGTCTTCACCGAGCATCAACTACTTCCGCACAGGTTTACTCTTAGCGCGACTACTCTCCTTGCTGGACTTCTACAGTGACTCTACTACATGCACGTCCTTGTGTTTTTCCCATGCTTGTCGCGATCGTTATAATGATTGTACAACATCAATTGCCTGATAATCTTCTAGACACATCCTGATTGTCGCAGACCCGTTCTCGTGCTAGGTCTTCTCCCAACATCGACTACTCCGAATGGGTCTCCTCCCATCTCTCTCATATGTATCGAGTGAGAGTTATATATATTTTCGTTTATTGCAAGCTATAACTTTCTCAACTCCAACTTAAGGGAGAGTATTAGAGTATGTAATAGATGGTGAATTGTATCTCTTCAAAATCCAATTACTCCCTCTCATGTTTAATCCCACATCATCTACAAGTGGGATTGTGGTCTTTCTGTGGGGCTGTATACGAAGTCTACACCCCCTGTATTCATTGAGAGATCCACAATAGAATATCCAACTCTTTAAGGCATTCTTCCGTGGTTTCGTCCTACTTCTTACATAGTAGGGTTCCACGCAAAAATATAAGCTTCCCACTTTTATATTTTTATGTTCTTTGATTGTGCTTTTATATTATTTATTTCAACCCATAGCAAACACTCTCTTCAATGAGAGGGTGGAGCATTTAGTTATTTATAAGGGTGGCCCGACTAAAACACAGATTGATTACTTTGCACTGAGAAGAAGAGATCGGTTGTGTTGCAAAGATTACAAAGTAATCCTAGGAGAGATCATCTTTTTTTTCGATGCCCTATCGCTATGGAGGCATGGGTTGTGATGCGTGTGGAGAGGGTTGCGATGGTGGACTAGAATGAGTTCCAGGAGTCCATCAACACTCTTGGTCATGGTAGTCATGCGACAAAAGTGTGGGTGGCTGCTATCTTAAGTTCCATGTTGCTTGCTCGGAATGAGTCTATCTTCCGAGGGGAACACATGTATATGAAATATACAATTGAGCATGCTAAGAGCTTAAATATATTTTGGTCAATTTATTTTTTATACTAAAATATACAAAAGTTACTAGGTAGGCATCTTCTCGATGTCATACCTACTTTTTCTAAAAAAACCCAAGAGAGATCTTGACATCTCAACATCGCTTGCTAGCCATGGGTGTGATAATAAAAGGATTGGTAAAGAAAAGGATGGTTCCCAAGATCATGAGAACTAGATGGTTGAATCTTTAGTTGAAGCAATCAAGCTTCAAGGAGAAGGTTTTATAAGTCTTATCTTGGAATTGTAACAGAAGTGCAAATGAGATGTGGAAGGAGATAACATCTTGTATATGAATGGTAGCCGAAGAGATGCTAGGTGAGTCTAAGCGAGGAGTTCCATACCAAAAGGAGGCTTGTTGGTGGAGTGAAGGGGTGTAAGAGAAGCTTAAAATTTAAATAGTTTGCTTTAAAGCTATCGATCTGCGCGTATTTACTGCTAATATCCATAAATGTCTTGTTTTGGTAATAGATGAACATTACCATATGTATTCAGGCGCATGGTAGACATTGGTACTCCAGTACATTTCTCCTTCTGATTCAGAATAAATATGTTTTCGGACCCTTTCTTTAAAATTTGAAGTGGATGCTCCGGCGTGAATTTCAACAATCACTTGTTTAGATTCTACATATTGATCGTTTTGAAAATGGAAGAATTAAAAAGATATTTAGAAAAGGATATATATCGGCAACAACATTTCCTATATCCGCTTTTATTTCAGGAATATATCTACGCACTTGCTCATGATCATGGTTTAAATGGATCCCTTTTTTACGATCTCGGCCCTTAACTACCAAAGCGTTATAAATATTAGGCATCTTTCCCGGAGGAAAAGCAACATCCAGTACTGGGTTAAGGATAGAACATAGGAAATTGTTACAAACTATAAAATAGAGAAGGAAACATGGAAGGCTGTAAGTGGAGCTAAATCAAAAGCTTATGAAGTTTTGTACAAAAATCTTGACTCTAAGGAGGGACAGATGCTGTTTAGATTGGCCAAAGCAAGAGAAAGATCTTTGATCTTTCTCAAGTAAGATGTATTCTGGATGAGGAAGGGCATGCACTTGTTACTTGAAGGATATAGAGACTAGATGAAAGTAGTATTTTCATAATCTTTTCATTTGAGAAGGAAATAAGATCACTTTGGGAGATCTAACTAGTAGTAAAAGTTACCTGAATCGTGCAAGCTATAGATGAATACAAGGAAGGAAGTAGAGAAGGCTTTGAAGGCTATGAAATCCATGAAGGGTGTATGATCTGATGACACTACTATAAAAGCATGGAGAGTTCTAGGTGAACGTGGTATGACTTGGCTCACAAATTTGTTCGATGTTATTTCACGAAGCAGGTAAATGCCTGAAGAATGGAGGAGAAGCATCGTGGTTCCTCTTTTAAGAATAAATGAGATGTTCAAAATTGTTAGAATTACAAAGGTATTAAACTGATGAGTCATATTATAGAAATTTGGGAACGCGTTATCAAAAGAAGGCTGAGGTAAATTTCCAAAGTAGCCGAAAACTAATTCGGCTTCATGACATGTTTAACCATTGAAGCTATCCACTTGTTGAGGAGAACAATGGATTTTTATAAAGCTAAAAGGAAGAACTCCGTATGATTTTTATCGATTTAAAGAAGGATATGATTGTGTTCCGCGGGAGATATTATAGAGAGTTTTGGAGAAGAGACACGTACATGTCCTATATATTTACCTTATAAAGGATATGTATAAAAAATGTACTAAGCCTTCGCCCACTATAAGTAGGGTCGGCTACATGTAGGGCTGTCAGAAATTTCTCAGGTTCAACATTCGCTCAGATTTGGCTCGCTAAAAGTTCGATTCAGATTCGATTCGAAAATAAACGAACCAAAACTGAACACGAGTTTGGGCTCGATTAAATAAACGAACCGAACCTCAAAAATATAGGTTCGCTCAGGTTCGGTTCGTTAAAAGTTCGATTATATAATACATACATATATAAAAGTATATATACATACATATTGTATATATACAAGGAAAAAATACATTCTATATTAACATGAGGGCATTCACTTATTTTTCCAAACCCATCCAATTATCCACTCCCTAAGTCCATATTCCCTATTCTCGAAACCCCACAAAATCCTCCTCTGCAACTGCGGTTTTTCCCTTTGAACAGAAACACATGCACAACATTTTATCTTAAATGAACCTTTAACGAGCCGAACCGAACCTTTACAAACCTTACCCGAGCTGAGCCAAACCTGATTGCAGTTTTCATTTTATCGAGCCGAACCGAGCCCGAGCCTGAAAGTATGCTAAACGAGCCGAACCGAGCCTGGGTTGGTTCGCTCAGGTTCGGTTCGTTTACACCCCTAGCTACATGGATTCTTGCTCAAATCCATGTTGAAAGATTCGACTATTTTTTACGCTGACCGTCGACTACCCAACGCAACCCCTGCAAGAGTGGGACTTGAACCCTGGTCTTTTGTGTGGTAGACACATTGTACTACCACTAGACCATTAAGTGGGTGCTTATAAAGGATATGTATAATGGAGCTTAATCTTGTGTAAGGATCCAATCTAGGAAGACTGACTATTTTATCATCGAGATTGGTCTGCATCGAGATTTAGCTTTGAATCTATTCCTTTTTACATTGATTATAGCCGAGTGGACTAATACATGCATGACGAGATACGTTGTTGTACGTTGTTCGCTAATGATATTGTGTTGATTAATGAAACTGGAAATGGAGTAAATTATAAGCTTGAGGTTTGGAGACATGCCTTAGAGGAGGCTAAGGATTTCGTATAAGTAGGGCTAAGACTGGATCAATAGAGTGCACATTTGATGGAAGCAGTAGTCAAGGCCCTAAATGTCGGTTTCGGACACCATTTCAGTGATCGACTGAAACGGAATTTTGGTGGAATTTTGGTCAAAATTCGTCGAAATTTCGATCATTTTGGTCATTTTTGTACTAGGGCCCTCATATTTTGGTTATTTCGACCATTTCGATTGAATTTCGATTTCGACAGGATATTGATATTCGACAGAAATTCGACCGAATTTCACTGAAATTTGAGGCCATGGCAGTAGTGCAGGAATCGACATGAGGATTGGAGATGATAACATTCAGAAAAAAGATTCTTTTAGGTACTTTTTTAGAACGATTCTTTTAGATAATTGCGATCTATTTTGCGACATGATTGGGAAACTGATGGAGACGTTACTCATATAATAAATGCAGGTTGGTTGAAGTGGAGCTGAGCCTCTACCGTACTATGTGATAATAAAATTCCTTTAAAAATAAAGGAAAGTATTACAAAGCAGTCATGAGACCTGCTATGCTCTATGGATAGAAATATTGACTTGTAAACCATAAACATGTGTAGAGAAAGGTAGTAACAGAAATGAAAATGCTAAGGTAGATGTGTGGTCATACACAAAAAGATTGGATTCTAAATGATGCGATTAGAAGGAAAGTTGGTATAGCTCCGATAGATGATAAGATGAGAAGAAACAACTCAAATTGGTTTGACCATTTGCAGAGGAGGTTGGTTGATGCACCCGTTAGGAGATATGAGATTTGGGATTTTAAGCCGTCTAAGAAAGGGCGAGGAAGGCCCAAGAAGTGTTGTATGAGACTATCCAAGGGGATCTTAGTTATTTTGACCAAAACCCGAGAATGTCCCCAAACATATATGATGGAGGCAAAGAATCCATGTAGTCGACCTTAGTGTGGGAAAAGGCTTTGTTGTTGTTATAATCACATGAAATCATTTATTCTTTACTCTGTGAGTCGAAAATGACTAAATACCAAATATTGTAACACTTGTTTTGGGACATTATTATTTACATGTTTTATTGATAACTTCAGTAGTGAGTTATATGAGAGGGATGAGAGGAAACAATTGGGAGCGAGGGAGGGAGCATCGCCAAAAGGAGGTGACAACCAGGAGAATCGATTCAGGGTTACGCACTGGGCGACGCGTTGGAGAGGAGACTAAGTATTCGTGGGAGGAAGAGAAAGTTGTTTGCATGTCAGATTCATGTTGCGATGAGGGAAAAGGTGGCTGGGTTTCGGTCTCACATCGGAAGCCTGGGCGGAGATGCTTCAGATGTGGGGTGGTGGGCCACGCTGCGTCATCCTGCCTGAGATCGTTGCGATGCTTTAGCTGTGGGCTGTTCTACCATCATCGGGCGTTCTGCCCCTCTGTGGCTGCTTCGACGCAATCTGCTCCATGTAAGGGGAAGGCCATGGAAGGAAGGGAATCTCGGTCGACTGGTGAAGCCTTGACCAGGCTGAGCGTCTCTTTTGCGGAGGTTGTTATGGGAGGACCTGTCAAAGAGCAAAAGTCGGTTTTGTTGATCGGATCGTGGTTGAAAGAGTCAATCTCGATTAAGGATGTCTGGGCTGGTGTTTCCCTTCTTTTTGGAAAAAGCTTCATCGGCGACGTGGTTCCGTTGGGAGGAGGGAAATGCTATGCCCAGGGTCTGTCGAAAGACCAGGCGGATCGACTTCTCAACTTGCGTGGAAAAACTATATTATTTGGTGATATCCGCGCTTTGCAGATGGGGGAGAAGTCGCGCTCGACTTGTGGATGGTTCGCCTTTGGGGGGTCCCCTTCCTATCCAGAACTGTGGAGCTGCTTGGCCCAACACTAGCGGAGGTTGGAGACGTGAAGAAGGTTATGGCTGATGGGTCTTCGTCGGGATCCGACCCCGAAATCACAATCGTTCTCTTGGAATGTCACAAGGATATGGAGGCACCAATCCCTCCGATGAAGTTAAGAATCGGTCGAGCGGAGTTCAAGATTTCAATGCACTTTGTCTCGCCACCGCAACCATCGGAATTCTGGCCGTTGGTGTCATCAGAGATCAACTCTGTCGAATCGGAAACGAGTCAGCAGTCTAAGGATTCGATTTTGGTGGAAATCAAGGCGGATTTTCTGGGGAAGGAACGAAAGACGAATGTGCTCAATCTGGCATTTCCTATTCCGTGGCTCCCAAAATGTGAAATGGCGGAGGATTTTCGAGGCGTTATCTCTCCCCACTTTTCCACCGGGACTTCTTCATGGGTCGGCTAGTCGGGTTGGGTGGGTCTGCCAACTCGAACCCCTTTCTCGGTTGATGCTGCTTTAGGATCCGAGTTCAACTTAGCAGCTTTGCTTGGCCTTTGGTGGATGCGGGTTCTTATCCGACCCAAAAGGAAACATAGTTTATGGACCATTTGTGTCCGTCTCTGCTTTGATATCTCTGCTATGTCGAACCAGTCATCCCTTATCTCCCCGCGAAACCTTCTTTTCACCATGGAGGGCTTTGTCTGCAGGGGAGGTGGCCGCGTCGGAGTCCTCAGATCCCCGATGGCCATCACTTTCCACTGTTTCTTTTTATGATCTAAGCGTGCATGTTGTGGAGTGGGATGCTCCAGATCTGGGCGGGCTGACCTTTGTTTTCGCCGGTTGGGCTTCACGGTTCGGGGAAGCCAAAATCGCTGATGAGAGTACTCTATGCGCTGAAGGAGGTAAGGGATGTACGGAGAGATACAGTTGGAGACGAAAACAAAAGCTGATGAGTAGTGATGTGCAGTCTGTTTCTGAACAGAAAATGAAGGTGACTTTGCTTGCGGGAGCGGCCTTCACGGCGGGTGTGCATTTTATCCCCAAATTAAAATTCTATCTTGGAATGTGTGAGGTCTGGGTGACCCTGAAAAAAGGAGAACCTTGGGGGCGAGGTTCACGGAATGGGGGTGTGATGCCATACTTCAGCAAGAAACTAAATTAAACTCCTGTGATACAACACTATGGAGTTCCTTTGGGATGAGTTCCTCCTTCAGCTTTCGATCGCTTGACGCCTCGAGTAGTTCTGGATGTTTGATATTGGTGTGGAAGAATCCAGACTTTCATTTTAGAACAGAGTTATCTCTTCGTTATTTTGGAGTGCTCTGCCACCTCGACACCGTTTGCGATCATATGTGTTTATGGCCCTTGCTAGCTGGCTTTGTGACATGAGCTGTGGACGGAGATTCGTGCTGCTAGGAATGCATTTCCGGATTTTGCGTGGCTTCTCAAGGGAGATTTTAATATCTCCCTATATTCGGCTGCGCCTTCGGGGTGGTCAGGACCCGGGGTCCTCCGACTTTTGTGACTTGATTAATGACCTTGAGTTTGAGGTCCTTGACGTTGCGTACACTAAGTATACTTGGTGGAACACGAGCTCTCGCTCTCGCATTGACCGCTTTCTTACCTCTCCTGAGCTCCTGGAATTGTTCCCGTGTTCTTTCGCATCTTGTAGGCCCCACACCCGTTCTGATCATACGCCTCTGGTTTGGGATTCCGGTACCCAAACTCTGGCACGGGGTTTTTTCATATTTGAACGTGCTTGGCTTCTGGAGGACTCTTTCAGAGAGATGGTAACCACTTACTGGGTATCCTTACTGTGGAGATATTTATGTATTTCTATAGTCTATGTGTGTCTCTTTCTTATTTTTTATTTATGTGTTTCCATCTTATGTAATTTACCCATATGCCTCTCCGCTGTATAAGAGAGCCTAGGGTTCTCAGAAATAAACAACTCTCTTATTTTCTCCAACATGGTATCAAAGCGGTGGTCCTAGACCAGAGCTCTCGATTCCCAAAACCCTAACCCTACCTTCAGCCCCCCCTCGCGCGCGCCACCGCCTAGCAGCATCACGCACGTCTTCCCAGCCCGCAGCCTCGCACGCATCTCTCCTCCTTGCGCGCATCACCCCAGCGCGCCGCCTGTGCGCACCCTCTCATTGTGCGGCAGTCTCTAGGGCGCGTGTGTGAGCGTACGAATGTTTTGAGCACGCTTCTCATGCTTCTTGCTTATCGGCTTCGTCGTTTGGCTGATGAGTTTGCGTGCATGAGTCTACACTTGTACACACACCCACATATGGCTGTGTAGACATACAATCTTTGGTTTCCAGCACCCGTAGTATTCTTCTTCCGACAATATGTCTGAAAACAAGATTGATGTACCTGCTACTGGCGCTTTCAGAGGTCCAGCGACTATTGTAAAAATGGACGGGACGAATTATGAGCTCTAGGCTATGCAGTTCATAAGCCTGATAAAGTCAAATGGTAAGAAGCATACTCTTACCAAGGAGGAGCCGATGGAGAAGACTGGGGTGAATACCTCGTGGGAGGCGGACGACGCGTATGCCAAAGTCTGGCTATCTGGGACGTTGACGATAGAGATGGCCAACGACGTGCTGCATCAACCCACGACGAAGGCCACGCGGGATATTCTAGCGGCGACATATTCATAGGCGCGGAATGAGAGCAAGCTACTCCGATTGCAACATGATATTTTTACAGTCAAACAAAATGGACGTCCTCTTTACTCACTGTACCCATCCTTTCGAGGAATGTTTGAGAAGCTCCATAGCTTCATGCCTTTGACGGCCACTCCTGAGCAACAGAAGACATACATGAATGCTACCATGGTGGGTGTATTCCTGGCTGCACTTGATCCAGAGTACAATGCTGCCCGCTCTCAGATTCTTGCTGACGCCACTGTTCCTCCTATGTAGGGTTGGGCATGGGCCGGGCTCGGGCCGGGTTCGCCTTGGCCCGGCCCAAGCCCATTTTAGAATATGGGCTAACGGGTCGGGCCTAGGCCCATTTTATTTTCAAAAATTAGGCCCAAGCCCAAACCCGGCCCAAATAAAATGGGTCGGGTTCGGGTCGGGCCGGCCCAATTTAACACCTATGTATACGAATATCATGTCTTCCATTCTTCTTGCATTTGTGTGGTTGTTTCTTATGCATGTGTGCATGTTTAAAACTATAAAGTATGCTAACTAATTTGTGATTTTAACATTAGTTGTATGTTGGAAATACAAATGTGGTAAAAATATGGCGACTTAAACCACCATTCAATTCACCATTACATATTCTATTGTAGATGCGGGCACTATGACCCAATACAAATTGGTTACTTAGAGTTGTACATGCTGTAACACTTGAGGACACAGATTCCATTATTGCATATTAATGTAATAATCTTGTATATTAATGTAATAATATCCTCAATCCACTATTGGATATGATTATTAATGTATCTAAGCATTTATTCTACACTTGAATAAGGATAGTAAAGTTAGAACATGGTATTTGGAATGAACATGAATATAATTGATATAATTATACCGTACTGGATATAAATATACTTGCTTTAGAATGGATCGGGCTATCGGGCTAACGGGTTTGGGCCTTCTAAGGCCCAAACCCGGCCCGTTAATCAATATGGGCTCATTTTAGGGCCCACGGCCCGCCCATTAAATTCCGGGTTCGGGTTTGGGTCGGGTTATACGGGTCGGGTTTTGGGCCGGGTCGGGCCGGCCCAGCCCAATGCCCAACCCTACTCCTATGGAGGAAGCTTTCCGCCGACTTAGTCGAATCACTGTCCCAAGCTCTACTACTAGCCAGATACCTTCGTCAATGGCTGCCTCCAGAGGAAGAGGTGGCTCCTCTACTTTTCGTGGCCGTGGTCCCTGTGGTCGTGGGGGTCGGATCCGTCAGCCATGCAATTATTGTCACCGCCCTGGCTATTCTGAGGATACATGCTATTTTAAGCATGGTTTTCCAGCATCGGCTCGGGCAGCAGAACAAGTTGAGTCCCCTGCACCTTCTTCATTGGACCAATGATTCGATGATCTCGTTGCCAGACTGAGGAATATCATGCCTCCTGACACAACTCCAGGAGGCCATTCAGATGTGGATGTCTCTGCCTCTGCCAGTACATTCTAGGGGTGCACGTGGATCGGATTGGATCGGATTTTAGCCTAATCCGTGTCCAATCCAACCTTAACGGATTTTCACTTTTCTCACTCCAATCCAATCCATCAAATATATGAATCCAAACCAATCCAATCCATCGGATTACAGTTTGGATCGGATTGGATCGGATTTTTTATACTTACATATTTTCGCTCGATAATTTACCATGCAATGTTTGTATTTTAGCACACTAGCCTTCGGCATTTGAAATATGACTTCAAAATTGGTAATGTGGATAGATATAGTGAAAAGAATATTTGAACAACGCACAATCAAATTAATGTTGATGAACTGCATTAGTTCATAGTAAAAAGTTGAAGACCATACGATGATGTTAAAGGATTATATTAAATTTGGTATCTAAGTTTTTTTATTAATGGTGCATTAGTATGTTTTTTTTGTAAATGGTTTTTGACATATGATTCATGCAAGTTACCGAATATGGATGCAAAAACTAGTTAGATAACAAAAAAATATATTTTTTTGGATGGATATTGATGAAGTCTGTGATATATTTATATTGTTAACTTATGTCTAGATCAAATCACTCCTAAGAATATCTTTCAAGGTACTATAATATATCATCAACATACAAGAATCATAAAACATTCATATTCAATTCGGTATCCATGACAAAACCAATTTAAATACAACCCACCGATTATGTATCATACCTCACATTTAAAATAGACTTGAAATGGAATTTAATTGTCATAATTGTACCTATAGTCAAAATATGTAAATTTTTAGAACAATACAAATCAAATATGTATATCAATTTAAAAAGGAAAAGAATTCAAGTATGCTTGTTCGTGAACCCCTCTAATGGTCTGGTGGTAGAAGCAGTGGGCTCTCACTTAAAGGACCAGGATTCAAACCCCTCCCCCCAATTAAATAATAAAAAAGTATGTTCGTTCGTTCTTACATGGTGCGATACATCTCAACATATAGTTGTTCTAATTTCATATATGGGTAAGGTTGCAAGTTGGAAAAAGCAAAAAGTCCAAGAATAAAAATTGCATGCACTATACAAATACTCGAATCTATTTTCTTTTAACGGAGATCAGATGTGTTGCATTGCTCTCAGGGCAGATGGTATCGCACCAGAGAGGGATAACATTGTGTGAGACAGGCGGTGATGCCATAAAGGAGGGCGGCACTATTATACTAAAGGGGGACAATGTTGTGTATGAGAGAATGCACCAAAATGGACCATGAGGGAGGGAGAACTGGTAATTAGATATTGGTAATTGAGAGTGCAATGAGAGAGGGAGGGGGGAATTAGAGGGGAATGATCAAAGAAGGTTCACAACACTACAAGTTATAATCATATTTTATTATTTTTGAGATTTAACATTTAACTTTAAAGAGAAAGAGATGGGAGTGGTAAGAGAACTTGTATCCGACAACTATGCGATGAATGACATTGACTATAGATTTATGAGAATTATAGATGGATGAAAATATATATTATGTATGTATAATATTTATATAATATGTAAATATATAAATGTATGTTAATGGATTAACGGATCGGATTGGATTTTGATAATGATCCGATCCAATCCATATTTTAACGGATTCTAAAAATTCCAATCCAATCCGATCTGTTAAAATGGTAAAACCAAACCAATCCAATCCAATAACATCGGATTGGATCGGATTACGGATTTTGTCCGATCCGTGTGCACCCCTAGTACATTCGCTACAGCCAGTACCTCAGGTAGTTCTTATGCTCTCACCTCTTGTGATCAATCTATGATTACAGATTGGATTATGGACTCCGGAGCGACACTTCACCTATGTAGGGACAAAGAGCAGCTTACTGCATACAGACATGTTCCTCCAGGACGGACTGTGGTGATAGCCAATGGGACACATTCCCCGATTACAGGACAGGGGGAGATTAGTTTGACACCTTCCATGCAACTGCAGAATGTGTTATTTGCTCCTGATTTCTCTATGAATTTACGGTCCATTAGCCAGATTACAAAGGACTTGAACTGTCGAGCTATTTTTGACTCATCGTCTCTTGTTTTTCAGGACATACCCTCGGGCAAAGTGATTGGAGGTGGCCGTGAGCAGAATGGCCTCTATCGTCTGGTCCGTACTCCTTGTGTCGGTGCATCTCTCCACTCTACAGGATTAGACTCTCCATATACCTGGCATCTCCGTTTTGGTCATCTACCTCTTCAGAAGATGTGTCGTGTTTTGCCCCAGATTTCCCTGAGGTCGTCCTTCCAGTATGAAGCGTGTTAGTTGGGAAAGCATCATAGGTCCACTAGCCCGAGTCGTCAGAGTCGGAGCAGTAGCTCCCTTTTGAGTTAGTCCATATTGATATTTGGGGTCCCAATCGTGTTCCTGATCACTAGGGACACATGTTCCATCTTGTTGCCGTAGATGATTTTTCTCGCTTGTCTTGGGTGTTTCTATTGAAGAATAAATCTGAAGCAGGAGATGTGATTCAAATATTTATCAATGAAGTTCAAAATATTTTCTCTTCCTCCGTGAAAATTGTGTGTTCTGACAATGCATTGGAGTTTTGTACTAGGGCACTTTCCTTGTTCTTTTCATCTCGTAGTATAGTTCATCAAACTTCTTGTGCTTACACTTCACAACAAAATGGTATTGCAGGGCGGAAACATCGTCATCTACTAAATATCACTAGGACCCTACTTATTCAGAGTCATGCTCCACATTCTTTTTGGGGTGATGCGGTTCTCACTACTTGTTATCTAGTAAATCGCATGCCCTCGTCTGTCTTGGGTGAGAAGACTCCTTTCTCTATAGCCTTTCCTGAGAAGGAGTTGTTCTCTCTTATACCCTGTGTTTTTGGTTGTGTTGTGTTTGTCCACCAGTTGGCGCCAGGTCTTGATAAGCTCTCTCGCAGGGCTGTCAAATGCGTGTTTGTGGGGTACTCCAGGACACAGAAGGGATATCGTTGCTTTGATCCGTTACGTCGGAAATACTTTGTTAGCGCTGATGTCACATTCTTTGAATCTGTGATGTTTTTCTCTCCTACAGGTGACAGAATGACTACTTCCGATTCTGATACTGAGGTCTACATGCCACCTCCTCCTATGAGTCAGTTACATCCTGTACCGGTCATACCATCACCACCACCTCCACCACCTGCTGTGACCGTGGTTCCACCTTTACCAAAATCTATACTCGTCGGCCCCCTTTTGCTCATGGTCATTACCCGTCATCCAACATGCCCCAGGTTTGTTCTGATAACATGATTTCTAACGACGAGTCTGAAGATGTTTCTGTAGAGGGATCAATGCAGGATGACGTTCCTGAGAACCTGGACGTACCTATCGCCATTAGGAAGCAAAGGCGTACTTGTGTATCCTACCCACTTGCTTCTCAGGTTTCCTTTTATCGTCTTACAGGCGATTTCCAGAGATTTGCAGTTGCTCTATTTGCCGTAGAAGTTCCACGGACTTACTAGGATGCATTGCAAGATAACAAATGGCGCCTTGCTATGGAAGAAGAAATGGCTGCCTTGCAGTCCCGTGGCACCTGGAGTCTTGTTTCTCCTCCTCCCGGAGCGTCTGTTGTCAGCTGCAAGTGGGTGTTTACTGTTAAACACCATGCAGATGTGAGCCTTGATCGTTACAAAGCAAGGTTAGTGGCACGTGGTTTTACTCAGACATATGGAGTTGATTACTTGGACACGTTCTCTCCAGTTGCTCGACATTCCACTTTGCGTGTTCTTCTCTCAGTTGCTGTGGCACGTGACTGGCCCTTATTCCAGTTTGACGTCAAAAATGCATTCCTGTATGGAGATCTACAAGAGGAGGTCTATATGCCGCAGCCTCCAGGGTTTGCTGCTGAGGGGGAGTGTCAACAGGTTTGTAGACTACATAAGGCAATATATGGCCTTAAACAGAGTCCTAAAGCATGGTTCCAAAAGCTTTCAGATCTGATTGAACGACAGGGATTCAAGAGGTCAAATGCAGATCACTCTTTATTTGAGCAGAAGACACCTAGAGGTACAGTTGCTATCATGGTTTATGTTGATGATATAGTTGTTACAAGAGATGATGAGCAGGGAATCAAGATGGCAAAAGAATTTCTGGGCAGTCAATTTGTGACTAAGGACCTGGGCACCCTAAGTATTTCTTGGGGTTGGAATTTGCTAGAAATGCACAGGGTCTTGTGATGACCCAAAGAAAGTATGTTACAAATATGCTTGCAGAGACAGGCATGATTGGATGTCGACCTTCTATTACTCCTATGAATCCTAGCATGAAGCTATATGATGATGATGCAGATGAAGTCGATAAGAGAAGATACATAGAGATGGTGGGAAAACTTCTTTATGTTACAATCACCAGATCGGATATTGCCTTTGCAGTGAGTCAAGTGAGCCAATTCATGGAGCAACCTCGACAAGTACATATGGATGCCATATATATGATATCGAGATATCTAAAATCATCTCCAGGCTCAGGATTATTATTCAAGAAAGAAGAAACTCTCTCTGTATCCGCATATGCTGACGCAGACTATGCAGGTTGTCCTAAGGATAGAAAATCGACTTCGGGATTTGCAGTATTCGTTGGCAGTTCTCTCGTTTCTTGGAAAAGCAAGAAACAAACAGTCGTAGCAAGATCAAGTGCTGAATCCGAATACAAGGCTATGGCTCAAGAAAGTACAGAAATGATGTGGGTTCGAGCAGTATTAGTTGATTTGCATATAGAGGTTCCTCTACCCATGGAGTTACATTGTGATAACCGGGCTGCTCTGTTCATTGCAAACAACCCTGCGTTCTATGAGAGAACAAAACTTATCGAGGTAGATTGTCACTACACCAGAGATATGATTCAGGAGGGCCTGATTTCTACTTCTCATGTTAGCTCTGGAGAGCAAACAACAGATATCTTCACCAAGCCATTGCTTAGAGGATCATTCCAGAAGTGTTCGTCCAAGCTGAGCATGATCGATATCTATGCTCCATCTTGAGGGGGAGTGTGGAGATATTTATGTATTTCTATATTCTATATGTGTCTCTTTCTTATTTTTTATTTCTGTGTTTCTATCTTATGTAATTTACCCACATGCCTCTCCGCTATATAAGAGAGCGTAGGGTTCTCAGAAATAAACAACTCTCTTATTTTCTCCAACACTTACTGAGTATCTGCGAAATTGGAGGTCCAGAGATTTGACAAATTAGAGGATGACAGACAACTGGATACTGATGAACTTGGGCAGAGGCTCATAGAATAATTATGGAAGAAGACGTGAAGCATGTGATAGAATGGAAGCAGAGGTCTCGACTTGCTTGGTTGAAGGAAGGGGATGCAAACACGATTTTTTCCACAGGTTAGCCTGTGGCAGACGACAGACCAACTCTTTTCGTTTTATGATTGTTGATGGAAACAGAGTCGAGGGAGATAGAGAGCTGGGTTGTGCGATTGCGGATCACTTTCATGCCTTTTCTAGAAAGGCTACTTCCGGACTTTTGAGATGGAATGGACTTGGGGCTTTTCGTATTTCTGACTTGCACGCAGGTAACTTAACTTTGCCGGTTACCTTGGAGGAGGTCAAGGTAGCTGTTTGGAGTTTGAATGCTGACAGAGCGCTAGGCTCAGATGGTTTCCCTTTATTCTTCTATAAGGAATTCTGGGATGTGGTAGGAGCTGAGGTTCTGGAGGTTGTGGACGAGTTTTGCCTTGGGAATGCGTGGTTTGAAACAATGATCAGGGCTCTGATTTTCCTTATCCTTAAGACAGAGTTGGCGGAAAGGATTAGGATTACAAGCCGATTGCCCTCTCGAATGGCATCTACCTCATTGTGGCGAAGGTATTTATGATCCGCCTCAATAATGTTCTTGATCATATCGTCTCAATCAGCATTTATTCCTGGACGTTAGATTGAGGACAACTTAATGACGGCTTCTGAGATTTTATCTAATTGGAAATGTAATGGCAAGAAAGCTTTGCTTTGGAAAGTGGATTTCACAAAGGCTTATGACACCATGGACTGGCATTTTTTGTGGGCCTCCCTGCACAGGAGGGGTTTTCAGACGTTTGGATTTCATGGGTGAAGCGCTGCATCTCCACGACATTGTTCTCGGTGTTGGTTAATGGGAGACCTGAGGGAGGTTTTTTTCAGCCGTAACGTGGACTCAAACAAGGGTATCCTCTTGTCCCTTTGCTTTTTGTCCTTGCTGCAGATGCCCTTGCTTGCATGCTTGATGGGGTTTAAAGGGGCGGTATTGTATCAGGATACATACGTGGTGACTTGGTTATCCCTCTGCTTCAGTATGCAGACGACATGATCCTGTTCATTGAGGGTGGAATGGTTGAGGCGCTCTTGATCTATTTGGGGAAATGTCTGGTCTGAAATTGAATCTTAGTAATCTACAGTTATCCCTTTTGGTTTGTCGGAGGAGGAGGCGCGGGCTTGTAGTAGGGAGTTGGGCACGTTGTATGGCTTCCGCTAACGTACGACAAAATCAAGGTGTCGGATTGACTACCGGTGGTGGAGAAGGTGGAAAGGAAGCTAACTGGTTGGAGGACAACGAATGATGTGCAAATTCCTTTGGAACAAGTCGGTTCAGGATGGGCATGGCATGCACCTCGTAGATTAGGAAACCATTATTCAGCCAAAGAAGCATGACATGCTTGGGATCAAGAGCTTGGAATCCTTCAATGAGGTTCTCTTGCTCAAGTGGGTGAGTAGAATCTAGGGTGAGGATATGGGTATGTGCTGTAATCTGCTACGACACATCTATGGTACTTCTATGGCGAGACCTGGGTTAGTACGACAGGGGCCTAATCAGTCGCCTTTCTGGAAGGAGATTATGAAGGTTATACCTCGCTTTCATGAGATATTCAGGTCGACTGTTGGGAATTGAGCCATCTTTGGATTTTGGTCGGACGATTGGAGGGGGGCAACGCCCTGTGCAGGCGCTTTCCCCGACTTTTTGCTTTGGCCGCTGATACTAATGCTCGGTTTATGGATTGCTGGGATAATGGAAATTGGATGCCGACTTTCAGATCGTCTCTCTCTGATCAAAGGTTGGAGGAACTCCTTCGACTTTTGGACTCTCTTGAGCAGGTGAGCAGAGCCTACTCCGAGGTGGACCATTGGACATGGAAGACAACACCTTTCTCGGTTCGCAGGGCTTATGGTGCCATTTGTAGGCCTCCACCCTCGCTTTCGGACGAAATGATTCGGGATTGTGATTTCATCTGATCGCTCCGTCTTCTTGAAAGGATTGCTTTCTTCCTCTGGCTCTTTAGGCGTAAGCGGGTTTGGACTCATGACCGCCGCGCCAAGCTCTTTCAAGTGGTATCAGATCGATGCCCCTTGTACGACAGGGACATTGAGATACTGAATCATCTCTTCTTCCGATGCCATATCTCTTCGGCGGCATGGTGTAAGGTGGGATTGGATTGGATATGCACTCGCGATTTTAATTCCTTTTGATCTTCTTTTTATAGGGCTCGTAATTGACAGAGAGATGAGATTGGCTCTGGCAGCGACGCTTTGGGCCATCTGGTCGGCACGTAATGATGTCCTTTTCTTAGGACACCATTTCTATTGTGGGAATGTATGCTTACATTACAAGCATTTTCTTGAATCTTGGCTTCTGTAATATGTTTTTTATATAATTTTTTAAATTAATATATTGGGGTGGGCACCAATGCGTGTTTACCCTTTTTTGGTCTAAAAAATTGATAACTTCAGTAAAGCAACTCATGTTTTTTTTTAAAAAAAGACCAGTTTGAGATAATCACTATTATTCAATCTTTTTTCTGAAATAAAGAAATCTTTGGTTCTTGCATTAACTTTTTTTTGGTCTAACATTGCTCTGGAGTTTGTGGAGAAAGATTTAGCCACGTTCTTTGCTACGAAAGGTACATCATCTGACATCTTGTCCATATACCTCTTAACAAATGGGATTGTGAAAAGGAGATTGTCACTTTTTTTGTTGCATGTACACTTCTTAAATGAAAGTTCCTAAAATCTTTTGGAGTTATGATGGGTTAATGATGAATCTCAGATTCATCATGCTAAAATCTAATTATTAATCCTCAAGCTTAAACAATTCAATAAAACTCACTAATAATTCATTGTTCTTAACGAACCTATAAATACCTTAAATGTCTAACTCTTATTGTATTTAAATATTAACATTTCTTCTTCATTTTCTATTTTTAGTTTAAATGTTGTGAAAAATCAGTGATATATTATTCAACCCTAGGCTCTCTTATATAGGGAGAGACCTCAAGGGTAAAATACACAGTAGTCCAGAGAAAAAAAAATGACGAACAGGTATATAGCATATAATAATATCTATCTCTATACTCCCCCTCAAGGTGGAGCATAGATGTCTATCATGCTCAGCTTGTAAGAACATCTCTGAAAAGGTCCTCTGAGCATCGGTTTGGTTAGTACGTCAGCAGTCTGATCCCCTGAGCTCATGTGAGCTGTGGATATTAATCCTCTCTGGATCAAGTCTCTAGTGTAGTGGCAGTCAACTTCAATATGCTTTGTTCTTTCATGAAAAGCTGGATTGTTGGCAATAAACAAGGCTGCATGATTGTCACACTGAAGCTGCATGGGTAGAGATACGGCTACATGTAGATCCTCTAGTACAGATCGAACCCACATCATCTCCATGCTTGCTTGCGCCATGGCCCTATATTCGGATTCAGCACTGGACCTTGCCACAACAATTTGTTTCTTGCTTTTCCAAGAAACCAGAGAGCTCCAACAAAAATTGCAAATCCTGAAGTTGATTTTCGATCCTTAGGGCATCCTGCATAATCGGCATCTGCACATGCTAAGATAGACAAATCTGTGCCCTTTCGAAACAGCAACCCTGAACCTGGAGAAGACTTCAGATACCTCAGTATCATGTATATGGCTTCCATATGAACTTGTCTTGGCTGCTCCACAAATTGACTCACCCTGCTTACTGCAAAAGCAATATCGGGGCGAGTTATGGTAATATCAAGCTTGCAAAAGTCGGCCGACTAGGCCGACTAGTCGGTCCGACTAGTCGAGTCGGGGGGGGGGGGGGGTAACCGACTCGACTGGCCCTAGTCGGCCCTTAGTCGGTCCACCCGACTAATCTGGCCGACTAATAGGCCGACTTTTACAACAACCTTTTTTATTTTTTTTGTTTTTCACTTTTTTTAAAGCAAACATATTCTAATATGCTTAATGTTATATTTAAAGTCAATTACTTCTTTTGTTTCATCATGATGTCATATAAAATGGACAAATATATGTATATACATACGAATATATGTATAAAAAACTGATTTATATATTTAAAATAATTAAAAATTCAAAACCGACTATTGACCGACTAATTTCGACTAGTCGCCCGACTGCCGACTAATCCTTAGTAGGTGACCCCGTCGACTGAACACCGACTACCGCTTTCTGCAACCTTGGGTAATATAAAGGAGCTTACCCACCATTTCTCTATATCTCCTCTTGTCCACTTCAGCAGTGTCATCATCATACATCTTCATGCTTGGGTCCATGGGAATACTTGATGGTTTGCATCCATCCATACCTGTTTCAGTCAAGAAATCTGTAATGTACTTCCTTTGGGTCATCACCAGCCCTGTGCATTCCTGGCAAATTCCAACCCCAGAAAGTATCTTAGGGTTCCAAGATCCTTCGTGACGAACTGACAGCCTAGGAATGCCTTCGCCCTTTCTATGCCCTGAATATCATCTCCTGTAACAAAAATATCATCCACATAGACCATGATAACAACCGTACCTGCCGATGACTTCTGAACAAACAAGGAGTGGTCTGCATTTGACCTCTTGAATCCCTGTTGTTCAATCAGATTGGAAAGCTTCTGGAACCACGCTCTTGGACTCTGTTTGAGGCCATAAATTACCTTGTGAAGTCTACACACCATATGCTTCTCCCCCTCAGCAGTAAACCCTGGTGGCTGCTGCATGTAGACTTCTTCCTGCAAATCTCCATACAAGAAGGCATTCTTGACATCCAGTTGGGATATACTCCAGTCACGTACGACAACAACTGATAAGAGAATGCGAAGAGTAGAATGACGAGCCACTGGAGAAAATGTATCCATATAGTCCACGCCATAGGTTTGTGTAAAACCTCGCGCGACCAGCCGTGCTTTATATCGATCTAGACTGCCATCAGCTTGGTATTTAACCGTGAATACCCGCTTACAGCTCACAATAGATGCATCAGGAGGAGCAACAACCAAGGTCCATGTGCCACGAGACCGTAATGCACGCATTTCCTCTTCCATAGCCATTCTCCAGCAATCAATCTTCATAGTGTCCTGGTAGTTTTGTGGTATGTCCACGGAAGACAAAGCTGCAGCAAATCTCTGAAAGTCGCCTGTGAGGTGATGAAAAGACACCTGTGAAGCAAAGGGATAAGATTTACACGTCCGCTTCTGCTTCCGAGTAGCAATAGGAATATCAAGATCATCTTCTGCTGTATTGGATGGTGTAGGCTCCTCCTGCAATGAAGAATCCTGCACATGTACCATATCTGACCCGTCAGTAGTAATGCCATCTGAACATACATAAGGCGTGATGGATGTCTGACGTGTAGCCTGAGCAGGACCTGACCAACGCGTATAGAATTTTGGTAAAGGTGGGATAGGAGGTCGTGGAAGTGGTGGAGGTGGTGGTGGGGAAGATGACGTAGAGACAGGACCAGGAGTGGACTCAGGTGAACTCCAAGTAGGAGGTGGAGGGACATAGACATCATCGTTGGTAGTGGATGGTACCAGTCTGTCACCTGCAGGTGAAAAATACATAACAGACTCAAAGAACGTGACATCAGCACTAACAAAATATTTCTTGTTTATGGGATCATAACACCGATATCCCTTCTGAGTCCGAGAGTAACCGAGAAAGACATACTTGACAGCTCTAGGAGAGAGTTTGTCAAGTCCAGGATTCAGAAGATGAACAAATGCCACAGTACCAAAGACACAAGGAGTAAGTGGGAATAATTCCTTGTCAGGAAAAATAATAGAGAGAGGAATTTTCTCACCAAGGACAGAAGATGGCATACGATTGACAAGGTAGCAAGCGGTAAGAACCGCATCTCCCCAGAATGAAATAGGAGCACAACTCTGAATCAGCAGGGTTCGAGTAATATCAAGAAGGTGGCGGTGCTTTCTTTCTACCACACCATTCTGCTGAGACGTGTAGGCACAAGTAGTTTGGTGAATAATGCCCTTTGACGAAAGAAACTGAGAGAGGGAGCGTGTGCAGAATTCAAGAGCATTATCTGTATGAACATATTTGACAGTAGAAGAAAACACATTGTACACTTCATTAATCAAATTTCTTAATCACATCGCGTGCTTCAGATTTATTCTTTAAAAGGAAGGCCCAAGAAACACGAGAAAAATCATCCACTACCACTAAATAAAATCTGTGTCCCTGATGATCGGGTACACGACTTGGACCCCATATATCTAAGTGAAACAACTCGAACGGGGAGCTACTGCTTCGACTCTGAAGACTAGGAAAGCTTGACCGATGATGCTTTCCCAGCTGACACGCTTCACAACGAAAGGAAGAACTGGGAGAGATCTGAGGCAGAAGATGTCGCATTTTCTGGAGCGGGAGATGACCAAAACGGAGGTGCCAGATGTACGGAGAAACTGGTCCGGCAGAATGAGAAGAGACGCCAGCATAAGAATTCTGGACCAGTCGATATAGACCATTCTGCTCAGAGCCACATCCAATCACCCTACCCATTAGTATGTCCTGAAAAATAAGAGAAGACGGGTCAAATATAGCACGACAATGCAAATCCTTCGTAATCTAACTAATAGATAACAGATTCATCGAGAACTCAGGAGCATGTAGGACATTCTGTAGATGCATAGTAGAAGACAGGAAGACCTCTCCCTGTCCAACAAGGGGGGAATGTGTACCATCTGCGATATGTACTGAGCGGTCATAGGGAATGTCCCTGTAGGACTCTAGTCTCTCTCGATCTCGGCAGAGATGATGTGTGGCACCAAAATCTATAATCCAATCAGAGATATCATGAGAAGATGTAAAGACCGTAGCACTACCTGAGGTACTAGCAACAGCAGAGGAACTGGCAGATACTGTAGCAGCAACATCTGAAGGTCCACCAGAAGAATCACCAGACGATTGTGGCATAATATCACGTAGACGTGCCACAAGTTCCTCAAAACGATTGTCCGCAGTAGATGCCAATTGGGACTGAGAATGCTCCGCTACACGTGCTGATGCTGGGAACCCATGCTTAGAGTAGCATGTCTCCTCCGAGTGACCTGTGCGGTGACAGTATGAGCACAGCTGACGAAAGCGACCTCCTCTACCCCGAGGTCTACGTCCACGACCAGTAGACTGACCACCTCTCCCACACGATACTGCCATCGCCGAAGGGGGTGGAGTAGATGAGCTGGACGAAACTGAGATCCGACTGAGCCTCCTGTAAACATCTTCCATTGGAGGAATAACTGCATCGGCCAAAATCTGAGAGCTGACGGCCTCATACTCAGGATCTAGGGCTGCAAGTAGAACGCCCACCATGGTGGCATTCCGGAATGTCTTCTGCTGTTCAGGGGTTGCTGTGAGTGGAATGGTGCAGTATAACATCTCAAACATCCCTCTCAGGGATGTATACAAGGAGTAAAGAGGTCTGCCGTTCTGCTTCATCGTGAATATATCATGCTGAAGCTGTAACATCTTGGTCTCATTGCGCACCTGGGAATACGTAGCAGCGAGAATATCCCACATTGCCTTGGCAGTGGGCTGATGGAGGACATCATTGGCAATCTCCATCGACAGTGTACCTGACAACCAGACCTTGACATACGAATCATCAGCCTCCCACAAGGCATATATCCCTATCTTCTCTGCTGGCTCATCCTCGGTAAGAATGTGCTTCTTACCATTCGACTTCATGAGACTCATGAACTGCATCGCCCAGAGCTCATAGTTCGACCCATCCATTTTGACTATTGGCGCAGGACCTTTGAACGCGCCTATGGAGGGCATATCAACCTTTGATTCTGACATATCGCCGCTGGAGAAGAACTAGGGTTTGTAGACAAAGTGACAAATGTCTACACAAACTGCATAGGATTCGAGTGCGTATGTAGACGTTACGCACCCAAATCCATATATCCGGAGTATGAGTCGGCTACGATTAAGCCGAGAGGAGGCGCTGTGGTAACGGCTAGGGCTGGGACCAGTAGCCGACTAGGGCACGACCAAGTTGAAGGAGGTGGGACCCCGGAGTGGGGCTGGGGGTCGGACTAGGGCACGGCGGTGGCAGAGCCCCGGAGCGGCAGGGCTGTCGATGGCGGGGCCCCGGAGCGGGGGTTGGAAACTGGCGAGGGGAGGCGGCGAGGAGTTGAGGGCCCGGGCGGAGAGGGGGGTGGGGCCGAGGTTGGATTCCGGCGTGGGCGATGGAGAGGGCCCGAGATGAGAAGGGCGGCGGCGGTGGAAAGAAGAGGGAGGGGGGAAGGGGCGGCAGGTGGTTGGTGGGATGAGCCCTAGGGTTTAGGCTCTGATACCATGTTGTGAAAAATCAGTGATCTATTATTCAACCCTAGGCTCTCTTATATAGGGAGAGACCTCAAGGGTAAAATACATAGTAGTCCAAAGAAAAAATAAAAATGACGAACATGTACATAACATATAATAATATCTATCTCTACATTGTCTATATTTGTTTTGGCCTTTAAAAGGGATAAAAATACAAAAAAATCTTAAAAACAAAAAGGCAATGTTTTTATCTCTTAAAAATACTCCCCAAATTACACTTTTGTACAAATAACCTCATTTGACTTTTTGTCCAACATGAAAGTTGTAGATGTCATCAAGATCTACAACTTTCATGTTTTGACTTTTTCCTAATTTTGCCTCTGATTATTTCTTTTAGATTTTTCTTTATTTTTCTATTTATTGATTTTTCTGGAACAGTCGCATGGCGCTTTCTGGAGCTGCCACGCAGCCGCTCCCTCTTCTTGCCACCCGGCCTCTCTTCTGGCCGTTGGATAACCTTCTACCCGCCTCCATCTCACCTGTTGATCCCCGCTCCATCTCCAGTCGTTAGATCTCCTTGGCCCGCCTCCATCTCAACCGCCCATAGCCCCTCATATCTACCATCAAATCATTCCCCCAATCTAATCGTAGCCACCCACTCGCGACCTCTTCTGAACCACCTGATCTTCCCTCCCATCCAATGACTCCCCTCGCTCCACGTTACCTCTCCATTCCCAACTATCAGATCAAGCTTCTACTTCCATCCCAACCGCTCGCCTCCGCCCACTTCCAAGCCACACGATCAAATCCTAAGGATCTGATCTCCACCCTCCAACCACGCTCCTACCTGGACCGTTACATCGCAAGATCCAATGACTACCCGTCATCAAGGCCTCAAATGTCAGATTTCGGTTTCATTTCGGTACAAGCCCAGAAAAGGAATTTCGGTGGAATTTCGGTGAAATGGTCGGAAATTGGGAAAACGACTTGAAAACTCTTTTTTTCAAAATTTAAGATTTGTAATGTTGTTTAATCAATAAAAGAGGCATAAATACAAGTTTTTTTGCTTATAATAAGATGTTATAATGTTCAGTACCTTAAAATAATGATTTCGGTCATCATATCAATGACCGTACAGAGTGAAATTTCATATTTCAGTACACGGTTAAATTTTGGCATTCAATTTTTCTATCAATTCTCAAAAGAATAATAATACTTTTATTTAAAAATAAAACAAGACACACACACAAACACGAATATTTTAACATGTATGCCAAAATAAATGCATAGTAGAGTTTGTGATCGTAAAATGTATGTTATACGAGACTTGGAATTTGGAAACTTGGCTCTCCAAGACTTAAGTTAGGTTATGAATTGTGACTTGTGAAGTTGTGAGATGGAATGAGAACATATACATTATATTTATTGGGTTTAAATAGGACCCTTAATGGCCTTATTTATTACAATGGTGGTTGGAATAGTGGCTTATATTGCAATGGTGGTTGAAATAGTGACCTATAAATTTCATTTAGTGACCAAATAGTACCTATGAATATCAATAAGTGGCCTAGGCATGACATATGGTGACCTAGAACAATTTCAGTCGAAATGGACCGAAATGGACCGAAATGAACCGAAATTCCACCGAAATCCGAGAAATCTGTGAACAATTTCCACCGAAATGGACCGAAATGACCGAAATGACCGAAATTCGGCCGAAATTTCGGTCGAAATCCTGGAAACAGATATTATACATGGTTTCGATGTCGGTATCGCCACGAAACCGAATTTCGACCGAATTTCGGTCGAAATTCGCCGAAATTTAAGGCCATGCCCGTCATCGTCTTTCTCACGTAACTCCCCGCCACCTCACTTCGATCTCGCCCCTTTCCTTTTATGGCAACCACTCCAGTCACCTTCTCCACTCCCTAACGATCATCCTACATATCCCTAAGATCCGAGATCCTCGTGCGACCTTCATGGCTCCAGATCCTAAACTCTAGTGCATTCAATCAAATGTTACAAATCACCTCTCCCTCCACTCGAAACGGTCAAACCCCGCCTATAAATCCCTCTGCTCCGCCGTCTTCTCACTTCATCCACCATCCAAGGGGCTACGACCTAGCTTCTTCCACATCCGGTGACAACAGAGGGCGGCAATGTCGTGGCAACGATGGCTACAGTTCCCCGGTGTGATCCATGTCCTTTCCGGCCATGTCGTGGTCGCCTTGTCGCCGTTGAGCACCCCACCGTAGTTGCGCGGGTCGTGCGACGTCCGGAGGTTCCCAAGGAGCCTCAGCCCAAGCCGTCTACCTCCACCGTCTTCTTCCCTAACCTCCAGGTACCTCCTCCCCCTGGCTGTTCTTCGATTTTCTCTTGATTTCTCTGTCGTTCACAGTCATCTCCATCATCGCCTAACCACCTCATGAGCTCCGCCATGTCACCCTCACCCTTGCCGACCCCTCAACGCATCCTTTTCCCTTCCTCACAGCCTGTCCACCTCCGCCCCATCTCCCTCTTCACCTCGCCAGAGAAGGAGCATTAGTCCCCTGTTCCTCCACCACCACGAGACTCCACTCCACCTCACGACCCTCACGCACTTCATGCCTGCTGCTTCGACTATACTAATAATGCAGGATCCGTCAATGGCCGGAGCCCCGAGCTCTGATCTCCACCATCCTTTCCGAAGACACAGCATCGCCCTGCCTCTCCTGAAGTCGTCGGACCTCGACCTTGCTGCCATCGTTCTTGGTCGCATGTCAGCTTCTTCATCAGTCCTTGGAGGACCACGGGAAGCACGACGGAGCTCTAAGGAGGTCACCGGAGTGCAGCCTCCTCCGGTGATCGATGGTGGGGCACGAAGAGCAGACGCCGTCCGATCCTTGCGGTCAGACGACCTAGATTGAGCCACGTCATCCACAACCAAGCAAAGAGGCCCATATCACCAGAACCATTCTCCGAGGCACCATAAACAACCACGTAGCCCAAAGCTAAAGCGCCTCCCGAGCCTAGCTCCGCGGGCATGGCACATGAGGGGTTGGTCAATTTGCATTGAAGACCCTTGGATTTTTGGTTATTACATATTGGTCCCCAGAAGCGTGTCTCACGTGTGCACCTGGGTATTTTATAGGGAGGCCCTGGCGGCTTTACAAAATTACAAAATGGTCCCTGCGCAACCATGGTGGTTTTGGTATTTGCAAATGGGTCCCTCCAGGGACCTATTTGCAATATTTATCTTTATTTTTCCTCGCATTTTTATTACATTTATGCCCTTGCACTGTTTTTAGCATAACTTGAGCATATTAAGTCTAATTTGCATGATTTCAGTGTTGTTTTGAAGCTCTTTTCATTATCTATCTAATCGCATTATTATTTTCTGATTTAACACTAAATGAATTATGATGAGTTTTCGATGCTATATAGTATCTCTAGCTCTATAAATCTGTCATTAATAGATGTTTGCTCTTGACTTTCATGCTCAATTTGACTCTGAATTTGAATCATAATTTGTGCTCATATTCTCTAGGGCATATTTGTAAATATTCTTTTGCATATTTATCTCTTGCATTTATTCATGCATTATGATATTCATCATCTTATAATTGCATTGAAAAATCACATAAAAATTACATGCATCATTACTTGCATTGTTTTATTTGCATTTATTTTGCATTTGCATGAAGACCTAAAATGAGAAAGTAATCACTCATCAATTAATCAACACTATTTGATAAATAGACTAAGAGGCTCGTGTCCATAAGTTCAACTTTGGTACGCTTGCCAAGTAAATTAATTTCCACATATTCGAAGATGTGGTTCTCTGCATGAACCAAATTTGCCTCCTGTAATACGTTAACACGACTTTATTGAAGAAGCAAATTTGATGATCATCAGCTAACATCTACTCATCTCATCAATAGAGGCCTCTTCCATTCTTATTAAAGGAATTACCCCCCGTCTCGTTGCTCTATTTCAGTAGTAAAACATTTTCCCTACTACTTTGTTATTTTGGTTGTACCGCTTTTGTTCGCAATGTTCATCCTATAGATACATTGCCACATAGAGTAGTCACGTGTGTGTTTTATTGGATATTCCATAACGTCCAAAAGATATCGTTGTTATAATTCTATTTGTTGTCATTATTATATTCTTGTTGTCACTCTCTTCAGGCATATAAGCTACTTCATTACTTCATTGACTCCATTACTGATGTTTCATTAGAGTTTCTGCCTATGCTTAGTTCTAGTCTATAAGAGGAGGGAGAATCATGAGTCTACATATGTTCCCCTACCTATTCTTCTTGATGTGCACGTTCTTGACAATTCTAACTCAGTCCTATGATCAAATGTGCTCTGAATGATCCTTCGACCCCCTCAAGTCCATACATTTGCCTTTGGAAAGTAAACTTGTGCAAGCTTCATCGCATCTTCCATTATATGACATTGGTGGCTTGTCTCTAATCGGTGAACAGTTCAATGAGTATTAAGATTGTATCTATTTTGAGAAGCTATATTCCAATTCTTGCAAACAAGCTGACATAGAATAGGGTTTTTTTTGTGGAAAAGAAATTTGGAAGAGAGAGGAGGAAACGGAAGCATGTGCTTGTGGCACAATATTTTGGAAGGGGAACATGAAGATGCATTGAGGGAAAATGATGAGGGGGGGGGTGTATGTATTAAGAAACTCTGAAAATTTCTTTATACTTTTACCATTTGATACACTAACTACTAGTCTCTTTATATAGGAGGGTGGAATTACAGAAGTAAAAAAGAAGCAACTCCATAATTTGAATCCATAAATTACTATATTTAATAACTAATAGGAGATCACATGCAATCTTGTTATTTAAATAAAATGAAAAATTGTAATATGCTCAAATTAGGGAAAGATAACAATTAACCCAAACTCTAATTTTAGTTAGACTCTAATTGGAAGGAGGCAAGTTTAAATGTATGATAAACCCTAATTCCCAATTCTCTACAATATCAGCTCCTTGCCGCTTTGAAAAATTCATCTCCTAATGAGTTGCTTGATCTTTGATTGCAACACATAGTGGGTTGATATTGAAGGTATCCAAATTTTTTGTTGACCTTTTCCCATCTTCAATGTTTCTTTTGCAATCTTTTGAGGAGGGCATTTAGTTTTCCGGCCCTCAGTGATTGATACTGCAGTTTTACCCCTTTAATAGAAGTGTCTCCCCCCTTTTATCTTCTTCCAACTTTACCGTTTCCATAAAGCTTTTGGAAGAGGAATATCCTTATAATTTTAAGGAGATTTTTTCTCCTCTTCTTCTGGAACTAAGTTCTACTTGGTTTTATTTCTTGGATACTTGCTAGGTTTCCATTCCTTCCAAGCCATTGGAGGTAGCAAGCATGATGGAGGTTTAAGCAACACTTGTTGGGATTTAAGGGGCGGCGTCGAGAGCTCCATAGAACCTTGACAATCGACGACAATGGTGGTGCCATCTTGGATAACCATTGTGGGCGTTTGAGCGTCAGTAATGGTGGGGGTGTTCATGACTCTGATTCTTCGAGAGTAGTCAGTCGTGGTAGCTGCAAACCAAGTCAAATGCGCTGGTTACAAGGAGCAAAGTGGCATTGTTGGATCAACCTGAGGGGGGGGGGCAAAAGGGGAGAAAATTGGTGGCGGAGGTGCTGGTGAGGCTATCAGGAGGGTGGTTGGTTGGGGCAACAGTGGAGGTGGTGAGGGTTGTGGTATCGATGGCGTTGGTGGTGGAGGAATGATGGATGATGGCAGTGGACGCACGAGGTAGCAGGAAATGGTGGCATGGATATTGATGTGGGAAAATGGGATAGTTGCGTTTGCCTAGGAGTGGGGACAACTCCTTCAGGGGGAGACTAATGTTTTTGTTGGTGGTGACGACTTTGAAGCTTGCTAGGCGATGATTGTAGAAGGCTTTTCTTTTTTTTTTGTTTTTTTTCTTCAGATTAGTTGCGACCTTCGATTGTTGTTGAGTTATCATCTCCTTGATGGTTGAGTCACATGTATCTCGTTGATTGGAACACATGTTGAGTAGATTTGACAATTAATCTTTCATCTCCACATACATTTGATGACACTTTGAATAACACACTGTTTTGCACTTGAACAAATTGTGGGACCCCATCTGATCATGGGAACGATCTGTAAACCATGCTTTGATATCAATTGATGAGAATATATTTTTTTGGTGGAGAAGAAATTTGGAGGAAGGAGGAAGAACATGCTTGTTGCACGGGATTTTAGAAGGGTAACGCAAAGATGCAAGGTTGGAGGTGGAAGGGAGATGGAGATACTGTGAAACTCCAAAATTTTCATAACACTTTACTATCTAATGCTCACTACTATTACCCTTTATATAAGAGGGATGGAACTACATAATAAAATAAAAAGGAAGTAAATCCTTAGTTTGACTCCCTAAAATACTCTCTCTAATAACTAATTAGAGACCACATTCGATTTCGTTATTTAATAAAATTATAAATGACAAGCTGGTCCTAAACTTAATTTTAATTTGACTATAGTTAGACAGACAAAAAAACCTTAATTTAATAAATACCTTAATTGGATAAAATTTAAAAAAGGACAAATCCTAATTTTCTCCTAATTCCCAAGTGCATACTGCGACACAAAATATGGATGATGAGATGGATACACGATACGTTGTGCCTTGCCCCTTTGTGTCACCTCTATATCCTGTAGGTAGATGTTCACTATGAAACATGCACTTGATGGTCAAATTGAATGATTGAAGACAAAGTGATTCGCTAAGACATATAAAGTGGATTATTTTGAAACCTTCTCTCCTGTGGGTTGAATTAGCTTAGCTCCATCTGTATTATTCTTTCTATAGCCATCAACAAATCTTGGCCTATCTACTACATTAATGCTAACGACTTCTCTATGGAGATATTGGTGAAGAGGTATATATATCCCGGCCATTTGGTTATGCAATTCAGGAGTATATATGTCAACCCAGGAAATCTATGGTTTAAAACAATGTCCTCGAGCCTAGTTTCAGACTTAGCACAAAGATTGCTATTTCCACTTTTTTCAGAGCATCCTTAGATCATTATATCTTCATTAAAAGACAACTAGGAGCAAGGGCTGAACTGAACCGGGAATTTGATCAAGGTGGGGCCAAACATACATCTACTACATATGTTCAAAAAGAGAAAAGATTGTTGTATTTTCAAGTGATATTTTTTTTAAACATAGTGAGTATACTCCAATTTTTTTATATTTTGAGAAACTTGCAATATATATCTTATTTAAATCTATTCGTCAGGTTAGATTTTCATGTAAATTATTGTTTCGGTGGTGGTTTTTAAATTTTAATAAATCTAATAATTAAAACCATCTAAATCCACCCCTACGGTTAACTTATCAAGCATTTTTTTAAGCAAATCATGGTTAAAGGAAATAAACAAATTTATTGTAGCTATAAAAATAGCTAGAGATAATTTGAGAAATAAATAAGCTTAAATCACATTTTATACTTACACTTACAATTTTAATATATTTTGAAAGTGATAATTTGATTTTTTTTTAAATTCATGAAGTTACACCAGATTGAGTTTCAAACTCTAGAACTTTGGAAAGAGAACACAAAAGATTTGGGCCAATTGTGATATATTGTAGATCTTGAAGTTACTTGGCACTCTAGAGGACTTCAACTATCTTACTATTGCCTTGATATTTTGGCGGAGGCTTGGCTACTTGATTGCAAACCTTCATCGCTACCGGTTGAAGTTGAGCGACACAAGGATGATGGTGTCAACTACTTTGAAGACTCTATGCGATATAAAACTTTAGTGGGTAAATTCATGCATGTTGCTGTTACTTGGCTAGATATTACACATGTAGTTAATAGAGCAAGTCAACACATGCAAAATCCATGATAAAAATACCTGGCAGGATGTACTACTTATCTTGTGTAACTAGAGAGCTCACTTAAAAAGGTTCTTATATGCCCGCCATGATCGCTTAGTTTTTTGTCTCTAATTTGATGCAAACTATGCTAGCTCCATAATGTTTGACTCTCTACTGCCGAGTATGCTACCTTTATTGGAGGAAATCTCATTATTAGCAAAGCAAAGATCGAACTGTTTTTGCATTATTTAGTGCTGCCTCTGGATACCGGGATATGGTCCATGCAACTTGTGATCCCAGTTAGCTACATTTCTATTTGGAAGAACTTGACTTTTCTGCCATGATTCCCACCCCTTTATAATATGACAACGAATCTACTACCAACATTTCTATAACCTAGTCCTTTATGAGCCTGCTGAACATATTGAGGTCGATTATCATTACATCAGAGATGCAGTTCACCTAAGGAAGATTACCACACCATACATCTCCTTCGAGCTTCAGCTTGAAGGCACTTCCTAGGAAGTGGCATTTCTTTCTTGTCTCCAAGTTGGGCACAATAAATGCATATTTCCCAACTTGAAGGGGAATGTGAACCGTCGCTTCACCACTCGTCTTACTTTGATCAAACCCCTACCCCCCTTTACGCCACCGACATAGCGACCGCCCTCTGTTATGGTGATGCCAACAGAGGATCTCCTCACTGCATCACAATCACCACATTAGCAATTGCAGCTACCCACAATCGCCCACCTCTCTGCATTCTGTGCTAACTGCCTCTTCCCATCTCTCATCAACGCCTATAGCGACAATAATTCTCCGCCCTCCATTCGGCTGTGCTCAAGCAGACCATTTTGCTCATGAAAAAGGTTGCTACCCCAATCTATGGATATCAACGCCTCAAAGACTAGGCTCCTCCACTCCCCATTCGATCGTGCTCGAGCAGAATGCTCTACTCATGACAAAGGCTGCCACCCCCATCTATGGTACCTGCTTGAAATGGCACCGCCGTGGTCTTATCAGTCAATTGGAAAATAAGACCAAACTCTCCTCCCCCCTTTTTTTTAGTATGTGGCGGTGTAAAGGAGGAGGGTTGGAAGGAGGAAGGAGAGGGGAGTAAGTAAATTCGATATATAAGAAGGGTAAACATTTCCTATTTTTGATGGATTCCATACACTTTTAACCGAGAAATGAATGGGAACCACTGGGATCGTGGTGTAAGAGTTAGTAGGTTTCTAGGGGTTCTGGTATAATTATGAAGACTCTCTACTGCCGAGTATGCTACCTTTAATAATTGCAGGGGCTATCGGATTACTGGTAAAGTTTATATTCGTGGTGTAAAATCCCCTATTAAATAATGTCCTGGACTCTTAACTGAACCAATATCCCAGATCTGTAGTAGATAACTGTATTATATATTTCAGTGAGAAGAATACTAGAGAAATCTAATTTTGTGAAGTCCTTTTTTTTTGCTATGATGCACGGTGACACTATGTTGTCTCATACCATTTGGATCTATGCTTTCTTGTTCCTTGTTTATGTATTTATCTTATCTATATTTTTCATAATTTTTTCCTGGAACTTTCATCTGCCATGGATATCCTCTAGAAGTCTTCAGTAATAATACTGGTTGATTATTAAAAATCTAGGATACAGAAGCTACCTGCCAGTGTAACAGAAATTATTGCTATGAAGTGTTATCAAATGCTGGTATACATTAAAGGTAGAGCTCGTCGAAGAAATCATTACTATGACATTATTAATGCAGGTATAAATTAAAGCTAAAGCTTAAAATCGTGCTTGGAAGAATGTTTGTTTTTTCTTAGATGATTAGATCATCATCTGATTTTTTGCTATTGAGCTAATTTTGTCCTCATTCTGGCTTCCGTCCTTGTCGTTGTTTGTGCTCCAAATTTGTCCTCAGTTTTGTTTCGAATTTGTTTGCAGTGCTTCATAGGAATTGTCTCACCTGACGAATCGCTGCTGGTGGATTGGCCCAATTCATAAAAGTTGGGAGGTCGGGAAGGAATGGAATTAGTGTCCTGGTTCTGCTTATCACGCTTCAGTGAAAATGGTCTTCATTTTATGCTCATGGTAAAAGATGAAATTAGTCAATTAATGCACTCTTTTTCCTCTAAAATGGATTTACGATAGATATCTTCTCTAAGCCTTGGGTTCACAAGGATTTTTTTTGAAAGGGGGTTGACGAGGATGTTCTAATTAAGTTTTTCATAATATAAGATAAGATAGATCAATGATGTTTACATAGCTTTTCAATGTATAAAGGAATACAAATTCATTTCTCTTCGGCATGTTTATATTTCTCAAAATTCAAAAAACATGAATTTGGTGTTTCAAACTTCACATATATAAACTTAGAATACCAGTTGTGAAAAGTGTAGAATAACCACTAAAGTTATAGAACTAAAACCATAGATTATATACATTCCATAAGAAATGAAGTATTAATGAATTTAAATAATTACTATGCTTCATAAAGTGGATTTGGAATTATATTGCATGGCCTGCAAAAAGAATTCATTAAATATTTTCCTTCAAATTAGATAAAAAGATAATATTTAAGTTTTTATTTTGAAGAGGAGATGAAAATGTTCTCTTCTTCTTTAGATTTGTAAAATAATGAATTTGATATCAAATTCTACGTGGAAACTGCGATCAAGAAATACTAAGAAGTACATGAGGATAAGATATTTACCTGGACACACTCATTATTCTAAGATTTTTTGAGATCTGAATGTAATTCGCAAGGATTGAGGTCTAGACTCGAGTTGTTAACGAGGATAACTGGCAATGACATTTTGTTAAGCTTGAGTTCAGCTAAATCTATTGACAACCACACAAAATGTTGAAGCTCATGTCGTGATGTAATAGTCCCCCTCTCTTATAACTCACTTTCTTACTTTGTGCATATACGATGTATGATTATGTTTTGGTTGTTCAATGTGTCCAATTAGGCCCGAGCCTTCAACCTCGACGCCCCCCCTTCTTTTGCTATTTCCTCCTCGGATGCTAGGCTGTCGGTCATGACGGGTCCTCCAATAAGTTGTGAGGGCTAGTTATCCACGATAGTCGATAGTGGCTCGGGTCTAGGATCAAGATGTTACAAATGGTGTCTGAGGAAGATTCCCGCTAATAGTGGAAATGACTACTCAAGAGGTGGAACCACTCCTACCAAAAAGGTAGGTGGAAAAGACAACTTAAAGCATGCAATCTTACTTTTATCGGGAATAAGTGATGTACTATGTTGAAACGAGGATGTTGAAAATATAAAATGGAGAGATTGAAACAACCTTGACCTAGTCTTACATCTAATACTCACAAAGTGAGAAGAGGTTATAAGAGAGGCGGAATACTATTGCATAACTTGGGCTTAATCATTTTAGTGGTTGTCAACGGATCGAGCTGGGCTCGAGCCCACTAAGTCGTCGTGGCCAGTTCCTCAATAATGTCTTGGGTGTATGGCTAAGACAAGGTTCCCTCTAATAGAGGAAACAACTGCTCAAGAGGTGGAGGCCCGCATATTAAAGAGATAAGAGGAAAATGCTATTCAGAGCATGCAACCGTCGTTATCTCTGGAAATAAGTGACGTGCCACATTGCAGCAAAGACGTTGCGAATATAAATTGGAGGAGCCCGGATCACACTTAACATGGTTCCACATATAATGATTACAAAGTGTGAGAGTGTGTTATAAGAGAGATGATTATCACTTTGTAACTTGGAGCTTAAGCATTTTTGGGTTGTTGTCATTGTGATCAGTTGGGCATGAACTCATTAAGTTGTTAAGGCAAGTTATCCTCAATATCATCTTGAGTTTAGGCTTGGGAGGTTACATATTTAAATGGTTCTTATCAGACTAAACTTTGATTTCTTGCAACTGAATCATAATGGGACTAGTATTTTCAATTCTCGTATGAACACTAGTTGGGAGAGTGAAGCAAAGGTAATCACCATCTTCTCTTTGAACCTTTTGCATATGGAGTGTGGAATCGAGGAGGACTGAGAGAAAGTATGAGAGGGTGAGAGGGCCACCATCTATGAATAGGGAGGGGGAGGCTTGTTTTGATAAGGATGAGGAGGCAGCAAAGAAAATTGCACAACGACATGGTTATGGTAGATGTAGAATACCCCCATCTGGGTCCTTGGTCTTCGATGATCAATTGGAGGTGAATACGATGACTTATGTTCATAGCATGGCATTTTTGACGCGACGAGGAGGAACATATGGCCTGTTCGTGCAAGTTAGACTTTGTATGTTTTTGATGCGACGTCGTAGGGTATTGTCGTCAGGATTGCTTGAGCACAGGTGTTTGGTGTGCTAAGGGTACTATACAGGAAGATCCTCAAGAAGTTGAGGCTCGAGACTGATGTTTAGTGTTAGAAGGGTACTTTAGGGACACTCATACGGCTATAGAGGAAAACATTGGCTCTTGCTCGGGTCGAAGCTTGAGGATGATATCGACTGTATGATCGGTTAGTGTGTGCACTTAGGCTTTCTATGTGGGAAGAGGAAATATTGGTTCTGACTTCTCTGACTCTTCAAGTGGGTCGTACGAGATTTTTTTATCGACATCACTGCCATGGTGCAAGATGAAGGAGGGCTTCATCAAAGATGAACAGATGACTACAACTATAGAGGAAGCAACATCGATGAGTCCTTCACATGTTTTTGTTGACATGACAATGATGGATGTTGTGGTTGTGTCAAAGGTTTAAATAGCTATGCCGGTGATGGTGATGGTGCTAGAGAAAATGACAATATTGGTGCAACGAGTTGCAAAGAAGGTGGTAGGAGTTGCGCAACAGTCTTGGGATATTTTCATGGCATCAAAGGCAAGATTCAAGAAGGCAATTTCGATAGTGATGATTGGGTTAACTCATAGCCCTACTTACCCAATTTTTCCTTTATTGGAGACTGATAGGGTTAAAAGCCAATTATGGGGAAATTTTAGGCAGAGATCGATTTCGACCTATCTTTCAGACCACTTGAAAAATTTCGCTTTAGGATCTATGGGCCTATCTTTCATTGGGGGTGTAACCTACTAGTGGTGCGTGGCATCGCCCAAATGCAATGAAAAATTGGCAATAGTGACTACATCATTGCATGAATGTAGTTCAAAATTTGCAAGGGTTCTCGCATGAGGAACACATGCGAGTAAGTAAGCTAGTTACCCTGCATCGCCGCCCGAATGCAGTTCAAAGTTTACAATGGTTCTCGCATGATGGATGCATGTGAGTAAAGAAGTTACTCCGAAAGGGGTTGCCAAAGAAGTTGAGAATAGATAGTTGAAATATTGGCACTTTGACTGGCAAATCGATGGAGATAGTAGATACGATGGAAAAAGGAAGATTCGGATACTATGTTTTCAAGAGACAAAATAGGTTGGAGAGAAAGCAAGGGAGATCGAGAAGACATGCTTTAAATTATGGTGTTCAGGTAAAGAGGGGTAGAAAAGGTGGAGTGGTTTTACATAAGAATTTGAAGGATAGTGTAGTAGATGTGCAAAGATTTAGGGAGCAGATTATTTTGCTAAAACCGGTATTGGAAGAAGAGATTATGAATATAACCTCAGTTTATGTGCCGCAAGTTTGGTTTAGAGGAAAGGATTAAACAAGCTTTTTGGGAGGATTTGGATAATATTATGTAAGGAATCACACAAAGAGAGATGATTTGCCTAGGTGGAGATCTTAATGGACATGTGGGAAATGATGCTTTAGGGTATGTTAGTGTTCATGGAGGCCATGGCTTCAGCGATAGAAATGACGAGGGAAAAGTCATTTTGGATTTTGTAACGTCTTATGGCCTTTTCCTAGCAAACACTATCTTCAAGAAGAGGGAGGGGCATTTAATTACTTAAGAGTGGCCCGTCTAAAACACAGATAGATTACTTTGAGATGAGAAGAAGAGGTCGGTTGTGTTGCAGAGACTGTAAAGTGATCCCAGGAGAGAGTTTGACATCTCAACACCGCTTGCTAGTTATGGATGTGCAAATAAAAGGGTTGGTGAAGAAGATGATGGTTACCAAAATCATTAGAACTAAATGGTGGAATCTTCAATTCAAGCAATCAAGCTTCAAGGAGAAAAATTTAGAAGACTTATCTTGGGATTGTAGTGGAAGTGCAAACAAGATGTGAGAGGTGGTTGCATCTTATATCCGAAGGGTAGCCAAAGAGATGCTAGGCGAATCCAAGGGAGGAGTTCCAGGCAATAAGGAGACTTAGTGGTGGAGTGAAGGGGTGCAAGAGAAGCTTAGAATTAAAAGAGCTTGGTTTAAAGCTATATACAAAGATAGAACTGAGGAAACTATCACAAATTACAAAATAACGAAGAAGGAAGTAAAAAAAGGATGTAAGTGAAGCTAAATCGGAAGTTTATGAAGTTTTATACAAAAATCTTGACTCGAAGGATGGCCAGAAGGATATATTTAGATTTGTCAAATCAAGAGAAAGAAAACCAAAGATCTTTCTCAAGTGAGATGCATCAATGATGATTGACATGTGATTGTTACCCAGAAGGGTATAGAGGCTAGATGGAAGTAGTATTTCCATAAACTTTTCATTGAGGAGTTGAATAAAGAGATTACTTAGGAAGATCTTGTTGGTAGTGAATGTTACCTGAAGCGTGCAAGTTATAGACGGATACAAAAGTAGTGGAGGCTTTAAAAGTTATGAAACCTGGGAAAATGGTAGGACCTGATGACATTGCTATAGAATTTTGGAGAGTTATAGGTAAACAAGGTTTGACTTGGCTAACAAATTTATTCAATGTTATTTGACGAAGCAAGAAAATGCCTAAAGAACGGAGGAGAAGCATTATGGTACCTCTTTTAAGAATAAAGAAGACATTTAAAATTGTTCGAATTATAGATGTATCAAATTGACGAGCTATACTATGGAAATTAAGGAACATGTGATCGAAAGAAGGTTAAGGTAGGTTTCCAAAGTAACTAAAAACCACTTCGGATTCTTGTCAGGTCACTCAATTATTGAAGCTATCCACTTGTTAAGGTTAACAATGGAGATTTATAGAGCTAAAAAGAACCTCCATATTATTTTTATTGATTTGGAGAAGGCTTATGATTCAGTCCCATAGGAGATATTCTGGAGAGTTTTGGAGAAGAGACGTATATGTTTATACATTAATCTTATAAAGGATATGTATAATAGGACTTCAACTTGTGTAAGGATATGCATGTCTTTCTACTTTCAAAAAAGAATTAATCTTATACATGATATGTATGATATGACTTCATCTTCTGTAAGGATCCAATCTCGGAAGATTGACTATCTTAACATTAGCATCGATCTACATCAAGGTTCAACTTTGAGTTAATTCCTTTTTAACTTTTATTGTGGACGTGCTGATTAGTCACATTCAGGATGATATACGTTGGTGTATGTAGTTCACCGATGATAGTGTGTTGATTGATGAGAGAAGAGATGTAGTAAATGAGAAGATGGAGGTTTGGAGAGACATGCCTCATAGACTAAATGGTTTCGTGTAAATAGGGTTACGACTAAATATATGGAGTGCATATTTAATGGAAATAACGGTGAAGGATTTGAGTTGAAGATTGGGGACAAAACATTCAGAAGAAAGAATACTTTAGATATCTGGGATCTATTTTGCATTAAGATGAGGAAATTGACGGGGATGTTACTCAGAATAAATGCAAGTTTGCTAAAGTGGAGAGGAGGCTCTACTGTTCTTTGTGATAAGAAAGTCCCTTTGAAAGTCAAAGGAAAGTATTACAAGCAGTAATGAGACCTGCTATGCTTTATGGATCAGAATGTTGGCTTGTGAACCATAGACACATGCAAAGAATGATAGTAATGCTAAGGTGGATGTGTGATCGTACACGAAAAGATCGGATTCGAAATGATACAATTAGAAGGAAAGTTTATGTAGCTCTGATAGAGGATAAGATAAAAGAGAACTGCTTAAGATGGTTTGACCATTTGCAAAGGAGGTCGAGTGATGCACCAATTAGATGGTGTAAGATTTGTGATGTTGAGCCGATTAAGAGACGACGAGGAAGGCTCAAGAACTATTGGAATGAGACTATCAGAAGGGATCCTAGTTAATGGATTTAAGCTTGAGAATGACCCAAAATGGATCTGACTGGAGGTAGAAAATCCATGTAGCCAACCCTACTTAATTGTGGAAAAAGGATCTTTTGTTGTTTTAGGATCCATGGGCCGAGAATTCTGCTATTGAAACACTTGATCTTCTGCGACCAAGTTTTGCCTTGAGCTACAGGAGGGTTGGGCCCATTTGCTTCTATGGGCCAGGATCCTGGGATAAGCCATGACTTAGTCTACAGCTTGGTTGCTGCATCTTTGAGCTATAGGTCTATCATGGACTTTTTGGAACCATCAATGGAAATGGTGATGGCTAACATGAGCGTGAAGATTGGTTCTTTGGCAGGTGCAAGGAGTCTACCACAAAAGAGGAGAGGAAGGGGAAAAGGTGGGGGATGCAGCTGGAAGGGATATCTGTGGAGGGGGGGGGGCACTGATCACCAGTTGGTGGTGGTGTTCTCCACAATGAGGCGTAGGTTGATGAATTTGAGTTAGGTGGTGCATTTCATTGATGGAGGGAAGTGTGCTTGGGGTGATGCTTCTACGGGGTTTTCTGAGGCTGGAGTTGAGGTGGAACGTGGGCGATTGTGGAGGGGATAGCAGACGGAGTTGAGGGTACGGGGGGGTGGGGGGGGGGGTTGGATGGTGGAATATTTTGCTCGGAGGTGGCTAAGTGCATGGAGGTCAATTGGCGGGCCCTCAATGTGCTTAATGAAAGTTGTGCCCTGGAATGTCTGAAGGTTGGGCATGTGGAGAAGAGGGCAATTGGCTTGCTCCTAAGATGCTGGCATTCATACATGATTATTTCAAGAAATGAAGATGGAGGATTGGGATCATATATCATGGTGCTCGATCTCGGGGTCTAGATTGATCGATTTTCATGTGGCGGCATCCAACAGGGAGTCTGGAGGACTCTTTCTTGGATCGAATGGTGACATTTTGGAGGCCTCAAAGGTCTTGGAGGTTGGGTCCTCACTATCGATGGTGTTAGTTCGTGGGGCAAACAATATGGGGTGACTTTTTATATAGTGCATGGCTTCTCTAACTTGATGGATGGCTCTCGATTTGGGATGAGTTGTAAAGTGTATGGTTGGGATTCTCAGAGCTTTATTGGTTGATTGGAGGGATTTTGTCGAGATATCAGTCACCTTTCCTTCATTTTGTTTATATTATTTTCTTTCTACCTCCCTTATGTAATTTGCCCAACAATTTTCTCCTTTATACAAGAGAACCTTTGGGTCTCATGAGTACGCAACTCATTATTTTCTCTCCACATGGTATCAGAGCGATGATCCTAGACCAGAATTCTCGTATCTTGTGCCCTAACCCTACCTGCTGCCTCCTTTCTTCGCCTCATGCGCTATCAGGGTCCTTCCCCAGACCATGCGCCACCATCTTACATCCCTCTCAGAGGATTGCACTATCGCATCACCTCCTTCGTGGCTCCAAGGCCACCGCCAACCCCTCAGTTGGGGCCTCATGCTCTGCCAAGCCCTTTTTAGGGCTTCCGCGCGTCACCTAGGCAACAACCAAGGTTGTTGGTGGGCCCTAGTACCGCCACCCATACCCACCCTTGGCCTCTAGCATCGCCACCTGGACCCTCTCAGTGTAGTCCAACTCCTCTGAACTGGCTGATTTTGATTGGAAAAGATGATTTTAAATCAATAAATCACCTTTTCTGACCTTAGCATTAATTGAGGATTGATGAGGATGGTTGTATGAGTAATGAGTCTACACATACAACCAATCTTCTATATGATTGTGTAGTCTCGCTTTGATCAGTCTACTACCCTAGTCGAGTTCAGTGTCAACCCCCTTTTCTTCATCATGTTAGAAAGAAAGTGTGATAGTTTCTCTTCGTCGGGTGCCTTCTAGGGCCCGACTCCCATCGTGAATATGGATGGGACCAACTATGAGTTATGGTTCGTGCAACTCTTAACCCTCATGCAATGCAATAACAAGAAGCACATTTTGACACAGGCAGAGTCAACATATAAGACTGGGGAGAGCATTTCGTGGAAGCAAGATGACACATACGCGCGTATTAGGCTCACTGGTACTCTCATCACGAAGATTGCCAATGACATTGTAAACCATCCTGCCACCAAGGCGATGCTGAATATCTTGGCAATCACTTATGGTCAAGCGAAGAATGAGTCCAAGATTCTTTAGTTGCAGTTCGACATCTACACAACTAAGCAGAATGGTCGTCCTCTGCACTGTTTCTCCTCTTCAATTCGTGGCATGTTCGTGAAGCTTCACAGCTTCATGCTCGTGAGTCGTGATTACATCTACTGAGCAATAGGTGACGCAAAGGAACTTCACGATTGTTGGAGTTTTCTTGATTGCTTTAGACCCCGAGTACAATAGCACGCACACAACTTCTTACCGGTGCAGTTATGCCTCATATGGAGGAAGCTTACAATTGCCTCAACAGGATTATTGTCCTACCTCCTGCCAGCACACAGACCTCCTCAACAATGACCGCATCTTAAGACATGGGGGGCTCTACTCATTTCTGAGGGCGCGATCCCCATGGCGTATGAGGTGGACGTCAGCGTGGCCTATGCACCTATTGCCGTCATCCTGATCATTCTGAGGATGTATGATATCTGAAGTATGGAAATTCCGCATCTGCTCGTGTGGCCGAGCAGATTGAGCCTCCCAACAGTTTGGCTTCTCCTACAGATTCACGACTACATGACTTTGTATCCCATCTGAGCGAGATAATGACTCATGTTGTTGGTACTACTTCAGGTTCTGTAGATGTTGCAGCCTTTGCCAGAGCTTCTTCGAGCTTCTCAGGTATAACCTATATGCTTTTACGATTTTACCAGCTGTAACACAATATATATGACATAATGGATCATGGACTCATGTTCTTCCCACCATATGTATGGAGACAGAGTGCGGTTCAATTCATACAGATCTATACCCCCTGATAGATCGATCGTCATTGTGAATAAGGACCATTTACCTATTATAGGACAATGGGATGTTCATTTGACTCAATCCATGTACCTGTAGAATGTGCAATATGCACCTGATTTTCAGATGAATTTACTTTTCATTAATCAGATCACTAAGGATCGGCGTTATTATGCCATTTTGACCCCTCTTCTCTTGTATTTTAGGACATACTCACGGGCATGGTAATCATATCTGTTTGTGAGCATATGGGTCTCTATAGATTGGTCAAATCTCCATGTGTTGGTGCCTCTACCGTTCCTACTGGATTAGTCTCACCATACATGTGACATCTTCGTTTTGGTCACCTTCCTCTGTGTCATGTCCTCCCACAAATCTCCACACATTCTACCTTACAGTGTGAGGTTTGCCAGCTTGGGAGGCATCACTTTCTTCTTTTCCTAATCATCGAAGTCATCGCAATAGTCATTTATTTGAGCTCATTTATTTGAGCTTGTCCATTTTAACATCTGGGTTCCTAGTCACGTTCCTGATTACCAGGAACATAGGTTTTATCTTGTTGGAGTATTCGTTGTATCCGTCATGAGTTGTAGCAGGGTAAATAGATCCTGGAGAAGATCCATTTACCCCATCCATGTGTTTAGTCCCACATCGTCTAGTGGTGGGACTTGAAGGCTCTGGAAAGGCTATATAAGGAGCCCCAGACCTCCTGTATCCATTGAGAAAAGCAATGGAAGCATATGTCCCTTTGAGGGCTTCTCCCGTGGTTTCATCCCGCTCCTCACAGAGTAGGGTTCCACGTTAAAATCCCGTCGTTCTTCATATGTTCTTTATGATTTTTCCATGTTTTCGCTTCCGCTTCCTATTTCTTAACATGGTAATGGTATCAGAGCGGGTTAGATTCTCGAGGATTTCAAGTTCTATAGTTTTGTTCGTTCGAGATTCGATGTTATTTGTTCATGAGATTTATCCAAGTTTTGGCACGTTAAAGACTTAAAGTTTGCTTCCAGATTTCAGTCTTCATTCAGATCTTCTCCTGTCGAAGATCCTCGCGGGCGCGTATTTCCAGGTTATGTCTAGGGTTTTCTGAAACCCTAGATCCACCATCCAGACCGCATCACAACTCCTTGTGTCTCCAGGCTCCAGAAGCAGCACCGTGTGAAATCCGTCTTTAGACCCCAGTTCTGCACCATCCCACTCATGAATGGGATTCCCAACAGGGGAACCCTATCTCGTGCCGCTGCAAGAGTATCCCTAGCGACGCACACCCTCGGCGTAGCTCTCGCGCTACTTCAAGCAATGCAAACCCGCACGATGCGGCTGCCCAGGCGGAGCTCCTCCAACATGCGAAATCAGCAACTGCGGTCTACTCCAGGCGGCACACGAAGAAAACCCCAGAGGACGGTCTTGTTCCCCCCTTGGTGCGATTCTGCTCAGGCGCACCTCCAGCCTCATCGCGATTCTCCAGCCGCACAGGCGTTCCCCCGCGCCCAGGTGTTCCAGATCGACGCTCCAAGCGCCGCAATCTCAGGCGGCCTCCTCCTACCTCCGTGCATCGTGCGTGCAGGCGGAGACCGACACCCTCCTCGCGTCTCCAGACAAGCACCGGCCCATCGCGCGCAGGCGGAGACCCCCATCTCTGTCACCAGGCAGAACATCAGTTGGCGGCGCAAACCAGACCGGAGGCTTCGCCGCCCTCGCTCCTTCAGGCCGCGCAACAGGAGGCGGCACCTCCTCCCAGATGGCCCAGGCGGGCCGATCCTCCATTTCTCTAGGCGGCGGCGTCGAGTAGAACCCCCCATTGGGGGTGGCGACTTTTACAGAGAAGGGTTTCCCCCGTGGGAACCCTAAAAGAGCGGCCATCATTATTTTTTTAATTTTTTTTGAGAGGGCAGGCTGCTATATAAAAAAAGGGAGGAGAATAAAAAAAGGAGAGGTTTAAAAAAAAGGAGGCGCCTACACCGAAAAAAATAAAAAAAGAGAGCCGTACGCATTTTCAAAAAAAATGTGGACAAAAAATGGACAGCTTATAAAAAAATTGAAAAGCCGCAAGAAATTCTTTGAGTATGTTTTATTTTCTCCCCCATTATTTTGTCTTCTCTCAACTTGGTCGATGTTGATTTTTCGACCAGTATGGGAGAAAGGGGGAGTATATATAGAGTCAGGGTCTGTTCCATGATCCAGATGCCCGATTCAAGGCCAATCAGTTGTTCAGACTCTACAGTTTTTCAGACGAAGATTTTCCATGCACAATTCCAGACTCGACGTTCAGATTCCGAGTCTCAGTTTGATGTGCAGATTCAGACTCGACATTCAGATCGGTCAGAGTCCAAGTTGGAGGCACTCCATGATGAGAGGCCCATTTTCGAGTTCTCCGGAGAGAGACTCATTTTCAGACACGCATATAATTGCGGTCATTTTCAAATGAGCACATGTATGCCATCATTTCAGAGGTCCCCATCCTTTTCTTATTTTTGGCCAGAGTTTTCATGTGAGCCATAAGGACTCCAGAGTAGAGGATCATTCCCTATGCCATGTTGGCAAGTGTTTTCATGTGGCATCATAGGTACACCAGAGCAGTGCACCATTCTCTGGGCCAGATGGGAGAGACCCAGTTCTCCGACGAGGAGACTTTTTCAGACTCCATTCTCCAACGACCGTGGACTCCGATGAAAATAGCACAGCCACAGCCTTATTCAGTCAGTTGTCCACATATTGTGGCGGACCAGAGTACTCCGACGAGGAGACTCATTTTCAGTTGCAGTGACTCTGTCAGGCGCAGTTCAGAGCACATGCTGTCCGACGAGGAGATTCAACAGACTCACACTCCAGCCCGTTCATCCTCCTCACCTGCACGGCATGAGAAGCAACGTCCTCGACAGCAACAGTTGTGCGTATTGGGTTGATATTGTTCGTAGTGTCCTGTAGCGTTGAGTTGAGTTTCTTTCTGTTTGTCCAAGCTGAGCATTGCATGCTCCAGCTTGAGGGAGAGTGTTGGAGTATTCGTTGTATGCGTCATGAGTTGTAGCAGGGTAAATGGATCCTGGAGATGATCCATTTACCCCATCCATGTGTTTAGTCCCACATCATCTAGTGGTGGGACTTGGAGGCTCTGGGAAGGCTATATAAGGAGCCCCAAACCTCCTGTATCCATTGAGAAAAACAATAGAAGCATATGCCCCTTTGAGGGTTTCTCCCGTGGTTTCATCCCGCTCCTCACGGAGTAGGGTTCCACGTTAAAATCATGCCGTTCATATGTTCTTTATGATTTTTCCATGTTTTCGCTTCCGCTTCTTATTTCTTAACATATCTTGTAGCCGTGGATGATTTTTCTAGACAATCTTGGGGTTTTCTTTTGAAAAACAAGTCTGAAGCGTGGTCTATCATTAAATCTTTCATTATTGAAATAAAGAATAAGCGGAGTCTATCATTAAGTCTTTCATTATAATTTTTTCTCTGCTACTATTAAGTTGATTCACTCTGACACTTGGAGTTCTACACATTTCAGCTTTATGAATACTTCAGATCTCTCGGCATCATGCACTTACACTTCTCAGCATAATGGTATTGTCGAATGCAAAAACCGTGACTTACTTGATGTGACCATGACACTTTTGACCTAGGGTTGTGCTCCACTCTTTCTGGAGTGATGCAGCTCTCACTGCTTGCTACTTGATGAACCTCGTGCCATCTTCTGTTTTAGAAGAACACGCCCCTTTCTCGATTGTGTTTTCCAAGGACATGTTCTCTCTTACACCCAAAGTGTTTGGTTCTATTGCCTTTGTTCACCACCTGACTCCTGCTAGTGACAAGCCCTCTCCTAGAGCTGTCAAGTATGTTTTTATAGGCTACTCTCATACTCGAAAGGGGTACCATTGCTTCGACCCTGTCCGACAGAAGTACTACTTCAGTGCTGATGTCATCTTTTTTGAGTCTATTATGTATTTCTCTCCTACATGACATGTTGACTCCGTTTAACTGTGGAGAGGAAGTATATGTACCTCTTCCTCCCATGACACCACCATCTCCAGTTCCACTATCACCTCCACCACCACCACCACCTCCGCCACCGCCACCTGCTCCTTTGGCTACTCATCCATAGTCACCTAGTACCATGGCCTAAGTGTTGCTACGCTTGTATGTTTATAGGCCTCCCACAGTTCTCCCTGCTCATGGGCCTTTTCCATCATCCAACATACCCTAGATATGTATTGAGCACATTGTTTTTATTGATGACACTAATGATTTGTTCGGACAACATGCTACTTTACACTGTTTACTGGATGAGCAAGTGGATTAGCTTACAAGTTGAGGAGGCATGTGATCTTTGTTGGGGCAGCAAAAGATTGGAGATGGATAGGAAACAAATTAGGGAGAGCGAATAAGGATCAATGCACAGGGTAAATGTGAACTTAAGAACTTTTCATTAAATCTTGAAACTTACATGCAAGACTTAAAGTTTTACAAGAAGATAAGTACAATGCTTACAACAAAGGAAAAATTTACAATACTTAGATAGAGGACACTTGTGGACTCTTGTGGTGGTAGTGGATGTGTTGTGCTTCTTGTTGTTGTGATTGTTATGTTGTCCAAATGAGGACCTCTTGGGTGATATTTATAAGCCTTCCAAGAGGGTAGAGATATTTTGGAAGAGGGATCTAGAATCCTCTTTCATGCTCCTACTACAGTGGAAATATCTAGATATTTTGGGTGGAGATGGAGAAATATCTAGATATTTTCTTCACCTCTCTCTTTTCTAAGATCTTCTCTCACTTTAATTTTTAGTAAAAGCTTTAAACTTGATGAAAATGGAAAAGACTTCTGATTTTTCTTTCAAGAAATCGACCCACATCATTCTACTATAATCATCAAAATAAAAGAAAGTACCTGACTCCATTTATATACGGTGATTGAGTAGGTGTACATACATCTGAGTGTATGAATTCAAGCAGAGCTTTTGCTATCCATGATGTCTTTGTGAATGGTAATCTATGTATCTTTTCATATATACGTACTTCACAAATACTTTTGCCTTTCTTGGTGAATGGAAGCCTAATAACCAAGTTCTTCTGATTTGATAAGATCTGACTTCTAAAATCGAAATGTCCATAACATGAAATCATCATCATTTATGACTTTTAGGGCATAGTTTCTTTTAAGGTATATTTACACATATAACCCTGAGTAATTTCATAATTACCCCAGAAACCCTCAGTAATCACGAATTACATCAAGGACCCCTAATAACCGTTCTATTTTACATCCGTAACCTTCCGTTACTGTAGTCCATTAATTCAACCAGATGGCAGAGTTAATCTAACCAATCTTGATCTAATGGTTGAGATTAATAAAAAAAGAAGAAGAGGATGAATCCGACAATGGGTCTCGGTGATGGCGAGGGGGGGGGACGTCGGTGGGGGTGGGGCAGGAGCTGGGCGCGGGGCGACTCCTCGGAGGTGTGGCTCGAGGAAGGGGTTCGAGCAGGGGCCGGGGGGGGGGGGAGGTGGGAGGGAGGGTCGTTGGGGCTCGGTTTTGGGGCTTCAACGATGAGCAGGGAGGCCGGCGGCTCGGCAGTAGGTCTCGAGGACGGTGGGGGAGTGGGGCTTCTAGGAGGAAGTCAGTGGGGGCGGGGCAAGAGGTGGGTACGGGGGGCTCCTCGGCAGTGGGGCTCGAGGGCGGGGCGGGCGGGCAAGGTTGGGGGGAAGGGGGGTGTTGTTCTTCCAGGTGGAACTCGGTGGGATCCGAGGAGTTGGGCACATTGGGTTCCTCGTGGGTGGGGCTCGATGTGCAGCTCGGCGGTGAGGCTCCAGGGCGGCTGCAGCTCGCGGCAGTGAGGCTCCAGGGAGCTCGGTCCTCGGCGGTGAGGCTCCAGGGCGGGTGCAGTTCGCGGCGGTGAGGCTCCAGGGAGCAGTAAAAAAAATAAACAATGGGTTCACCTTCTTTTATCTGGACATTGGCAGCAGCAGTGCTACTTGCAGCAGGGCCGGCGTTCTCCGATCTGGTGGTGTGGAACAAGGCCGAGAGCTACGGGACGCTGACCATCCGCTGCTTCAATTTCTTCGACATAGGTGTGTTTCCCACGGACTACGGCGGTGGGGTTCGAGGGCAGGGCCAGGGGGAAGGGGGGTGTTGTTCTTCCAGGTGGAACTCGGTGGGATCCGAGGAGTTGGGCCAATGGGTTCCTCGTGGGTGGGGCTTGATGTGCAGCTCGGCGGTGAGGCTTCAGGGCGGCTGTAGCTCGCGGTGGTGAGGCTCGGGGGGGGGGGGGGGGGGCTCCTCGGTGGTGAGGCTACAGCTTGTGCCGATGAGGCTCCAGGGAGCTCGATCCTCGGCGGTGAGGCTCTAGAGCAGCTGCAGCCCGCGGCGGTGAGGCTCCAGGGAGCTGGGCGGGTGCAGCTCGCGGCGGTGATGCTCCAGGGAGTGCAACATTTTTGTTTGATCTATAAATGGCATCATGCTATAAATATGATGTCTTTCGAAGGGTAAAATGGTCATTATATAACTTTTTCCGTAACTGTTAACAGTCAATTAAGACAGACCTTGACATAGGGTTATGTCATGTAAAGGTTAAACATTATTTAGGGTTCTGGATGTAATTCGTGATTATCGAGGGTTTCTGGGGTAATTACGAAACTACTCAGGGTTATGGGTGTAAATATCCCTTCTTTTAAAGACAGTGGTAATGGGAAAACTTTATTTAAAGCCATTATATTGTCTGCAATTAGTAGTTTTCAAGGTTCAGGAAAGCGGTATGCGTATGCGTTCGGACAGGTCACTGAATAGCGCTTAAGCGGTATGCGGGGGCATATGCGGGGTATATGCGGTTCTACGCGGTTTCCTAATTTTTTATTTAAAAATAAATAAATATATACAAAAGTAACTACAACAGAACCAAACTTATGTATAATTGTGGTCCAACAGAAGATCTAAGAAAAATAACTTTCATATAGAGTTCAAAACAATCTCTATCAATCAAATATCAATACTTCACTAGAACGGTTAGCACAAAAAATAATTGATAACAATCAACAAAATAAAAAAGTCAGCGCACAAAATGCCTCTATTGTTGAATATAATGTCATTTATCTCTGTCGTTATATTTATAATTAATCCTCCATCAAAAGTACCAAATTTTACATATAATATATTACATTCATAATAACTATTAATTGACTAAATTAGTTTGCAAAATTATTAGTATATTATTCTTTTTCTTCCTTGCGTGTTTACTCCATCTCGAAGTACAACTACTTTAATGATGGATTCAAATAATCATGTAATGCTTGGTTAGCATGCATGCAAAAGTAAGGATAACATGGCATAAACAACCCAACAAAACATGGCACAAATAAAAAAAATAAAAAATAAATAAAAAAATGCATATGCGGCCGCACAGACCGCATATGCGGCCGCATAGCCCGCATATGCGGCCCGCATAAGCGCACAGGGCGCATAATGGGGGGCTTCAGGAAAGCGGTGCGCTGAGGGCACCGCATATGCGGCCGCACGGGCCGCTTTCGTGAACACTGGTAGTTTTTTTATCAAAGATTTTGCATACTCCATTATCTAATCTTAGAGAATGATTGTTATTCGTTTACCCACACTTTTCAGATTCTCAGATAAGTTGGGAACATAAAAAACATCATGAATGGATTTAGAATTATCTTTCTTTGTTTGTACTGCAATAACTCCGTTACCTTCTATGTTTTGTAGCTTTCCATTCCCGAGCTTAACTTCTGAATTGTTCCTTTCTCAAAGCTCACAAATGTATCTTTGTTTCCTGTCATGTGGTTAACTAGTTATAACAACCACTATCCACATACCAAATATCTTTACACACTTCTTTAGTATTCATGCAAGAATAAAGTAATGGATCAGAAGCATCATCTTTTGTAATATAATTAGACTCGTCCTTTTGCTACCAACAATCGCTTTGAAAATTGTCAGAATAAAAAATACTCAGTTGTGTTATTCCATAGAGCCCTAGGGTCTCTTATATAGAGAGAAAACCCTTGGGTAAATTACATAGACGTACATGAGATAAATAAGAAATACGTAACAATACATCATAACATAACGTAAACCTCTACACTCCCCCTCAAGATGCAGCATAGATATCAATCATGCTCAGCTTGGAAGAACATCTCTGGAAAGGTCCTTTGAGCAATGGCTTGGTAAATATATCAGCAGTCTGGTTCTCTGAACTGACATGTGAAGTGGAAATCAAGCCCTTCTGGATCATGTCTCTAGTGTAGTGACAATCTACCTAGATGTGCTTTGTTCTTTCATGAAAAGCTGGATTACTGGCAATGAACAATGCTGCCTGGTTGTCACATTGAAGCTGCATGGGTAAAGAGACATTTACATTCAAATCTTCCAAGACAGCTCGAACCCACATCATTTCTGTGCTTGCTTTTGCCATGGCTCTATATTCGGATTCAACACTAGACCTCGCCACAACAGTTTGTTTCTTGCTTTTCCAAGAAACCAAGGAGCATCCTATAAAGATAGCAAATCCTGAAGTAGACTTACGATCCTTTGGGCACCCTGCATAGTCTGCATCTGCACAAGGAAATGGACAGATCTGTGACCTTTCTAAATAACAATCCTGTGTTTGGGGAAGACTTTAGGTATCTCAATATCATATACAGGGCTTCCATATGAACTTGCCTAGGCTGCTCCATAAATTGGCTCACCCGGTTTACTACAAAAGCAATATCCGGTTGAGTTATGGTGATGTATAAGAGCTTACCCACCATCTCTTTGTATCTCCTTTTGTCTACCTCTTCAGTATCATTGTCATATAGTCTCATACTTGGGTCCATAGGAGTGCTCGACGGTCTGCATCCAACCATTCCTGTTTCAACTAGCAAGTCAGTGACATTTTCTTTGGGTCATTACCATTCCTTGTGCATTTCTCGCAAACTCTATCCTCAGAAAATATCGTATTGTACCTAGATCCTTCGTAATAAACTGACTTCCCAAAAGACATTTAGTCATCTCAATTCCCTGAGCATCATCTCTTGTAACCAGAATATCATCAACATATACCATGACAACAACTGTACCTCTGGGAGTCTTCTGTATAAACAACGAGTGGTCCGCATTTGATCTTTCGAACCCCTGTCATTCAATCAGCTGGGAAAGCTTCTGGAACCATGCCCTTGGACTTTGTTTAAGGTCATAGATTGCCTTATGAAGTCTACACACCATGTGAATCTCCCCCTCAGCAGTAAAACCCGGTGGCTGCTGCATGTAGACTTCCTCCTGTAGATCACCATAGAAAAATGCATTTTTGACATCAAGTTGGAAAATGGGCTAATCACGTACCACAGCAACAGATAGTAGAATGCGAAGAGTCGAGTGTCGAGCCACAGATGAAAATGTATCCAAATAATCTACCCCATAGGTTTGGGTGAAGCTCCGTGCAACAAGTCTGGCCTTGTACCGATCGAGACGACCATTTGCATGATATTTAACTGTGAACACCCACTTGCTACTAACCATAGAAGCACCAGGAGGAATAGGAACTAGGGACCAAGTCCCGCGAGACTGTAAGGCACGCATTTCCTCCTCCATAGCTAAACGCCAACTATCAATCTTCATGGTCTCTTGATAAGTCCGTGGGATCTCAACCGTCGAGACAACTGCAGCAAACCTCTGGAAATCACCAGTAAGACGATGAAAAGACACCTGAGACGCAAGAGGATAGGTTGCACATTGCCTCTTCTGCTTCCTATGAGCAATGGGACGATCAAGATCGTTATCCACTGTACTAACTGGCGGATCCTCCCCCTGTATCAAAGATTCCTGCACCGGTACATTATCTAACCCATCATTTGTGATAGCATCGGAACATACCTGAGGCGTGTTGGATAGTTGACGTGTAGCTTGAGCAGGCCCTGACCGCCTTGTGTAGAACTTAGGGAATGGTGGAATGAGATGATATGGAGGCGGTGGCGGTGGTGGTGGTGGTGTAGTGGACTCAGATTGACCCAGACTTGGAGGTAGAGGAACATAGACATTATCATTCGGTGATGTGGAGGAAACCAACCTGTCACCTGTAGGGGAGAAGTACATAACTGGCTCAAAAAATGTAATGTCCGCACTAACATAGTACTTGTTGTTAATAGGATCATAGCAACGATATCCTTTTTGTGTCCGAGAGTAACCGACAAGTACGCACTTAACAGCTCTAGGATAGAGCTTGTCAAGTCCTGGAGACAAGCGGTGAACAAAGGCGACAGTTCCAAAGACACGAGGAGTAAGTGAAAACAAGTCCTTATCAGGAAAGAGAACAGAGATTGGAGCCTTTTCCCCAAGAACGAAAGAAGGCATACGATTAACCAGATAGCATGCTGTAAGTATAGCATCTCCCCAAAAGGCTAATGGTGCACAACTTTAAATAAATAATGTGCGAGCAATATCAAGAAAGTGTCGATGTTTCCTTTCCGCGACACCATTTTGTTGAGATGTGTAAGCACATGTAGTTTGGTGAATAATGCCCTTAGAGGAAAGAAACTGAGTAAGAGAACGAGTGCAGAATTCCAATGCATTATCCGTGCACACATATTTAACAGTAGACGAAAAAACATTCCGCACTTCATTGATAAGATTTTTGATAACACATCCTGCTTCAGATTTATTCTTAAGAAGAAAAGTCCAAGAGACACGAGAGAAATCATCAACCACAACAAGATAAAACCTGTGTCCCTAATGGTCCGGGACACGACTGGGACCCCAAATATCTATATGAAATAACTCAAACGGGGAGCGACTGCTTCGACACTGACGACCAGGGAAGCTAGAACGATGATGCTTCCCTAACTGACACGCTTCACAATGAAATGAAGAATTTGGAGAGATCTGTGGCAGGAGGTGACACATCTTCTGGAGCGGAAGGTGACCAAAGCGAAGATGCTAGGTATACGGAGAAACGGATCCCTGAGAGTGAAGTGAGACGCCAGCATAGGAGTTCCGTACTAGACGGTAGAGGCCATTGTGCTCAGAACCACAACCAATTACCCTGCCCGTTAGTATGTCCTGAAAAATGACAGAGGATGGGTCAAATATAGCACGACAGTACAAATCTTTTGTAATCTGGCTAATTGATAATAAATTCATGGAGAACTCTGGTGCATGTAAAACATTCTATAAGTGCAAGAAGGGTAATAAGGAAGTCTCCCCCTGACCCACAATAGGGGAATGAGTACCATCAGCTATTAGCACGGAACGACCAGACTGAATATCACTGTAGGACTGCATCATATCTCTGTCACGACAGAGATGATGGGTGGCTCCCAAGTCGACAATCCAACCTGATAGATCGTGGTTATGACGAAAGACAGAAGTACTACCTGAGGTACTGGCAGTAGCAGAGGTACTAGCTGATGCAGAAGCCGCAACGTCAGATGTATCAGTAGCCTCTGATGATGACTGTGGCATAATGTCACGAAGCCGTGCCACAAGCTCCTCGAACCTGTGATCTGGAGTAGATGCTGACGGAGCCTGAACATGATCAGCTACACGTGCAGAAGGAGGAAATCCATGCTTGGAATAGCATGTATCCTCAGAATGCTTCATGGTAAAAATATCATGCTGCAACTGCAGCATCTTAGTCTCGTTCCGCACTTGAGAGTATGTAGTAGCCAGAATATCCCACATCGCCTTGGCGGTGGGTTGATGGAGGACGTCATTGGCGATCTCCATTGTGAGTGTCCCTGACAGCCAGACCTTGGCATAGGCATCATCAGCCTCCCATGAGGCATATATCCCCGTCTTCTCTGCCGGCTCATCTTCGGTAAGAATGTGCTTCTTATCACATGACTTCATAAGACTAAGGAACTGCATAGCCCATAGTTCGTAGTTCGTCCCGTCCATTTTGACTATTGGTGCCGAACCTTTAAAGGCACCTATGGAGGGCATATCAATCTTTTGTTCTGACATGTTGCCGCAGAAGAAGACCTTGGGATGATAGACAAAGGAACGTTTGTCTACAAAGACTGGATTGGATTCAAGTGCATATGTATACTTTATGCACTTGAACCCATAGATGAAGGAGTACCGACCGACGAGGAAGAGGAGCCCGAGGGAGGGCTACGGCAGCCCCGACGGGAGAGGGAGGTCCTGGCGGCGGTGGGAGAGGACCTCGGCGGCGGCTGGAGAAGAAGGCGGCAGGGCGGGGGGGGGGGGCGGCTGGAGAAGGAGGCAGCGGCTGGGGGGGGGGGGTCTCGGCTGGGGGTGCGGCGACCGGAGAAGGAGGAGTCGGCTGGGGGGGGCGGTGGCGACGACGGGGGTGGAAAGAAAACCCTAGATTAGGGATTTGGCTTTGATACCATGTCAGAGTAAAAAATACTCAGTTGTGTTATTCCATAGAGCCATAGGGTCTCTTATATAGAGAGAAAACCCTTGGGTAAATTACATAGACGTACATGAGATAAATAAGAAATACGTAACGATACATCGTAACATAAAGTAAGCCTCTACAAAAATGATTTGCTATCTTGCATTTCGTTCATCGGAATCTATAATTCTTAGATTGATGATTGTCTTTATTGCAAATTATGCAATAATAAAATTTTCTTATACCTGAAGCTCTTTAATTGTATCATCTTCTTAGTTTTCCATTGCCATGACTTTTGTAGAATCCATGAGTTGCATTGTTTTCTTATCTTCTTGTATATTCTTCCTTTTTTGCTTATCATGATCTCCATTCTCGACTTTAGAGATGTTCATTTTTGTTTGAAGTGCTTTCTCTTAGGGTTGAGTAGTAAACTTGCTAAATCTTTACTCATGTGCTTCAAATGAATCCATTAATTTGTATATAGAAAAAGAAGATAAATATTTGGATTCTTCAATAGTTGCAACAATATGATCAAATTTAACAGGCAAGCTTCTTAATATTATATCAGCAATTTTTTTATCAACAATGGTATCTTAATAATTTTGGATTTGATTTATAATAATAGTAGCTCTTGAAAAGAATCATTGGATGTTTTCGTTATCTTTTATCAAGAGGTTATCAAGATTCTTTCATAAAGATTGAAGTGTGAAAGAAATTGCCTTGGTGGATCCTTGATTTTTTTTCAAATTCCCGTACTTCTTTAGAACTAGTTGTTCTGGAAATGCAAGGAAAGATTGATTTTCTTATTTCTTGCTGGATGAAGAAAAGGACCTTTGCATCTTTCTTCTTGTTCTCTTGAGTTCTTTGTGTTTCCTTCACTTAGTACAACAAGTGCATCTACATCTTCAACATCCTCATAGCCTTTTATAAGGAGCTCTCACAAATTTTGTGAGATTAAAAATAATCTTCATTTACGGATTCCAATAATCATAACTTTCTCCATAAAAGATAAGAATGAAGCTTTGTATGTAATTGAACAAAGGTATATTAGATGTGGATGCCATGACGCGGAGAAATAAAAAAAAGTCTTCAATAAGGATGTAAGGATGATGAGGCTCTTATACCAAAGTTGTTAGGGGCAGCAGAAGATTGGTGGTGTATAAAAAGCAAATTAAGGAGAGTAAATAAGGATCAATGTACAATATAGATGTGAACTCAAGAACTTCTTTTCATTAAAACTTAAAACTTGCATACACAGCTTTAACTTTTACAATAAGAGAAGTACAATACTTACAACAAGAGAAGAATATAACTTATAATATTTGGAAGGAGGATGACACTTGTGGACTATTGTGCTAGTAGTAGATATATTGAGCTTCTTGTTGTTGTGATTGTTGTGATGTCCAAATGAGGACCTCTTGAGTGGCATTTATAAACCCTCCAAGAGGGTGGAGATATTTTCAAAGAGGGATCTAGAATCCTCTTTCATGATCCTACTTTAGTATAAATATCTAGATATTTTAGGTGGATGTGGAGAAATATTTATATATTTCATCCACCTCTATCATTTTTAGAATCTTCTCTCCAAGTAAATATCTTCATGAAGCATCTCCATATGTAGGTGGAGGATAATAGGCCAACATGTTCTCATGTAAGTGAATGATTGCAGACACATGTGCATAAGAGTCCATTGCAATAAAAATTCTTCATGGGCAAATTACAAATTATATTTTCAACAATCTTGGTGTGCCTATTGCTCTGTGGAAGCGGAGACATACATGCGCTCCTTATCCTCTTGGATCCCATGTTTCTTTAGGGAGATTCTTAGAGGATTTCATGAGGTTTATTGTTATCAACCATGGAGATACCATGACAGAGTAGTGGTGTCTTGCCATGGAGAGGAGATGGCAGTGGTGTCTTGCCATGGAGAGGAGATGGCCATGTTATAGTCGCGTGGCATGTGGAGCATTGTTACAGCATCTGTTGTGGGATATAATTGGATGTTTACGATGAAACACCGAGTAGGTGACCACGCTAATCGCTAAAAAGCGATGCTTATGGGTTCACCCAGACATATAAGGTGGATTATTAGGATACTTTCTCTCCAGTAGCTCGGCATTCTACTCTACGGTTCCTTTTCTCTGTTGTAGTGACATGTGATTATCCCCTATATCAGATTGATGTGAAGAATGTGTTTCTGCATGGCGACTTGCAGGAGGAAGTCTACATGCTGCCGCCACCATGGTTCGCTGCTGAAGTGGAGTATCATATGGTTTGTAAACTTCATAAGGCTATCTATGACCTTAAGCAGAGTCCAAAAGTATGGTTTCAGAAGCTCTTGGACTTAATAGAGCAGCATGGGTTCATGAGATCGACTGCAAATCATTCACTGTTTGTACAGAGGTCTCAAAGAGGTATAGTTGCTAATTGATTTACGTTGATGATATCATTGTTACATGGGATGATGTGCAGGGCATTCGAGCATCTAAGGATTTCCTTGGACAACAGTTTGTACCCAAAGACCTTGCTATCTACGCTACTTCCTTGGACTTGAGTTCTTTAGGAACCAGCGAGGACTTGTGATGACACAAAGGAAGTACATTATAGATCTTCTCTCTGAGGCAGGCATGACAGACTGCAGGCTTGCCACTACTCTCATGGACCTGAGCATGAAGTTGTATGATGATGAAACATAGGAAGTGGAAAAGAGGAGGTACATGGAGCTCGTTGGGAAGCTCCTATAGGTGATCGTCATCATGTCAAATATATCCTTTGTAGTGAGCATAGTAAGTTAGTTCATGGAACTGCCTATACATGCACTTTTCAATGCGATCCATATGATTCTGAGGAATCTAAAGACCTCTCATGGCACTGGTCTTTTATTCAACAGAGGAACACCCATTGCCATCACATCTTGTGTAGATGCAGATTATGCGGGATATCCCAAGGACAAAAAGTTTACCTTTGACTTTGCAGTGGTCATAGGGGGGCTCCTTGGTATCATGAAAGAGCAAGAAGCAGATGGTGGCAGCCAGATCGAGTGCAGAGTAAGAGTATTGAACCATGGTGGCACATGAGAGTACAGAGATGATGTGGTTAGATCCATTCTAACTGACCTTGTTGTTGAGATACCTCTTCCCTTGCAACTCCAATGCGACAACTAGACTACTCTTTTCATTGCCAACAATCCAGCCTTCAATGAGAGGACCAAGCATATTGAGGTAGACTTTACTATACTTGAGACATGATTTAGAAGGGTTTCATCTCCACCTCGCATGTCAGCTCAGGAAAACATACGACAGACGTACTGACCAAGGCCCTAGGTAGAGGGACATTCCAGAGATGTTGTTCCAAGCTGAGTATGATTGATATTTATGTTTTAGCTTGATGGGGAGTGTTGATATATTAGTTACCTTTTCTTCATTCTATATACTTTCTTTCTTTCTGTCTACCTTATGTAGTTTGCCCTACATATTTCTCTTATATATAAGATAACCTTATGGTCTCATGAATAAGCAACTCTTTATTTTCTCTCAACATATTTTAATGTTATACTTTTAACTGTGGATTAGACTCAGGAATGGGGTGGTTAGGATCCGAGTTCACGAGATTTCTTAGACTTTATGGGGGGCTCATTCTTGGATGTGATGGATGCTTGTAACTCCAAGTACACTTGGCGGAACTCGTCGCATGATCATGTATTGATTGTTTACTATCTTCTTAAGGTTGTTCTTCTCTCTTCAATAAGGACTTTGATGTGTTCCCATTTGGACCACATACTCCTTTGTGTTGGGAGACTAGGGAGTCCTGTCGTATGGGAGGTGTCTTTCTTTTTATACGTTATTGGTTGTTGGAGGGATTTTAGGAATGGGTTGCCTCTTGTTGACATGGTGTCCCAATCTAGTTGTGCATCTAGGGATATGGCGGGGCACCTGAGTGCATTTGACAAATGTCGATAACTTTTGAGAAGGACCTCTGGTACAGAGGTCGGAGAGTCAAGCTATTGCACAGGAGGAGGTGACCTGGCTTGATGGCTTGGGAGACTCTAGGAAGCTACTGGAGTCGGAGAAGTTGGCTAGGGCCAAGCAACGCAAAATTCTGCTGGAGAACAAGAAGCAAGAGGTGGAGTAGAAACATTGCTTGAGGTATATGTGGTTGAATGAGCAGGACACCTATGCTCGCTTATTCCCATGTGGTGAATAGAGGTAGGAGGTGTCATAACTTCATCTATTCCATTGAGGTTGGTGGTACATAGGAGGATGTGATTAGGAGATCGAGGCATCAATGGTGGATCACTTTCGTCATGTGAGTAGGAGAGTCTGCTCCAAGTATGCGAAAATTGTGGGCAGAGATGTTCCCTAGTTGGCGGATGATCATACTTTTGAGTTGACATATCGATTTATTGCCTCTAAGATTTGATCAACGGTTTTGATCTTAATGCTGATGGATAACTTGGTCTGGATGGATTCCTTGCTTTTTTTCTTCTGGGAGTTCTAGGAGCTAGCAGAGAAGGATATGGTTGAAGTGGTGGAGTTGCGAGGGGAGAACCATGGTTTTTAGTGGCTGAATCGTCATTTAATCTTTTTGTTATCCAAGAAGGAGGTGGCGAGACATGTGGAAGACTTTCGCCCAATTTCCTTTTCCCACGCAATGAACCTAATTATGAAGAAGGTGCTAGCCAATCATCTTTGAGGGATTATAGGTTAATGGGAGAGGGGTTTCCAGCCCCAGAAGCAGAGGGTGAGACCAAGGTTGTAAAAGTTGATAGTTGGTACTTGGTCGATCATGTCTCTGATTAAGGATTAATCGACAGTCGAGCGATTAAACAGATTTAGTCGGATTCTAGTCAATTTATTTTTTTAATAGTTTTAAATATAAAATCAATTTTTATACATATATTCTTATATATTACACAGATTTGTACGTTTTCTATACAATCTTAATGAAGTAAAAGAAATAATTGAATTGAAATCAAACATTGAGCATCTCATATTAAGTTCGCGTTAAAAAAACAAAAAAAGAAATAAAAGAAATTATGTCCATGTAAAAGTGGACGGACTAAGTCAGCCAACTAAGCTGACTAATCAGGATGATTAGTCGGTGTTTTCGACTATTGACTAATTAGTCCTAGTTGAGTCGGCCACCCGACTACCCTAAACTGGTTGATTAGGCGGCCTAGTTGGTCTTTTTTTTTACGACGGTGGGTGAGACAGGGATGCACCTTAATGCCTCTTTTCTTTGTCCTGGTCGTTGACACGCATGTTAGGATCAGATCAGCGTTTTTGCGGAGGTGATTTGCGCTTTGACTTTCATCTAGATGGTCTGTAGATCCTTGTTATGCAATATGCATATGACACTATCTTCTATATGGGCGGGGGTGAGCCTAAGGTGACTAGAATTGTTGCGATGCTTCAGCAACCTGGGATGGTCTCTGATCTCGAGATCAATGGGGACAAGTCGACCTGTATTTCCTTTTATATGGTGTTGGAGTTGAAGGCATGTCTACCGCTGTTGAGGTCTCAGCGGGGTTTCCTCCCTACTAGCTACCTGGGTCTTCCCTTGGTTAATGGTCTGTTGCAGCAGTCGGGTTGGTTTCTATTGGTGGAGAGGCCAAGCTTGTGGGTTGGAAGGCTCCCTGCTTATCGAGGCAGTCAGATTGGTTTCTACAAGGAGTTATACAACTATTTTGTTTTTGATCCATTGCGGGTATATATGGAGAGAGACGATCCCTCAACGAGTCAAGGTTTTTTCTGGTTCTTTGGACAATGACAGGGGCCCGAAGTTCCCATTTGTTTAGTGGGGCAAGTGCCTCTTGTCGAAGATGTGGTGGGGGGTTAGAGGACCAGGGCCACTTTCTTTTCACCTCCCTTGACGACGCATGACATTTGGGTGGAGCTAGGGTTTACTGATATCATCATAGATGCTTTCTCCATCCGGGACTTGCTTGGGCTGTCTGGGACTGCAATATTAGGTTGTCAAAATTAATGCTGCGGAGGTTGTTTGGGCTATATGGTTATTAATAAAAGATATTCTTTACAATGGAGAAAGATTGTACATGGAAAATATTATATTCCATGCCAGAATCTTCTGGGACTCATGATTCTTGATCTTTATATGTTTTAAACTTATGATGTTTTTCTTTATCCTTTAAAAGAAAGTTACAAATCTTTTCCTCTTGGAGTTTATTTTCTCAATGTAAACACTCGAGCATTGGAGGAGAAAGAAGAAAAGACTTACCTAATGAGGAAGCAGAATCCACACGAAAAGCAGTACCCACACCACCTCGGAAAGAAACAGTTCGCTCATGCTGATTCAAACATACCAGGCCTCTTTTTGTGATTACTAATAGCAAAATACAGTCTTGGATGAGCTTTGGTGTTTACATTTGTTCTTTCTCAAAGGCTAGCGTTGTAAGGTAGGAATTTCGTTGTCAGACAAACTCTGAAATTTCATGCCTGTAATATGAGCTGAGTTTACAATCGTTCTAATTACATCGTGCCTGAACAATTTGTATCACTTCAAGCAGCAGCTTAATTGTCTCTTTTCTTCAAGGATCCGCTTAATTATCTCTATTGTGTTGTGATTCAAGATTTATTTACAAGTCATCTTTACTGCCCAATTTTAGGCTATCAGCGTGATGAAGCTGCAGCACCTGGAAGCAACGCTGCTTCCCCAAACTTCTGGGGTCATTCCTCAGGAAACCAATGCTACAGCTCCTGAGATCTATAATTATAGTGGAAATGCCAAAAGGCTTCTGTCAAAGAATGTGAAGAAAAGAAGGATGAATCTGATGCTGGCATGGTGTATGATTTGATTATGCACTTTGACATTGGACTAAATGAATATTCTGCAATGACCTGTTGAACTGTTCAATTAGTTAGAACAGTCACATCTCTGTTAAGCAACAATACATTAAGCAAGAATATGCTCTGAATGTTTTCATGCATACTTTCTTTACCATAAGATCTGACACTAGCAGTAGACTGTCATGAGCAAACTCATCTAACCAATATATGGGAGTTCAAGTTCGGTCCTCACAACCATCAGCTAGAATCTATATCCTAATTCTGCAACTATTCACCATTTGATTTTGCAGGTCTTTTTCCATGCTTTGCTACTCATTTAGCCTGTATATTCAGTCAAGTCTGATCAGAGATTTGGGACTGATACTTCTGCTTATTCATTGGGGCATGTTTGTTAACTGGGTTGGGTTGGAGTAACCTGTTGTGAATACTAGTTTTTTGGATGGTTAGGATGGTTGGAGCAGGTTGGAACGAGGAATCTGATGTGATGTTACATTGGTTTGTGATGAAATTCCAACCCAAGAATGCATGAGCCCTTATGGTTTCTTATCACGTGTGCCCTCCTTAAAGCAGTTGTGCCCCTAACTTCTTACAAAATTCTGCCCTTCCATTAAGGTAAAAAGGGCGCATACCTGATATTGTGAGGGACAGAATCGCGAATTTTGTAAGAAGTCAGAGGTACAACTGATATTACAAAAAAAGGAAGGGACTGAAATTGCAGAAGTTAAGAAAGACAAGTGATATAAACCCTTGATTTTACTGCTGAAAAGCAACGTCTGCTGTTTCAAGCCACCTTGAATTTGATTGGGGAGAAGTAATATAGGGATATTTACCTCCATACCCCTATAAATGGTTAAAAGTTACAAGACAACCTCAATAATTTTTGTTATTACACAATGATCCCCCATAAATTGATTAACCCTTACCATTATCATAACCTCAGTGAGTTAACTTTAATTTTATTTGAGCGTTATATCTTCCAAATGCTGCCAACTAATATTTGCCCTAATTCAATCAAGTTTCATATTTGTGGCATTGTTCACCTCCGTTCTCCCTCTTCTCCTTTTTTGTTTGAGTCCTTGCAAAACAATATGCATCTACCGATATAGATATTAGTGTGTATTAAAGTAATATCTCTGTTTTAAAACAAATACAAATATGAATATATAAATTATACACGGATAGTGGATCCAATACAAATGTATCAATATTTGTTGATAGATTAAAGCTACGTGATAGCTAGATGAAACAAATATTCAAAAAAATTGCTTTCATAACATCTATATCCAATATGATTGTAAAGTAATGTACAAGTATTGTAAAAAAGGTGTATAGATACCAAAACAAGTACTTATATATATAAATATGTTATTTGTATCCGTAATCCATATAAAATGGATATGTATAATTATGTCAAAAATATATGTAAAATAGATATGATGGTGAATCAAATACAATGATATACACATCCAGTAGTTAATTAGTTGATTAAAGCTGATATAAGGGATATCGAGATGACATAATATATTGAATATATTTATTTCATATTACTCATATTCTAATCATATCCAATATGATTAGAAACAAATTTATAATATTTGCATATTAAAATGGCTATATGGATACCTATCTAGATATACATCTATAACTATATTAAATCATTAAATTAAATATATGATTATAGATATCAAAGCGATATACATTTGTACCTAGATTTTAAAGTGGATATAAACACTATAATATATCGGATATAGATTTACCATATTCGTTTGCACCTAGATTAAAGTTGTAAATTTATTTTCTTTCTAATATTATTACAAGTATACAAATCTTGATTTCAATCTATATATCGATACAAAAAAAGTTGAGTTTTTTTCCTTTGCTTCCTCCTATCAAACATAGTTTTCATGGGTTCCCTACCGGTACTATTGTTCTATTAGCGATCCTCAACTCAACCCTCTGATCTCCTCCTCGTAGCTTTGCAATTGTGACACACTACGATCATTGCCCCCACCCTGAATCCAACTACATGTCCAACCGCCATTAATTGTTACTACCCTTACAATGTGATTATCGACCACACTCACCCATACATTTTTTCCTCCTCATTTCCTAGCCACCATTGTCACACTGCTACCACCATCCATCCTAAAGTCGAGATGCCCACTATCTTTGAAAAAGTGGATTTGTAATCACATAACAGAAGTTTACAAATAGAAAGATATAAGGTATGATGGTGGTTAATCATCTCTTACGATGATGGAAAAAGAAAAATCCCTCAGAAGAAAGCAAATGCAACTCTCTCTCTCTGTTCACTCGCTTTCTTCCTATCTTTTCTGCCTCTCTTTTCTATTTGTTGTGCTACACTGTGGAGATGATGTTCATAATCCTATCTCTATAAGGATTTTACATAGAATGTGACCCTAATTGTATTAGGATTAGGTGTCTACTTGCTTTCGAACTCCCAATACTAATAAAAAGCTTCTAATCATGGTAATCTTTCCGTGAGTGAATCACATCTTGACCTACATGTCATCTTGGGTTAGAATTGGTCCATCTTCATTTGCAGGCTCCTCTAGTAAGAACTCATGGCTTCTACGTGTTGCACCTATGCCTTGACGTGCATTCCCTTGGAAACACCCATTCAATTAGATATTGTGCCTCTAACTCGACAAAACATGTCTCTCATGAGAAGATAGTATGCCACCATACTTTGGAAAAGTGAATTATGCTCGCTTATTCTTCTTGCATACTTCTACAACAAAGATGCTGACAACCTGATTTTCTCTTCTCGTACAACTTATTTGGGGAGAAAACTAGAGCTGCAACACTTGTTACTATCCTTCCCTTGAAATTGCACACCCTATTTGGCATCCTCATAACTTGCTCGTCACGCATGCTCCTCTATTTTCTTTGAGAAATTCCTCTTTAGTGGCAACTCAATGTCTTTGTAACTCGATAGTTCCTAGTAAAATATAGATTCCTTTCAGATGTATGCATATGTCTGCCATCTTTCGGAGTTTGCACCATCCCATCAAACATGCAAAATTATAATGGTCCAACTCTTTTGACGTAGTAAACCTCTCCATCTGATAATCTTATTGTGCCATCATTTGTTCCTAGTGTGTTATGAACTTCTTCCTAAACAAGTACACATGATCTGAATATGTACAATCTAGAAGATGTAACAATAAGATCATAAAAAAGAACCCTAACAATATCACCATCTTATTTTCCTCCTTCAAAGGGGACTCTCAATTCTTGAACGTGTCCTTAACTATAAACACATCCATCGGAATCTTACTGAATTCATTGAAGTGAATATCAAACTTTATCTCGTTAATCACCCAAAAACCAAAAAAAATCTTCTTCATCCTTCTTGGAGATCTTTATCAAATTATCCAAGATGATGAATTCATGAAGAGTATCATTCATAAAAAGAAAATTATACTGTACATTGTGAGATCCATCATCTCCTTCAACTCTTCTTTATTCATATTCTCTAGCTTCTTCTTTACTACAGAGCAAGCTTTCACTTGTCCCTTGAATGGGTATATTATTCAGCCACTGCTATCGAATATGAATCCCTTATTTCAATTGAAGTATTCCACAAAGAATGAGTATATTGTGGTATTCTTCTACAACGAGTATTCATGTTTTCTTGATTTTTGGTTTTACAATATACAATAGATAGAAAATACAGAAGGTGAAATACAAGGTAAATTAAATATATGCATGGAACATATTTTTGTATCTTTTTTATTTTGCACTTCTTTTTTTAATTTTATAATTTTAAAGATAAAACATGAAAAAGAAAGAGAGTATACAAAATTAAAATTAAGTAAAAATTATACTATATGTACTGCATATAAAATATGAAACTATTATCTATGATTGTCTGATAGTTCCCAAAACTAACTTTTTAAAGATAAATATGACTTGGTCCCAAATTATTTTTAGGATTTAGGATAATTTATATGATGAATTTTAAATGTTATTATTATCAGATTGGAGTTCATATGCAAGAGATAAAATTATGTGAATCAATCGAACAAACATGGAGGCGGTCGTATGGTATCACAAGGCGAGAACACAGTTGCTAAAGTGACCACTTGCGAAGCCGATTAAGTCAACAATTAACCCATAGATGAAAGACAAAACAATGCAATATAAAGCATGCTAAAATTTATTTTAACCCAGACAAAATGTGTATAGTGTACAAATAATCTAAGTGTCGAACCACTGAGAGCTATAAGGATGGACAAATAATTATTGTCTACAAAGAATAAACAACTATTTTTTGTGTACTTTTGGATTTTTAATTTTTGTGGGTTTTTTCATGATATTTAATTTTTATGGATTTTTAATTTTATATATTTAAGTTTTTGATTTTATAAATTTTATTTTCTTTTTATATTTTTCTGATTTTTAATTTCTTTTTCTATTTAATATGTAATAAGTATATATATAACAATATGTATAATATAATAACTATATAGTACATAAATATATAATAAATATATAAATGTTTATAGAATATATACACGTGCAACACTTTTTATTTTTAAGGGTATTAAAAAATTATAAGTATTTATAATAGGGGTTGATGGGGCTGCCCCCAGGGGGCAACCAACATGGCTGCCCAGCCCCATTTTTGGGCAAATTTTTATTTTTTTTAAAAATATCGTCATGTATATTCATCCCTATATCCCTCCTATATGTCATTCGAATTTCATCAGAAACAGAGACTCCTACGGCCTCCATCCAGACATGGTCGATTTAAAAAATCTTGCGACCGTTAAAAAATGACGTCTGGATGGAGGCTGTAGGAGTCTCTGTTTCTGTCAAAATTTGAATGACATATAGGAGAGATATAGGGATGAATATACATGATGATATTTTTCCAAAAAAATTAAAAATTTGTGCTAAAAATAGGGTGAGGGCAGCCATGTTCGCTACCCCTAAGGGGCAGCCTCATTTTTCCCTTATAATAATACTATTAATATGTATATATATGTATATAAAGTAGATGTAGGATTTTATATTTATAAATATAGCTAATAATATTCAAACATCAAAAAATACAATTATTTTTGTTTTTCATATTTTCTCTATTTTGTGATTTTCTGAGAATTTTTGCTAATCAGATGTATTTTAAAGTCTAAAATACTCCAAATTAAGGAGTTAATAAATAGGCTGACTTGTTTTGAGATTTAAAAATATACAATATATTCAAAATTTCTCGAACCTATTTTTATTATGTAGTAATATGTATGCATACAAATATAGAATAGAAAATTGTTTTTTTATATATTTTTAAAAAAAATTCTGATTTTTTTAGGTTAGGAGGGGTTTTTTAGTTTTCACGATTTTCTTTTGCTATTTTTTTAAGACTTTTGGTCTATAGTTATATTATATTAATAAATAATGTTTAATTTTTTTGAATTTTTTAAAGTACTTTTATATTTTTTTCATTTTTTCTGTGTAAATAGAGGGTAAATATCTCTTTTTTATTTTTAATAAATAGAAATGACACGTAAATGCCAAATAAAAATTAGAGAGTGAATAAGAACATAACATGTATTTACTTTGAATTTTCCACAATTTTACAAGGGAGCTACTTAATTAAAAATAACATGCACAAAGTTAATTACAATATGCTTATATGGATATAATTTAAATAAAATATAAAGTTAAGGTATTACATGAAAAATAACCAAAAGTTTTGAATGATTATATAAAATTTATGTACTAAACAGAAATACCCAAACATGGGAGGGCTAGGACGCAAATTGGCCAGCTCACATGGGGACACGTGAGGGACTTAACACTGGACCAAATTGTAATAAACAATAAAGGTGGAGTATAATTGCAATTTTTAGACAAAAGATATAACGTAATAAAACATTTACAGGTTTATTATAAAATTACAAAAACTAAGCAAATTACCCATTAATACGTGTGAATCGGAGGGCACAAAGCATTCCACGTGGCTTGATGTGTGGCTCTAAGGGGCTTCGCTTCATTTAATCTCAACAGCCCAGATTAGATGGGCTGTGCCTATGATCGAACGATGGAGGGTATTGGAAGAACACATGCAGAACTCACCTTTGATGAGCTTTGAGCATCGATTTCTCTTCCATCTGGCCTCCTTTTCTTTGGTTGAGTAGCTCCTCTCCTTCCTAGGAGCTTCGCGTGTCTTGCAGGTGCCTTCTAAGGGTTCAAGGCTCGTCGAAAGAGCCCATGAGCAAGCGTCACTTGGAGCTCCTATTCTAACTCTTGAGTGGTGCTCCAGGCGGATTTCAAGATCGTAGACCCGCACCAAAATGTTAAGGGGGTCGAGGGCTATCTCCTCAACCCTCTACAGAAGCTGAAAGAGCACTGTGGTGATGATGCGATGGGACTCCGACGAGGGTGGAAGGGGAGGAGTCTGATGAATCTAATCCATGTAGGATTCAAGGTGGAAATAGAGGGGAAACATGGAGAACTCGTCGGGGATTAAAGGTGAGGTGATTTGGGGGTCGGAGATGGAGTAATAATGGTAGATTTGGAGTCTAGTGCTTTGGTGATTTTAATTTTTGAAATTAAGCTAACATAATGATTAAATGCTCACATTAAAATCTAGGCTAAGGTAAGGAAACTAAATGCAAGGAAAAGAGATTTACCTAGCATCTCAACGAGATCTAAATCTTGAAGTAGGAGAGGCCCCTGGAGAAGAAGCTCAGCTGGAGTGGACCACCACGATCAAGGGCTTTATCCACGCCAAAGAGATAGGGGACTCGGAGTTGTCACCTCTAGCTCAACCTAGGTGGCCTCCCTTGGGGTTACAGACCGAGACTCGATGATCAAAATCAAAATGAAGACTGGAGGGGGGCTCTTATAGGAGTGAGTTTCGACCAAAAACGTGGTGAGATGGCGGGAAGATCGAATGTGGTAGGTAAGGATTCTGGAGTGGGCGAGGAAGAAGAACATCATGGATACCTAATGGTGGTGGTCTCGAGGAGGAAGGGATTATTGAGGTTGCATGAGAATTTAAAGAAAAAAGGGGTAGGTTGCGCTTCTTACACGGGTGGATCTAGAGGCTATATAGTTGACCCACTCGGTCAATAATCTAAGGCCTCTGGTTTTTCCATGTGGACCAACCAGAAAAAGAACGAAGTAAATGTTTTGGAAATTTGGTTAAAAGGAAAATAATTTATTAATTTTGATTAAAACATGTAGAATAATTGTTATTTTATGTATTTTTAAATTATGAGTTTTATTTATTTTTACAAGTTGATTTATTAGGTGTCACTATTTACATGTATCATTATAGGTATATTTGCCTATATACTATGTATTTTATTTTTATTTTGTGGTTTAAATTTTATTATTTTATACACTTATTTTATATATTTATAACTTATTTAAATATATATTTAGGTAGTATCATTGAATTTATATGAGTTTATTTATGTACATAAATATGCATGTATATTATATCGACATATATAAGTACAATTCATCTATATATTATAGTGTCTTATTATGCATATGTATTTTAAATAGTATTATAAGATTATAAAAATATATGAGGTGTAAAAATATAAGAATAAATATAATATACATGTATATTGCAGAATGAGGGCCAAAACCTAACTTTTGTATATTAACTCCAAATTGAATGAAACATCCTTCATTAAATATCAAATTTTATTTTAAGAACAATAAAGATGAATTTGATGGATTTTGAACTTGCATGGAGAAGACACATGTCTGCAAAGTTTTCCTTGTGGCTTTTTATTTTGTTTGTCCCGGGCACATTATGCATTATTTTTGTATGAAATAAATTTTGTTTTTTTCATTGTATTCTTATATACAAGTGTCATGTTGAGGCTTTTATTATTTGATGTATAAAAAAAGAAATAAAAGTAGGTCCCAAAATGTAATTATAGGGCTATAAAATTAGGGTTTCTGTGTTGTGTTTTCTATACAAACGGCCCTATCTCCCCCCTACTTTATCCCTTGTCGACCAAGTCATCATGATGAAGGGTCTCGGGGGGTTAGGGTCACTCATGTCTTTGACACTTCATTCTTTTTCGTTTTCTTTTCTTTTCTTTATTCTTTTATTCTGCCAATAAATCTATTATTTTGTATATTCTTTTATACAATATTTAATGTGATTTATTGATTGTTTATTTTCATAAATTAATGATATATACATGCATTTAACTAGGGTTTTAAGGTCAAAATGAAAGAATAAAGGTGATGGAATGGAGATTCATCACCCTCTATACTTGCCTTTGTTAGTCAATCCCTAGCAAACACTTATGTAATAAGTGTAGAAAAAGAAAACAAGGAAAAGAAAGAAAGAACTTGGAACACTTATTGATTTTAAACTTGTCTTGATAAAATTAATGTTTGGAGCTCAGTTAAGTCCTTTAGGCTCTTGATTTGTTCAGGAAAACATTAATGTTAGGAAGTATGATACAACAACCCTTAGGTTCAATAATCCTATCATTCAGTTCAATCCATAGTCAGGTCGAAACCATCCTCTCAGTCGCATACTCTCGCAACCTTGAAGTCTACTCCTCTGGTAACTCGTCTTCGCGGAGACAGACATTTCCTTCTAAGGTCATGTGCTGCCAGTCTTTACAACTGAAAGGGGGAGAAGTTAAAAGAAATGGGAAAATAAGTGGGAATGGACCCGTGTAGTCTTCATTCCCTTGTGAAGCTCGGTCAGTGTAACCGAGTCTTCACCAAGAAGCTGGTCTTTTCTGGAAGCTTAATATTTTTGCCAAATTTTTAGTGTAAGCTTCTTCTTTGGTTTTTCTTTGACTTTATATTGTTGGTGTAATCGAGTCTTCACCAAGAAGCATGACTTTTCTGGAAGCTCAATATTTTTGTGGAATTTCTAGTGTAAGCTTCTTCTTTGGATTTTTCTTTGACTTTGTATTGCTCCGCATTCTTGTTTGTGCGTCAACGGATATAGAGTCTTTTGGTCTTCCCATGTTCTGAGGTCTTAGAAAAAGTTATGCCAGCAAATCATTCCTTATCCGAAGCATTGTTTCTATCCAATATCCAGTCTTTAGATATCATGGTTACCAAAAGGAGTGGGTTGGATTATCGATTTCGGCAGTCTTCAAGAATGGTTTCCGAGCCTGACGAAGCATCATATCATTGTCCCGACTTAGACTCCAAGATCATAAAATAATCCATCTGAGGTGAGATAAATCTTAAGTGCTATGTTTCTAGTCAAGTCATTGTCTCAGGAGTTGTATGGATGATATGAAGGGTTCTAATTATACCCAATGAATCAACTCTTGAGAATAGTCTTATGGAACCTAAAGAATTAAGTCAAGGTGACATGAAGTATCCCAATTCCAGTCCTTAATGGGTTCCTCTGAAATTATGTGTATTAAGGTCTATATCAAGCTCCATTCTTCAGACTTTATTTTGGACTTGTTGAATTGTCTTGATCATTCAGAAAAATGCAAATGTTATATACAATGTAAGAAATATTTTTATGAAGAAATTATCCGATTTTTGAACTTTTAATTGATTTTTATTTTTTTTGCATTTTATGTAATTGTGAAATCATTTTGCAATTTTGTTGGTTTTTGGAATTTGAATAGTTTTAGGGATTTTTTAAATGAAGGTCAGTGAAATAATTATGTACATTTATTTACACGGGAGTCCATCTGTTGTTTACAAGAATTTTTGAAGAATTTACATTAGTTGTTTATAGAAATTAAGTTAGTGGTTATTTAAACACTTTTATAAAAAAGATTCTATATATACAACATTGTGTTGGGGTCATTATTCCTTGTAATTATTTATAAGGTTCTCAAAAAAAAATTTGAAATTATTTTTACAAATATTTTTGCAATTTTTTCAAATAATTTTTACAAATAATTTTTACAAATAATTTTTGTAGATATTTACAAAATTTGAAAATCATTTTACAGAGATTTTTCAAACATTATGTATAGAATTTTGAAAATACTTTTACAACTATTTCCAAATTAGTTGCAAACTAATTTTTCATAAATTTTATTCAAACAAATGAAATTAAATTTTGAAAGTTTTTGTAAAATATTTTTACTGACACTTGAAAACATTTCACAAAAAAATTTCCAAACAGTTTTCAAAGATTTTTCAAGACATTTTCCAACTATTTTCAAATCATTTTGCAAAGCAATTTTAAATCGATTTATTAATCATATTTATAAAGAATTTTTTAAAACTTCTATACATATTTAATGTGAGTTATTTTTTTACAGTTGATTAATTGTATATTCATATCCCTATAGTATAATAGCCATATTTATTGAAAATACACAAGTAAGAGTTATGGCTAAAGTATATACACCATATATACAACCCCCTATACTTGACTTGAGCTATGTCCTCATAGGTTAGAGAGAAAAAAGAATACATAACTCGTGCTAAGTATAGGAAATTCTATAATACAACAACTAAATAAAGAATGAGAAGTCATCCATTCCCCTTATACTTAGGATCAACTGATCCTAAGTATAACAGTTTGTATAAAAAATATGGATGGTCGAGGAATATAATTTATGAAATTAATAGACTCAACTTGTCCCCCTTATACTTAGGGTGAAATATCCCTAAGTATAGACAGAATGTCAAATTAGGGAACAAGTGAGAGAAAGAATAATAAATAATCTGAGGGTACTCACCCTCCCATTCTTAGGATGAAGCATATCCTAAGTATAACTCTGATGAATCAACATGGAAGAAAGAATTGGAAAAATGAAAATGAAAAGAAGAAAAGAAAATCTACTCAAACATATTTGTGGGAGCATTGTCCGGCTCCACTGAAGTTGTTGCAAAGGTGAATTCATCATCAAAGATAACTTGTACAAAGTCGACAACGACAAGGAATATATCAAGCTCTAAGTATGGCTTCAGCAACCGACCATTGACTATGAAGGATTGTACGTCAATTGACAATTATGATATCAATACACTTCCATTATCACATGCAATCCTAACTCCGTATGACCCCGTCCATTTGATCTTCATTTTTCTTGGGAAAATCTTCAATTTCGCATGAAATAACCACACTTTCTTTCCAGTTTCAAAAGTCTTTCTTCTGACATGTGTGTCTTCCCATATGCAAGATGGTATGGTGACATGCCCAAGGGAGACTTGTAGGTTGTTCTGTATGCCCATAAAACTGAGTCCAAAATAACAAATTCTTTCAGTCCGGACTCACCAGTTTCTGCAATATCATCTTGATCTGTATATTTGATAGTTCAGCCAAGCCATTTGACTACAGATGATAATATGTGACCCAGTGATCGATGTCGTACTCCTTTGTTAATTTCTTAACCTCTTTATTTATGTGGTTGCCTCCGTCTGAAATCAGAATTTTTGGAATCCCAAACCATGAGATGATGTTGTCTTTCAGGAATGTACATATTGTTTTGTTATTTGTGGCTCAAGATGGGATGGCTTCCATCCATTGACTCACGTAATCTATGACAAGAAGGATGTATTCAAATCCCTGACTATTAGGAAACTGACCCATGAAGTCGACGTCCCATGCATAATACACATCAGATATCTGCATAAATATAAGGGGTATGTTGTCTTTAACTCCAAGTGTTTTTCCCATTTCTGACAGTCAATGCAGACTCACATAATCATTCGCATCCTTGAATAGTGTGGGCCACAAGAGGCCACACTATAGTATCTTTGTTGCCACTCTTCTTCCAGAATGGTATTCGTCAGATTCGAGCTTATGACAGTGCTCGAGGACACTTGTGTACTACTCTTGAGGAATACACCGACGCCAAATGCAGTCTGCTTCTTCTCTTAATAAATATGGATCTTCCCATTAGTAAAAATGAATATCGGACAGGAACTTGTCCTTCTTGATTTTCATACAATCTTGTGGGACTATCCCAGATATGAGATAGTTCACAATATCAACATACCGTGGAAGATACCCAATGCCGAGGATGGTTTCATCAGAGAAGTGTCTGTGATCGGTGCACTGCTCAATTGAGTATCTTGGCATTCAATTCTAGAGAGAAGATTTGCCACTACATTTTGAATTTCAGGCTTATCTCTGATCTCCAAGTTAAATTCCTAGAGGAGAATGATCCATCTGAGTAGATGTTATTTAGTATCCTTCTTCTATTGTAGCTATCAGATGTTAGAGTGGTCAATGAAAACAATAACTTTAAATCCAATATGATTTGAACTTCTAAAGCGAAGACCACCACCAATAGCTCTTTTTCTGTGACTGTATAATTTCTCTATGCTTCATCGAGCGTCTTCCTGGTGTAGTGAATAGAATAGGGCATCTTGTCCCTTCTTTATCCCAAAACAACCCCAACTGCAAAATCGAACTCATCCATCATGATCTCGAATGGAAGAGACCAATCAGGTAGTTGTAGGACTAGAGACTGAATGACCACAGGTGTGGAACATCTAACACCAATCTCATTAAGAGGTGAGGGTCCATACAAATCTCATTCACGATATATTTTTTGTTATATTTTTAATCAGTGAAATGTTATGCTGGGAGAGCATGATCTGTTAATATGTTATTCCCGTGCAACTTTCGTTTATACTTGTCTAATGGTGTGTGACCTTGATTCATCGTTCATCGTGTGACCTGTCATCTTATTTTTGTATGTGACCATCGTGTGGTTTTGGAACATTGAGGAGGGGAGTTGCAATCTAATAACTTTATTTTCTTATTTTCTTTAATAATATGTGCTTATGAGAGACTAATGAATACCCGTTGCTATAGTTGGTTGTTTCAATTTCCATTTCTATCTTTGTTTTGATCTCCATTTATATGGTTGTATTGTGTTTCATAAATAAGAGCTACAAATGCATTTCGATTGTTTTTTCTAACGATAATTGTTTTCATAACAACTATGAAGTTAGAGAACAGAAAAAGTTAGACTGAAGTTAAGATCAAATAAAACGGTTCTGTTTTAACCAAATTGATTTGTATAATCATGCACCTTTTTTTAGACAATTTACACAATCAACCATACATCAATGTTCAGGAAGACATACTACAAATTGTTTTGCAAGGTGCATTCTTTTTTCTAGTTATTTAAGATAGCATTTTTCGCTACACTCACTTGCGACTGATTGAGTGTGTTCATATGTAATTCTTGATAGTGTTCTGCACCAATTATTAGTGAGTGGAGATGTTCAGTTATGGCACTGACAATCAATGTGGATGCTCATTATATTTGTTCAATATATAACAACGTTTTTATGCCTTTTCTTTTGCAGGGTTTTTATAAATTTCCCTTATTATATAAAAATATTAGAATTTTCAGTATAGGGTGACAACAGATTTTGTCTTTAGTTTTGTCACATTAAGATCAATATATAAAATATTGTTTGATCCTAATTAAATATTGGAAGCAGAGAATCTCTAACTGTTCAGACTTAAAGTGAAATCGTTTTATTATCGTTGTTATATCTAATTGAGAAGTTATATATTGAAGAATGAGATTAATATTTGGAAAAAAATATATTAGTTATGCAAATTTATATATTCACATCATTTTATTATACGATATTCTACGTAGTTGATTTTTTTTAAATTAAGTTTTGACAAGTAATGAAAAGATATCAGTTAAATATGATATATCTTCCCTTAATTACTAAAAGCATTTCGGCCAAAGTTTTTTTAAGTCAGAAAAGGGGGAGACACTCTTAGGCGTTCGCCCCAAATATATTCATTAAGAAAAAAGGAAAGGAAAGACAAGGAAAAAAGCGAAAGAACAAAAAAACGCTCTAGACAATGCAAGAGCGCAACAACCCCGATGCACGATCACATACATTTTCCTTGTAGAACCTTTGACCGGAAAACAACAGGTCATTTCTTGCCAGCCAAAGAGACCAAACCAATGCAGGAGGCCGCAACAATTCCAACCTAGGCCGATGCCTAGCCATAACCAACTCCCCACAAAAGACCTCAACACTTGTCCTCCCAATCCAATCCAATCCCGGGTCCGCCCAAACAGGAAGCACGAAAGGGCACGAGAAAAAGAGATGCTCCAGAGTCTCAATCCCCTCCTCGCATAACAGGCACCTGTTAGACATCACGCCCAAAAGCCTAGCACAGTGATCCCGCGTCATGAGTCTTTTCCTCCTGAACAACCCGAAAAAGAAGGTAACTTTCTTCGGAAGACCCAACCCCCAGAAAAAAGCGCAGTCCCTCACCAGCTCCGCAGATGGAGATGGCGGAGGCCTGCAGATTGCCGAGTAAGCCTTCCGGACAAAAAAGGGCCCACCACGCCACTCCCAGCGGTCACGACCCGAGTAGGGCCCCAGGCCCTCCCTAAGTGAATCAACCAGCCGCAGGAGCTCCTCAAGGCGCCAGTCAGAGAGATTCGAACGAAAAGCCGGCAACCAGTTCTCGTCCACCCAGCATAGTGCAACACGAGCATCCTGATCTGCAGCCAGCGCGAACAACTGAGGAAAGCGAAGGGAAATTGTCCCCCCCCCCCCCGTCCAGACATCCCTCCAGAAAGCGAAGTGAAGGCCATCCCCAAGCACAGGTCTGAACATCGTGTGGAAATTGGCAGTGAGCGACTAAATCGCCCTCCAAAAGGGGGACGGCCTCCTCCCCTGCGAGCTCACCGCCGCGCCTCCCACAGGCGGAATCCCTCCAGCCCCGTAGATTTGGCGAATGAGCACGTAGCGAAGGTCCTCCCCTCCTCCCCATATTCTAGAAACACACTTCAGCAAAAGCGCATCATTCAAGTCTCCCAATCGATGGATCCCGAGTCCCCCATCACACTTCCGCAGTGTAATCTCCTCCCAGCTAACAAGGTGCATCCCAGTACCTTGCCCGTTCTTCCCCACGGGAACCTCATCATCAGACCCTCCAGCCTCTTCTGGATACCCGTAGGCATAAGCTTAGTGGATGAGAAGTAAACCGGCAAGGCGGACAAAACCGCCCTCAGTAACACTAGGCTGTCGCCCTTGGAAAGCACCGCCGCCTTCCACCTCGTGAGCCGCCCCTCCATCTTCTCAACAAGAGGAAGCCAGTCCGCCATCCTAGATCTCTCGAGACTCAGATCTGCTAGGGATGGAGACAGACGATGGCGCTGTCGGGCTCGGGGGCGGTTCGCCTCTCGGACCCACATGCTGCCAGTCTGACTCTTCCCATCACTCTGGAGGAGGTAAAGGTTGCTGTCTGGAATCTCAACGATGATGGAGCTTCGGGTCTGGATGGCTTCCCTGTCTCCTTCTACAAGGAGTTCTGGGACTTCCTTAGTGCAGAAGTGCTGGAGGTGGTGGCGGAGTTCTTCCAAGGAAATTCAAGTTTCGAGCGGCTGAACAAGGCGCTGGTGGTCCTCATCCCGAAGAAGGCGGGGGCCGGCAGAATTGAGGACTTTAGGCCGATCGCGGTATCTAATGCGGTGTACCTTATCGTGGCCAAGGTGTTTGCAACTAGGTTGAGCAGGGTGCTGGAGCACTTCATTGCCCCGACTCAGGCCGCCTTCGTTCCTGGGAGGCAGATTGCAGATTGCCTCGTCGTAGCCTCTGAGATCATTGCCGATTGGAAGAGGAACAGTCAACAGGCAATGCTTTGGAAGGTCGACTTCACGAAAGCTTTCGACACGCTGGACTGGCGTTTCCTCTGGGAGGCGTTGCACAGAAGGAGCTTCCCTGAGCTCTGGATCATCTGGATGGCGCGATGCGTAACCATGACTTCCCTATCGGTCATGCTCAACGGGCGCCCGGAGGGGGGTTTTTTCCAGCCGCAGAGAGGGGTGAGGCAGGGGTGTCCCCTCGCCCCACTTCTCTTCATCACCGCGGCAGACGCCCTTGCTTGTATGGTCGACGGAGTGCAGCAAGAGGGGCTTACGAGCGGCTACACGAGGGGTGACTTGAAGATCCCGCTTCTCCAATAAACCGACGATACCATTTTCTTCATTGAGGGGGGCCTCGAAGAAGCTAAAGGCATGGCGATGATGCTTGAACTTTTCAGTGAGATGTCTGGGTTGAGACATAATAGCAGCAAGTCCTTGGTGGTCCCTTTCAGTATGTCCGAGGAGTTGGCCGCTTCCTGTGGGTCGGCGCTGGCCACGGAGACCTCCGCTCTCCCCATTCACATTTCAGCCAAAGTTATATAATGTAAAGTTTCATTCATTTTGTGCATATGAATTCATACAATATGCTTGTAAGTATAGGTCACAGACACATTAAAGGAGGAAATACTACAACAAAATTGGTCAAATACAATGAATAATTCAATATTTTTTTACCATATCTTCCATTGTTAAATATATAACAACAAACATTATCCATTGACTGATTTTTTAAATTCACAACGAATATTGTATTTATTGTTAAATTCCTCACAATGAAACGTACAAGAATTATTCGTTGACTTTTTCTTATAATCATCCTTAAATTTAACAATGATTATTACAAATTTTTAACGAGTAATTCAAATAAAAGATTTTTGTCATATACAAATATAACAATGAATATGTCATTTGTTGCCAATTACAAGAACAAAGATAATTTGACAACGAATAATATCTATTGATAAATCCTTAACATCGAAAGGTATGAGAACGGATATTAAATTTATTCCTTTCCGTAAGTGAATTTTGTTGCAGTGAAATAAGAGAAAATTGTAGGGTTTTTAATGAGTTTAGACAACTTTACAAATAAATCGAAGTTGTTATCGTTGATTTATAGAGTCTCCACATGAAGTAGTTAAGTTGGTCATCAAATAATAATATCAATAATATTTTTTAATAATCAGAAAGAAACTATGCAAAACATGTGACTTTATTTTCCACATTATTTTTTAGCCACAAACGCAGTAAAGTAAAAAATCCGTCCTTTCCACGAAAGGAGATATGTATATTCATTATTCACTTAGGTGAGAAATATTATATAAAAGAGATCTACATTTCTAATAGATTCTTCGGATAAAGCAAATATTCCTTATATAGAGGTTTATATTTATATTCGTATAATTCAAAATAAAAATAGTGAGGAGGGGCCAGGGCCGGTCTTGGGCAGAGTTTTGAAGTGCAATTGCTCGGGGCTCATTAGCTTTTAGGGCTCATCATTATATGCCATATGACTTGTTTAGGAATTAAATAACATCTATCTTAGTGGATCTTTATAAAATTGATTTTTCAGTGAATCAACTCACTGCAAAATTGATCCTTACATATTTGAATTTTCGGCAAACAACATAATGTTAAAATTAAAGATTTAATGAGATTATATGAGAATCGATTGTTCTCCAAAAATAGAATCTTTTATTTTAGCTCTTAGTAAAAAAATTTGCAAGGCCATTTTTCTTTTGCCTAAGGCTCATGAAATGTCAGAAATGACACTGGAAAGGACAATAGCTAATGGTTATATTATGAAAAATAAAATACCAACAAAAGATAATTAGCTAATATATCATTAGATGTAAAAAATAATAAATACTATTCATTGCAACTGCACACTAAAAGTCACATCAAATCTTATTATTACTAACCATATAGCAAAAATTATTTGAAGCTATATTTAATCTTGATTTCTTGTTAAAATTGTTGTTCAATGATAATTCAAAATTTGAAGACAAAGATAAAGTATGGCCATTGATATTGAATTGACTGCTAGCAATAAGGTAATAAATATGACATTTAGTTCTAAGATATTATTATACATTAAATCTTGAATAATATAACAATAATTTTGAAAATATCAATTGATATCAATTTATTTCCTGATTTATGAATTTCAGATTTCTTTTTGACTGAGAAAGCATTCCTTATTTTACAAAATATTTGATTTTAAATTTATCAATATTTGACTATCAATCAAGGTATATTAATAATTTTGCTGACATATATAGCGATTTTTATGAAAGTAAGAATCGGGATTTCTGACATTTAATTTCCTTGTATGAAGGAATCGTCGTTCCTATAATAATAATCCAATCAAATATATATAATTTAGAATTTCAAATCCCTTTTAGATCATGGATTCCTTTCTACCAAACATGAAACCAACGCAAGGACTCCCTGCTCTCGTGAGTCATGCCTTACCTAAACTATACCTAAATTAATAATCGATATATTTCCAATTTAAATCGATATATTTCCAATTTAAATCGATATATTTCCAATTTAGAAATTGGAAAGGACTGACTTTATGTTAATACCTTCCTTGCAAAATAAAAAAGAAACTATCCTTTTGGGACTTGTAGCCCTATAAAATGGCAACTTGTGCAAACCTTCAAACAAGAGGAATGAGAATGGCTTCACAACCTCACCTCCCATTCCTTCTAACTCTCCCATTAATCCTATCACTGCATGTTGCCATCTTCCTCCTTGTAGAGGGTGACGAGCAGCTGGTGAGGGCTACATGCAGCAAGACCCCGTATCCCGCCCTTTGCGTCGACGTCCTTCTCGCAGACTCATCGAGCTTGAGCACCGATGTCCTTGGCCTTTCGACCATCTCCACCAAAGCGCTTCTGACGAATGCGACGGAGGCAAGGATGTACGTGAGAAAGCTCGAGCTGAGTGAGAGAGAGCCACTCACGAAAAAGGTTCTCAAGGATTGTGTTTACGACTACGATTCAGGCCTTGGAAGTCTGAGAAGTGCGCTAGCCTATTTGGACGATAGAGACTTTGCGCACGCCGACGAGAGGGTCGTCGTGCCCACGCAGATGGCTCGGGGATGTCGCGAGGCTATAGCGATGTTCAACCTGACCTACCCTCCGGAGGTGAGCCGGAGGGAGACCAGTATTGAGGAGCTCACTATGGTTGCTAAGGGCATAATAGTTTTGCTTGAAACTTCCTAAGTAGCAGCGTCATGTCTTAATAACTAAATTAAAATTAGAAAGTGGCCATTTGGAAAGGGGATTTTACCTGTATGATGTTGAAATTTTTATACCTTTGTTATAACTTGCATATGAAGTTCATGTAGAGATGATCTTCCATTCAAAAACACGATTACAGAAAACCTGATTGGAATGAGCATCCTCCTTTTCCGTGTCCCTCGAGCTAACACCCACTAGGGTTTTCTTACGTTCAAAGGTAAGGGGATACGTACACGGAGGGTGCTTCCTTCCCTCTAAACATACGTGTTTCTCTCCTTCTTCTCAGTAGAGCTTCGCTTTCTCTAATCTGATCTTTTAAACGGTAAGAACACTGCTCAACAGTCAATATTACCAACAACAAAAGGGAGCCATCTCAAAGTCTCAATCTGCTCAAGCTCCTGATCGGGTGAAGGATCTGCAATGAGAAATAATACATGATCAATTATGAGAAAAAGGAGCAAGTTCGAGAGAAGAATTTGGCTCGATCAAAAGATTTATTGGTGAAAGGAAGGTAGTGGAAGCGTGAAGACCGAGACGAGTTTCTTTATCCTCAAAGCATGTGAAGATGGGGGTAGTCCAAGAAGAAGCATGCAAGATCCGTACTTAGTTCTTGCATATCACCCTACATTATTGAAAATGTCGGTATACTGGATTCAATGTAAGTGTTCGCAAAATCCGAATATGACCATCAGGATACGACATCTTTGGATAACATAAAAGAAATAGATGAGGAGAAATGATCATGGCGAAAGACAAGAAGATGAGTGACGAGATAAAAAGGAAGGCTCAAAGTCGGTGACTCAAAAAGAAAAGCAAATAAAATGAAAGAAAAATTGTGCAAGTGTGTGGGACTGATCCTTTAGTCCTAACTAGATACAATCAAACACAAAGCAAGGAGTTCACCAACTCAACACAGGTGAAACCGTAAAAGTTCCAACTATTTTTATCTTTTCATTTTATTATTATTTCAGGCAAAACAGTAACACATCCTTAACGGCTAACCCTATGGGAAAGTGAGTACCGTCAAAAAAGTATCTCGTACATTCCACTTCCTTTATATTATGTGATCTGCACTTTTTGAGATACTTGATATGGGGCCTAGGGGGTTGTTAACTAAATAAGAAGAGAGGAAGTCGATAGGCGAAACCATTATAATGAGACAAGTACCCATGTAAATGTGTGGCCTATGATCAATACTTCGGACCAAGTCGGATGTTTTATACAAGGCGAAAGCACCGTCGTCGACAAGGCCCTACTCGCCTACATAGGATAGAAGCGCCAAAGCCATACCTCTCTGAGGATATTCACATGAAGTAGTCTCAGAGTTTCGTAGTTGAGGAAAGCAAGGTGCGCAAACTAAAGAATTTCATCTATGTACTCAATTAAGCTTCTCATAGTTGGACCATTAGATTTGATGAAATTACAAATGTTATAATTTCAGATAGAATTTTGATGAACCAACTGTTTTATATACCGTAGTTGTATCATATGGTGTTGAATATATAACAAGTATTATATGTTGCAAAATGATTTTTTATACTTCAATTAATAGTGAATAATATATTTCTTGCAATTTTACTAAAGACGGTTCATATAACAGCGACTTTCTCTTGCATTGACCATCAAAACTTGCATTAATCGTCGCTAAAATCGCAGCGATTACATCCATTTTTTATGATAAAGACACCGGACAGTTGTTGCTATATGAGTCGTTCTTAGTATGGATATGTCATTTGTTGTTATTTTCACATATAAAAATTTATTTTGACAAGTTCTTAGTGATGTAATAGTGGATATGTAATTTCTTGCTATTTTCACATATAGAAAATTATTTTATGACAATTAGTATTCGTTGTTATATATTTTACAATATATTATAAGGACTGAATCCAAAATATATATGACCGTAAAATTTGTTTTGTTGCACTAATAACTATTTAACGGGCTCTAAAATCATATTAATTTGTCTACAAATTAAGGTAGAACCTCTTGTCACTAAGCACAACAAAGATGAGGTAGGATAATAATATTCACTATCATATCTTCCCGGGTAAAATGTATAACAACGATTATTAATTGTTGCAGAATCATATTTGATTATTTAAGTTTTCAACGAATACCACATTCATTGCTATATTGCTGCAATCACTACAACAAAATTGCTATATTTGATTATTTATTGCTGCAGAATCATATTTGATTATTTAAGTTTTCAATGAATATCACATTCATTGTTATATTGATGCAATCACTAAAAAAATTGACTTAAATCAGCAAATAATTTGAATATTTATTACCATATTTTTTATGTTAAAAAGATAGAGAGTATTATTTGTTGCAAATTATCTTTGGTTACTTGTAATTAGCAACACATGCCATATTCGTAGTTAAAAGTTTATACAACGATGATCTTTCTATTGACTTTATCCTTAAAATTTATAGTGATCGTCGCTAAATTTAAGGACAATTAAAAGAAAAAGTCAACAAATAATCGTTATATGATTCAGTGCAAGAAATATAGCGAAATATAACAAAAAATACAACAGTTGTTGCGAATTTAAAGAATAAAACAACGAATATTATTCATGGGCATGTATTTAAATACAGAAGATATGACAACAAATATTAAATTATTCATTACCTTAGGTCAATTTTTTGTAGATAATTTTTTTGAGAAGCAAGAGGGTGAAGTCCCAATGGGGGACCCACCGCAAAAAATATATTAAAATCAGATCAAGAAAGATACATTATCTAGAAGACCAGAGCCGATAGAGGGAGAGGCATACGACAATTACATTTTCAGAGTAAAATCTCTGGTTGCTAAATACAAGATCATTCCTTCCTCCCCAAATAGACCATAAAGCCGCAAAAGGAAGAGCGCAGTCATCCATCGAGTTTCCCCCAAGCGATCTTATCAGCTGCCAGAAATCAGATTTGCCATTGATAGTGGCCCACGGTGCCCCGAGCTCCTGCCAAACCTTAAGCGAAAAAGGACACTTAAAGAAAATATGTTCAGCGTCCTCCAGATGCTCATCACATCTATCATAGCTCGTGTCATTAACTCCAAATAATCTTCCCCTTCTCGCCTTGTCACAAATCCTACCCCTCCTGAGACACCATAGAAAGACTTTGACTCTGCTAGGGATCTTGCTCGCCCATATCATCTTCATGTCCTGAACCACATCTGAATCGACGACATCCGGGTTTTCCCTGAACATGTTGTAGGCCCTCTTCACTGAGAATCTGCCTCCCTCCCAAAGAAAATGGTCCCTCCCATGCGTAATACAAGATGGGGATGGCAATTCCGCTCTCATCCTCGATAATTCCTCCAGCCTTCTCTCTGGGATGGCAGAAAAGAAACGAGGGGCCCACGATCCAGAATCGCAAGCATCCGCCACAGAACACCCTTTGTCAGCCGCCAAAGCAAAAAGCCTGGGGAACCTAGCACTCAGGCCCCCCTCGCTAGTCCAGTCATCCTGCCAGAATCTGAATACCTCCCCGGATCCTACCTCAGGCCTCAAATTCTCCCGTAACGCCGGCAGGATGTCTCGAATACCGCTCCAAAGCGACGATTCAAACCTTATTCTCCTTGCCTCAAGAGAGCCACCAAGTCCGTAGATATTGCGAAGTAACTATATGTTGACTTTTTATGATTATGAATCTACAATGATCAATGCCTATAATTTTTATGCCTCAAGAGAGCCACCAACTCCGTAGATATTGCGAAGTAACTATAGCTCCAAAGTAACTATATTTTTATGATTACGCCGGCAGGCCTCAAATTTTGTTGTAGATAATGAATCTACAATGACTATATGTTGACTTTTTATGATCAATGCAAATTTAATTATGATTACGAGAAATCATTTAACAAAAGGCTGACCTAAGGCAAGTTATTTACCAAAAACGTCTTGCTTGAAATGGCAGATCTTTATATTTAGGCAAGTTTCATTTTTGAGTTTTTTTGATTTAGAACCATTTCTATTTCTTTGTTAATTTCTTATATTTTTTCATGTGATTTTTATGATTGGTCCACGTGGATCATGTTCCTTCTAATCATCCGGTCAACTTAGTCCACTCCTTGCCTTGCATTGACCAAAATCGAGGGAGTGGATCCTTTAGGGGAGTTGCTCGATGAGCATCAGATGACTCTCAGAGGGGGCTGGGGATGGCTACCGTGCATCCCGATGCTCATCAAGCGGCTCTACTATGTTACAGCATGTGTTCTAACAACAGAGGATCCGCTCTGCAAAACCAAGCCACATCACATTCCCCCTTCTTTTGGAAGTTGATCTAGTTTAAGTTCTCCTCCCCAATATAGACCCACTTCCTCTTCATGGATAAACTCACATACTGTCTTGTCGAGACCATCTTCCTTGAGCTTCCCTCGACCAGAGACCTAACGCTAACACCTCCTTCTTCCTCGATTCTTGTCTCCCTCGTCAGAGCTCCACATTTCAATCCATCCACCAATGTTCCCATCCCCTAGCTCCTATAGAAGGTGAGTGACAACAACCTTTGTTCAATCGAGCCACGACGAAGGTCAGGCCATCTGTGTGAAATCCTTTGGAGGTCAAATCTTCCATGGAATTTCGATACTCTGGGTATGGCCTCCAAAGACCTCAGTCTAAGGTCTCGAGGCTGAAAGCTTTTGGAGAAATTTCATGGGCATCACGGATGTAGAGGAAGCAAGCGGCTAGGTCTTGGCCTAACTAAGGTAATTTTCCGGGAAGTCGATAAGTGAGCCTCGGGTGAAGAGAACTACCTCATGAACCTCTGTCAATGCATTCCCTAAGGTCGGAAGTAGGCGGGCAGCGGAAGCAAATCAAAGAGCACATCTGGCATAAAGAAAGCATCATATACTATGTGTATCATTTGCAACTGCATGCCTTCACTAAAGGTTCCCATCCCCTTTGACGAATCCTTCTTCCTACGTTGTGGATTACAATCCACCCCAAAGGGGAAGGCAACATATTTTCCTTGGAGTTGGCATTTACCACATTGTTGCTTTTATCCCTTTGAACGACAGCACTGTACCAAGATCTTGTATTTCAGTACTGGTAAAATAATACTAAGATGACGAAAACACTTAGCAACACCATGATTACAGTGCTTCTTCTTGCATTATGCAATAGATGGATCTACTTGGTACGTGTGAAGGCCTCTGCATTACATCAGATAGTGCTCTTACCGTGGAATTAATTGATCCACAATTTCTTGACTCTTTTCGATCGAATCTGAAAAAATAATCCAGCCATGGTCATCCGTTCCCTCGCGTAGTTCGAATCAGGTTGGCATTGGCATCTCGGAATTCAAATGGACGAGCAATGATCCACACACATGTTCACCCATTGTGCTTGTCCATTTGAATTTCGACCCGATGACATGTTACGTGATAATTTTGGCGGGCGAGCATTGGAGCATGCACATGATGTGCTCGTCCACGCATGTAAACAGAATGATGCAGAGCATTTATTTCTCATTGTTTCGACATGAGCCCCCAAAACCCTCCCTCTGACAAACCTTCCTTCGTGCACACTCCCTCCATAGCCTAATATTTGCCTCATCTGACCACAAACACGCATTCCTTGAGGTATTTCCCTATATCCTCTCTCTCATCATTTTCCTTATTTTGTTGTCTATTTTGTTGTATACTTATATTTTAGGTATTCAAGATTTTTGATAGAATAATCATGTTTATTTGTGTCTTTAATATAAAAAAATATTGTTTATATATGTATCATTTGTAGTAGATTAATATGTCTTCTCTACTGGATTGGTGATTGTGGTATAGTATAGATGAAATTGTTTGTGCACGGAAGGTGTACGATGAAATGTCACAACCAATCTCATGTTTAGAATGGTATAAGATGTTTGAAAATTAAATAAAAGTGTTATTTTAGTGGTCGTTAGAATATCTTGTTGATTATAATGAACGATTAAACCTAAAAGATAGTATTACCATGTCATGAGTGTGCTTTATTATGCATAAATAACTTAGGGTATAACATGGGAGTTACCTCTAAGATGGGAATGTGCATATTAGCATGGGTATTACTATGCCAATTAAGATTTGTTTAGTTGACATTGGTAGTACATGACAGAAGGAGAACATGCATATAGGTTTCCTTTAACATGGGAATGAGGTTATTTTGGTAGGATTGATACCGAGAGGGGTGTATTGACGAACATGCAAGAGTGGAGGGATTCTAGAGTCCGGTCTTGGAGGGTCTGCGGTGCCCAACAAGTTGAGTCGGACAATCGTTGTGTCGGTCGCTCTCTCAGCACTCAAATGCCCACAATTGATCGAGTGCAATCAAGAATTGACACACACTAATGCTCAATCAATGAATAATTGTGAGCTAAATTTATTATATCCTACATAATAATGTGTATTATATGCAAGTGTAAAGGTCAAATCACATAGGAGCAATGGGAATAGACCCCAAATTTTGACAAAAAAAGACATATGTTCTTACGAAGAATTTATAAAAGAGAGATGTATATGATCCATACAATAATTTTCATGTTAAATTGTTGAAAATTTTAATAGCAGTAAAGTCCTTTGTCGTCTATTTATATACAAATAAAACATATATTTTTATTTAAAAAGTATAAAAATAGCATGGGAGAGCAATTCTATTTAGTTTCATAATATTAAAATCATGTGGATGATATGTAAATAGCAATTATCACTTGCCCTTGTGGATGACATTTGTTTTAGATAGTTCTTTTAAACCTAGAAGATTACTTGGATGTTGTTATTTCTTCCATTAAGGTATGTGGATTTCTTAGCAAAATTTGGACGTGGGATAATGGAAGACTATTTATTCCTGATTTTTCAACTTATCGTATAAGATAAGTTATTTCACCTTATTGGATTTAACAGAAGTGTGTTTCTTTTTAGGGATTTTTATACCATGAATCGTAAAAACTTAGTCCATTACCTCCTCGATCCAATAAACATCGTAGTTATCACCTAAACCGTACAAACTTGGTAACTCTTACACTACATATCCTCCAGTTCTCCCATCATTGTGTCCATTAAATTTACAATATCATGGTGTTCTACCCCCTCCAACCATCCCCTCCCTTCTTTCTTCTTCTTTATATCTTCTTTGTACCTTCAGATCTACTCCCCAATACTCGGTTACTCCATCTCATCTCCTTCTTATGTGTTCTTCCCCTATTCTTCTCCCTCTTTCCCTTTATCTTCCCTCTTCATCCTCATTTCAAGATCTCCATTCTTCTCCTTCTTGAGTTCTTTGTAACTTATCCCCTTCGTTCTATCTAAAATCTCACCCATCCAAATCACGACCATTAACTGAGCATCACCATCTCCCTCAACCCATCATTTCCCTTCTTTTTGTTTATGTTAGAAAATAAATATGCGGAAGTGAACATGGAAAAATATAAAGAAAAATAAAGAACATCGAGATTTAACGTAGAACCATACTCTGTGAGGAGCGGGATGAAACCACGGAGAAGCCCTTAAAGGGGCATATGCTTCTATTGCTTTTCTCAACTGGAGATTTAGGGCTCCTTATATAGCTTCTCCAGAGCCTCCAAGTCCCGCCATTGGACAATGTGGGATTAAACAACTGGATGGGGTAAATGGATCTACTCCAAGATCCATTTACCCTCTACAACTCATAAGGCACATACAACGAATACTCCAACACTCCCCTTCAAGCTGGAGCATGCAATGCTCAGCTTGGACAAACAGAAAGAAATTCAACCTACGCTACAGGATATTACGGACAATATCAACCCAACATGCACAACTACTACTGTCGAGGATGTTGCTTCTCATGCCGCGCAGGTGAGGAGGACGAACGGCTTGGAGTGTGAGTCTTCTGAATCTCCTCGTCGGAGAGCATGTGCTCTGAACTGCACCTATCAGAGTCACTGCAACTGGAAAATGAGTCTCCTCATCGAAGTACTCTGGCCCACCACACTATGTGGACAACTGCTCCATCTCTGAAAAAGGCCGAACTGAAAAGGGCATATGCTTCTATTACTTTTCTCATTAACGTGGAACCCTACTCCATGAGGAGCGGGATGAAACCAGGGGAGAAGCCCTCAAAGGAGCATATGCTTCTATTGCTTTTCTCAATCGATACAGGAGATTTGGGGATCCTTATATATCCTCTCCAGAGCCTCCAAGTTCCGCCATTGGACAATGTAGAACTAAACAACTAGATGGGGTAAATGGATCTTCTATAGGATCCATTTACCCTCTACAACTCATAAGGCGCATATAACGAATACTCCAACAGTTTAGAAAATATTATCAATCCGCTCTGGCTCCACGGCTATTACATGAAGTGCCAGTTCCCTTTCCCTTTACGCCTCCATGCAAGGATGAGTCAAGTGGACTTCGAGTCTTCTTCCTTGAAGGTCTTAGGTAGGTGTTCTCTATAGGGGGCCTTCATCTTCCACGACATCGTTTGATCTCCCGCGTCATGTGCTATGCTCTTGAGGTCAACACACCATCAGACCTTGGTTCATCCGTTGTGCCCACCCCCCTTCAATAGCCTCGGCATCAAGGTCCAACCAATCTACCTTTGGCAAGAGGAACCATCGAGCATCATCAATAGTAGTCGCAGCCTCGTCGTCCCAACAAGAAGAAGGCCATCCATCAAAGAATATAAGATGACGAGGACCCCTTAAATGCCCAAGCACTTTAGGCATGATTCATTCGGACCACTAAACCCATTGCCCCTCGCTACCTACCACCAGATCCCCTCCCTCTCCCTCCACACCTCTCCCCCACCCCCACAAGCTCCCCATCCCTCGATAACCTATCGTTTGATAACCCCAGCACACCCCCTACCCCCTTCCTCGTCGTTCCATGTTCCCCGAGAACCCATCGTCAACTCCACTGATTAGCACCACCGCCTGTTTGGAGAATTGAAACTGGAGGGGACATGAACAGGAAGAGGAAGGGGACAAGAGGAGAAGAGGGTGGAAAGTTGCAGAAGGTGAAGAAGACGATTACAATAACATAAAAATCAAACTTTAACATGGACCTTTGGATTGTATTTTTGGTGTATGCGTGTGTCTAGTTAGATTAACTCATGAATAGTTAAATCAAGTGACTCAAGAAGAGTCAAATTAATGACATGGTTCGTGATCTTAAACGGAGCAAGCTTGTTGGGTTCATATGATAATGGCGATGTTTACAAGGCCGAGAAGCTTATTGACAATGTTTCTTGAGTTCGTGAGGTAGAAATCCCGTCTTTTTACTTCCTGGATATGACCAAGGGAGAGAGGGAGTTTATGATTAAGTGAAGCATATGTATTTCACAACCTTATTCCTAAAGCCAACCAAACAAGAAAAGGATGATACCTTATGATTTATCCAAAATCACAAAAAAATGCACAACCAAATAAGAATAAATAATAACTACCATTTCGCGCGTATTCCTTTAATTTGAGAAATAGGATGAGGTTACTATGTGATAAAAATATAACAAGTCTACTTGTAGAATAAGTTACTATGTGATAAAAGCAGGAGATGTTAATGAGTTGCTTTTCATTTTCCTTGTGTTTGTTTATGTTGAGAAATATGTGAAATAAAGTTGTTTGGACTTGAATCACTACAACAAAATTGAGCTATAGTGACGGTTTTTCAAAATCCGTCACTATATTAACCGCTATTAAATATATAACGACGATATTATTCGTTGAGAAATGAGTTTTCGTACTCATAGTTAGCGACGAATATAATATTTGTCATTATATCATTAGCAACGGTCCATATAACGACGCTTATCCGTTGCTATTTTTCAAAATATCAACTAATCATCACTATTTTTTAGTTCAAAATTTAGCGAAGATAAATTAGAAGTTTGAAAAATAGCAACAGATAAACGTCATTAAGCAGACCATTGCTAATGATATAACGACATATATGATATTCGTCGCTAATTTTGAATACGAAAAATCATTTCCCAATGAATAATATCGTCGTTATATATTTAACAATAGCTAATTTAGTGACAGATTTTGAAGAAAAAAACGTCACTATAGCTCAATTTTTTTAATGAATAATTAATTCAAAAGACCATTCCACCTTTTTTAAGACAATGTTAATCCACAGTAACATCCTCTATGAAATGTAGTATTAAGGACAACATCGGTACATCATCCTGATCATAACTTGTTATGTTCTACAATTACTAGGGAGATATAAAAACAACTGCACTACAATTTTGTTACCGCCATCCATGCTCATTTTTTTTCATATATGCACACAACTTTCCTATAGAATAGTAACGCATGAGAAATCCGCATTTCAAGTACGGTATGTGCACTATGTTTAGATGAAATACTGAATATTGATGTTATATTCCATGAGCAAGGGATCATGCATGTAAAAGGTATTTAACTCATGACTCAAAATTCCTTCCACAAACTTGACAAAAGGAGCTTTTTAAGCTAGCAATTCTCGCAGATTTGCCAATAATCATTGTACAACTTCATAATTACTCGAGGAACCCTACAAAACATTTCTACTAACCATCGTGATCCTACCTTTTACTTCAACTTAAGAAACCATTAGAGACAACAATGAAAGTACTAAACTAAAAAATTTATAAAATAATTAGAACTATAATGTATTCCTTTTTAACATTTTCTTCATCCTTTCACCTTCCACCTTCTCATCCATCACCACTCTTAATTCCACCCAACCTGTTCTGACCCCCTGATCACTCCAAATCACTCTTTGCCCCTTCTTCATTAATTTCCCTCACCCAGGTCACCCTGATTGACCTCCAATGATTGACCTCCAATCACTGAATCAAAGCTCCCACTCCATCGCTCATTGGAGCTAGTGCCTGACATGATTCTTGTACTCACATAATTTTTATCTGGCATTTCGTTAATTTTCCTATTTATCAAAACTATAAAAAGATGCATTTTTATCCTATTTAGATATTAAAATTAAAAATACAACTCAAAAAATGCCCAAAAATATATTATCTGTATAAAAATTTATATACTGCCACATATCCAAAAATACTAAAAAATACAACATATAAAACATAAAAAATACAAAATCCTAAAATCCTTATGAAAATTACTAAAAAAATAAAAATATAAGATTATGTTTGTGAATTTTCTATAGTATATATTATATCCTAAAAAAGTTTTAGGTTAATTTTGGACTTATATTTATTAAACCTGAAATCAGATATTACTCTGTTCACTATTTTGATATATTTATTACTTTAAAACTACCTAAAAAATAGTAAAATTCTATAAAAAAATCATCAAAAAATAGAGAAAATATAAAAATGACAAAATACATTATTTTATGTATTTTGACTATATTTTATATATTTAAAAATAGAATACACTATATATACTATATATCATATGTAATACTTATATTATCTATACTATCAATATTATTTTATATAATTATATATATTATTTTAAAAATTAAAAGAAAATAAAAAAATAACTAAAAATATAAATAACTAAAAATCATAAAAATTAAATATAATTAAAACTCACATAAAAAATAAGAAAAATGAGAAAATAAAAAATAATTAAATGGCACTCTACCATCTTGCTCCATGTGTTTGACCTCTACATGTACTTACACCTATGCACAAACATTGTAGAGTTAGAATAAATTTTAACTCACATTCGCATTAATTGAGTTATTCATCATATTGTGGGTTAATTGTTGCTTAATCATAGTTGGTCAGCACGGCGATTACTAGGATAGTTTGTTAGCCTAGTAGATTGACTATTTGGCTAAACAATAGGCTTTATCAAGAGTGTGCTTGTAGTGTGGGAGGTGGCAGTGACGGAGAGAGGGAGGGCGGGTGGGGGCTTAACCCTCCCAGCTCTCAACCAAAGTCCATATTTATGTTTAATATATAGTATTATATATAATCTACATACATTATTTAATAATTAAAATATACATGTTATGTATAATAGCCCCTCATATCTCAACAAAAAAATCAGTATAGATGATCTAATTACAACAATTAGTCATTAACATTACATGATGTGCATAATCGGATACTGATACATCTGTATATGACCATCATTGTACTCGTTTATAAATCGTCAGGGATTAGTTTTTATTTAGCACATATGGTATAGATAATGATCTTTCTTTTTTTTCTTTGCATATACATATATGGATTTGGATACCTCTTTCATTTTTTAAGATCTTAAAACAGATATGATTGCATATTTTTCTAGTATATACATATGGGTTTAATGTGGCTGCCCATCAGGGGAAGCTAATTTGGCTCCCCCCACCCCATTTTCCCTTTTTTTTTGAAAATTTCTTCCGTGAATATTCATCACTATATTCCTATATTATGCTATTAAAATTTCGTGCGAAACAGATACTCCTACGGCCTCCATCCTGAAAATCATTTTTTAACGGTAACAAAATTGCTAAAAATGACCCCGTCTGGATAGAGGCCGTATTAGTCTCTGTTTCACACGAAATTTTAATAGCATAATATAGGGATATATTGATGAAAATTCACGAAAGAAATTTTCAAAAAAAATAAAAAATAGGGAAAATGGGGCTGGGGGAGCCAAGTTAACTCCCCCTCAAGGGGGCAGCCCCATTTTACCCTATACATATATGGAGACATGCATATTTGTATCTGCATGTTTGCAACCCTGTTTTTATCTGCATAGATTTTAAAATAGTATGCAATTACATGTACACATGTCAAAATACGTATAACACATATGATAAGGGATTGGTAGACATATTTATATTTTTTTCATCCATATAAGTAAAAAGTATCATATACTGTTACTTGTTTGAACATATTAAATTTAATGACATTACTTAATATCACATTAATAAATATGTATTTCAGTGATATGAAGAGTTTTGTAGGGATCTTTTTGTCAATACGATGTTTATAGATATTATTTATGTTCAAATATAAGTTTATATGGGTATTTTTTGTAAAAAAATACTTTCCCAATATTAGTTTCAATCAGTTACGAAATTATTGGAAGCTCGTCTTATAGATTGAATTCGTTTCCACACACCCAACCTCATAAATTAAAACTTCCATTAATGTTCTACATATCCTCCAAATGTCTCTCAAATCCGATGCCATTTCCTATTTTATCTTAGTGGTTGAAGTCCAATAAATATTTAAGCAACTTAAATCTTATTTAAAAGAGAACCAGACTCTTTACCATTGATATAAAATAGCAAATGATAGTGGATTTGAACGAAAATCGAAGGATATGTATAACATTATTCGAAGATTTATAGGTTGGATTTTAAGAAACAAATTTCAACAAAATTGCTTTTGTAACTCACATTACAATAGAGGAGCCCCTCCCGAAATACTAACAACTAAAATGACAATGTAAATTAGATAAATAATTTGCCCCCCCCCCACCACCCACCTCCTAAATAATTTAGCCCATCCAAGAAGAATTTCCTAGCTTCGTCCCTGAGAGGTGGGGAGCAGTAGGAGTCGGGGTATAGACTAAGAGCTACTGCAATTAGGGGGACATGTTGTTGAGAATGTTGTAAGTATGCATTCAAGTAGATTGCTCATGAACTCGTGATCACCTCACGAAGACAAGTCCTACTTCCATGCAGGTTTGTCTAATGTGCAATGACAAAAATAAGTCCACTGACCACCGCTTCTTCGCTTATCCATTCACCAGCCTAATATGGGATGTATGATACTTAGTGTTATCGAGGTCATTAGAAATATCACCGATGGACAATATATAGTCATGGATTTACACATTTAGCATAAGAGAACTCTCCATTGGATTTCTATCATCATGCTCACTGCTCGACATATCGCAGCTCCTATCGTGCAAGATGCATTTTCATTAATTTCGTAGCATATGGATAGTTTCACTTTTTTACAACTTTGAGTCTGTTACTTTAATGTAATGGTGTGGTTGGAATGCCCATTTTTTACAATAGAAAAAGGTACATACCAACAACAACAACAAATCCTTTTCCCACAATTAAGTAGGATCGGCTACATGGATTATTCGCCTCCATTCAGATCTATCTTGGACCAATCCCGGGCTTACATCCACAAAACTAAGATCCCTTCATATGGTCTCTTTCCAACACTTCTTGGATCGTCATCGCCCACTCTTAGCCGGCTCAACATCCCAACACTCGCATCTCCTAACATGTGCATCAGCTGATCTTCTTTGCAAAAGTCCAAACCATCTTATCCGGGATTTGTTGAATTGCTCTTGACACGGATTGGTTGAATCACTAAGAGCAAACCTTGACATGGATTTGCAATATACATACCAATTAGAAAAAGTGGATCACTCAGAGCAATCCTTGACATGGATTTGTTGAATTGCTCTTGTCCGGGGATCAATGTGGTAGCTACTCAACATTGGGGTCTAGGACTACAATTATTGTGGTAAAATGAGACTAAGGATTTTTACAGTATCCACATAGTTTTTATATATCCTTATTAGTTTATTTATCTATGTTTATTTATTCCTATTTGAATGCATTCCATACCATTTACATTTTTGTGTCCCGACATTATTATGAATATGGTATAGATAAGGATATACATAGTTGGACATATTATTTGCATTTTTATACATATCACATTTCACTAGAAGTATCCCTCTTTATCCCTACGGGTATCCTTGGGTAGCCAACATCCATTGGTATTAATCGGGTACCTATTGGAAAGGGGTGAGTAGACCTGTGACCCAATACCAATGGGGCGGGATGGGTCACGATCAAATGGGTCAAATACCCGTCCCATGAACACTCCTAGAGGTAAGAAGGGGGATGTGAGTGGGTTTGAGATGGAGGGAAAGAAGGTGAGAGAGAAAAACAGGGAGAGGCGGATAGAAAGGAAGTGAGATAGTTGGCCCAAAGGTGGTATTCTAATTGTAAGGGGAAAAAATTCAGTTCTTAAACAGTAAAAAATTTTGTATTTTGTAGAGGGGGTCGTTCAAAATTATTGTTGTTGGTGAATTTTCTCCAAATCCCTCAAACTTGAGTTGGAATGTCTTGTGTTGCATTAGGGGGTTGGTTTCTTGTTTAAACAGCCATTATACTGTGCAGTAAGTAATGGTTTGGTTTTCGGTTGAGATTTGACAACTTCATCCACCTAGCATATCATGCTTGACATTATGCTTGAGAAAATGAACCAAACTCTATCTTCAACTCAAATCAAAGAGAGCGATCTAGGTAGACAGGTTGTAGTGCAAACATGTGCAGTTAGGTAGATCGTCAAAAGTTTGGGAGATGATCAGTGGTATAGTTGAATATGATGCTTTGGTTGCAGGGTTGGGCAGGCTTGAGTTGGGTTGGGTTGAGGTACCTCTGTGAATAATAAACTGTGAGGAGGATTGGGAGGGTTAGAAGGAGGGGTATCTCAGGTTGGACCAACCCAACCCTGTCCAACCCTGCAACCAAACGGAGCCTAAATAGCTTTGCGATATTTGGAGAGGATCCAGGTTTGGTTCCTATAGTACAGCAGGAGACAATCCCAAGTAAAAGCTATACGAGATTATGTACAAAAGACATAGTTAAATTCTTGCAAAGAAAGACGTTATTTGATTGCAAGTATTTTGTAGATTCTTGTGATATAAGTCCTTTAAACATGAATTATAATTATAACAAAAGAAGATAGGGATGTCTTAGAGAAACTTAAAAACTGTAATTAGATACGGGAGTATATTGAAACATGTTATATTTTCACCGCATTTTCTCTGTATTTTTAGCTTTTCTTCTTGTTTAGAAGTCCTCTCTCAAAGGAACAAATCTAAAGGCATAAGTATATGTTAGAGTAGGAAAATGATTGTTTTTCTTCCCCGTTCCTATTCTTCTTTCCGTTGCTTTTGTTTCCATGGGAACTCCTCATATGAGTAGTGTGAAGAAAAAATTTGATAATGAATGGAATGATTTATTTAAGGGATATAGGGTTTCTTATATAGCTTGAAAACCTAGAGTTCAAAATGTGATAATTACATAACAGATCTTGATATATTATAGGACTCGACAAAATAAGAAGAGAACAACATAGCTTCAACATCATCCCTCAAGTTGGAGCATATCTATCGATTCCATGTTCCCATATTGGTTAATGTGCTGAAACTCGGTTTAGAGAACATTAGACAGTATGGAAACAAGTTAGAGCATATCCCAATAGGTTACATGGATGCATGAGACTTAGAAATGTTGAAAAATATAATAGATGAGTCAAGCAGTTTCGCGAATGGGAAAGAATATTTTTTGTCCATGTATGAAGTGTAAGAATAAAGATCGTACACATGAGATATTTTCTATAGCAAAATTCTCATGTGTACGAATTTGTATTCTTACACTTCATGCATGAACAAAAAATATTCTCTCCATCATGTCCTATCTATATGCATATCTATCCTTGTGAAATGCCCATTAGAGAAACTTCATGACTCCTCTTTTTTATTCTTCAACATTTCTAAATCTTATATGCATCTATTTAACCTATCGGGATATGCTCCACCTTGTTCTCATCCTGGCTAATGTGTTGACACTCAAGTTCTCATATATACATATTTATAGCTCTCCTGAAGGGCCCAGGTCCAAGCCCGACCCAAAGGCCCACTTTCTTTTCCTTCATTCGGCCCAAGCCTAAGCCTGGCCCAATTCTTATGATCAGGCTTAGGCCGATCTGGCCCATTTTGTCTTACATACATTTAAGATTAACTTGATTTCTGATGTATAGCTAAAATCCACCCAATAAACTATTCATCTCTAGGGTGTTGGAAGCTTAAAAAGGTACATGAATAAATGACAGTATTGGAAATTCCAGCATAATAATGGGAGTGCTCTTTGAAGTTGATATACCCCCTTACAGAAAACTTGTCGCACTGAATCCACCGATTAAAAAACAATAGAAAATGTATCTGACACGATGCGATGATGACTCATCACCAATTCATGAAACCAGAAAACCAATACTCAACTGCAAGAATGGCATTAAAAGCACAGTCACAAACCAAAAACACAAGCAAGAACCATTGCACAGTTTTATCTATTGATAGGGGCAGTGCATAGGACTAATGAGCAGTGATAGATGACTAACAAACAATCCAACAGAAATGGTAATGAAGTCAGTTAAGTTGTTTGAAGGATGAAATGAAAACACCTTGGTCTGGTTTACTGACATCAAAATTTGGGTTTTTTTTATTATTTCATAAATGTTGAACCTGAGCGATGACTCGTTAGCTTCGTATCTACAAAACTTCGCCCTTCACAACAAAAGCATAACACTGGGGCATCAAATGTGATCACATATGTGTACCCAAAAATACTGTCTTTCTCCAAGCTAAGAAGAGAAATTGGCAACTAAGATGGCATGAAGCTCCAAGCATAATTCAAGATCCAAGAACGCAATCATGGAATCAAGGATTGGTCATAAATTACATGTGGAAGGGGTCATGGGTGGGAGAAATGGGGATCACCTATTGAGGGGGACCTTGCGAAAGTAGCAACGGGCATCGTCTCCATCAGAGGGGCTCTTAGTCTGGTTGTGTTACTTGTCGTGTGCCTCAAACTGATCGATCATATTCTCCAACCTCGTGATGTTGGAGAAAATATAACAAAAATGCGATCATGACTCATAAAATAGTAGAAAATGAAGTGGGCCCTTTATTGAACTGGGCCTACGGGCTTTGCGAGCCGGGCCAAGACAAGCTCGAACCTAATCCTAAAAAATTGAGCCTACTATCGCAGCCTGAGGCAGCCTAGGAGAGGGGTGAAGAGATATACGAGGGCGGGTCGCGTCGCGCGTCCAGAGGCAACCACATGGCTCAATAGAAAAATTAGACCAAAATATAAATAAAAAGAAATAACAAATAACTCAAAATAAAAAACTTTCTTTATGAACGTTATTCATCTCGATAAGATCTACAACCTTCATGAAGGACTCAAAATCAAAAAGAACTTAAATGTGAAATATATTATTTTTGAAGGTATTCTAAATGCAATTAGACACCCATTTTTAGCTTTTGATATTTTTGTATTTTGATTTAGACTTTAGTGTATCTGTCTTAATTATACCCCTTGTTTGGATAGTTTTTCTTTGTAAAATTGCTTGAGGCTTGTGCCATTTTCAAAATAATTGTAGATGTGTGAGGAATTGTTAGATTTGGTGAAAGTCTTCTTCTACCAAAAAATAAGAATTCTTTTATCGACATAGAAAGAAAATATTTTGTTGCGAATGAACAATATATTAAGGAATTATCCATATGTAAGATCAATAATTACTAATACGAGTCTTTTCCATGTAAAAAGAGAATATGATGGGTTTTTAATAGAAGAAAAACAAGTGAGAAAGAAGAGGAAACCAATGTACAATACACATACACATATCTAAAAGAAAGAGAGGGCTTTTATTAAGTAATTAAGATACAATAATTCACCCAATTTATTCACATGCTAAGGAGTGTTTATTAAAGAAAATTAGTGTGCTTGTTGAGTTGTTTACTGATGAATCTGTGATTCATCGCCTTTATTCTTTCATTTTGGCTAAAATCCTTATTAAAATACATGTAAATAATCACTAAATTCAATTAATTAACATTCTTATCACAAATATTAACATTATATATTTAACAATTATTTTATCTAAAATAAAAGAATAAAAATAAAAAGGAAAATAAAAGAAATAAGGATGTAAATATGAAATATATACAGACTGATCCTAACCCCGAGACCAGGTCAATATTGACCGGGTCGATAAAATAAATAAGGGGAGATAAGGATCCTAACCTATAAAAATATCGAGAAAATCAAGACCAAAAATATAATTTACCCATATATCACAATGTTAATATTTCACCTATTTTATTCATCACTTATATCATCCCAAATCAAAAAACTTCTTTTATAAAATTGTTCATAAAAATATTTATTATTTTATAAAAAAATTATCAGAAAAATGTTTCAACACAAAAAAAATAACTGCAATGGACCGTAAAAGCCGCAAAAGCTAAATTCCAAAGTTCATAATTATTTATAGGAAACTCCAAACAGACTAAACTTACTTTTAAAATCTGTTTTATACTTATCACTATTTATTAAAAATATCAAAAAAATATTCGAATAAAACCAGTGAGTTTTGACGTTTTAGACCCGTTGTATATATGTATTATATGTAGAAACTTCCCAAATTTTTAGTTAATTAAAATAAACCTGATCAACTTAATTTCTTCTCCTAAAATCTTCTAAAAATGTAAATAAAAATATAAAAATATAACTAAATCAAAATACCAAGAAATCCGAAACCTCGAAGCCGTTGCCTAAATTTTCCGGACCTCATAACTTGGCCATAGAATTCCGAATTGGGCAAACTCAGGTCTAAAATTCATATTATTGAATTATCGATAAAATGACACTAGTTTCTCTGGAATCGGAGTTAATACAAAAAATACGATTTTTGGGATAGTATTTGTATAATTGCACAATATACCTTTATCTATATTATCTATTTTATTTATTTTATTAATAATGTTATCTAATTTATTAATAATATTATCTAATTTATTAATAATATTATCTAATTTATTAAAAATTACACATTAATTGAGCATTAAATTATTTACAATTTATATCTATATTATTTATTTAATTAATTTAAGATATTATATATTTATTTAGTATTCATGTGTTGTAGATAACTCCCTTGTCATCTTCCTTATTTTGTATTTTTCCTTTTCTTCTTTCTCCGCCACGTGGCAGTCTCTCATTGGGCATTCCCTTCTTTCTTTTTCCTTTCTCTTCTCCTTCTCAATCCCTCTTCTTCATCCACGTATCTTTTCCATGGAACCCATCGCCCCCCGCCATTCTTCTTCTCTTCCGTCAACCGCCGCCCAACTGACCAACGGTTGGCCGTTGGCCGGCCGTTTCTCCAACATCTTCGACTCCCCTTACTAGGGGTGTGCATGGGACGGTTACCCGACCCATTCGATCATGATCCATCCTGCACCGTTATTAACGGATCATGAACCAACCCGATCCATTCTTATGGATACCCAATTCGAATGGATACCCAGACTAAGTGAATGGGTCACGGGTATCCGCAGATACCCATAGAAATCACTAAGATGCAATGATACCTGTTTTAAGGATTTACATTTCTTGGGACATACTGCTCGTATGAAACACATTAGCATGCCTCTCTACCCAAATGTAGCTAAAGATATTAAAAATACTAAAAAAGGATGATGATTATATGAATGCAGGGTGGTATAAATTTCTATACCGAATTATGTTGTCTTTTTCCACTTCCGTTTCCCATATTTATTAACAAGGAATAACATATATATTTTATATAAATAAATAAAATAAAGAAAAAGGATGAATTGCAACGAAACCAAGAAGTTTCTGAGATTGTGAAATGGTCCATATCCAGGGACCAATATGCAAAATGAAACTTAACAGCTAATTTTTTATTTTTTTCCAATGGTATATTAAATAACTAATTAACATATAGATTGAATCTCAAAATCTTTAGAAATTAAATTTAAGGAAAAACTAAACGCTTCTTAAAATTGCAAATTGCAAGTACGTTCAAAGCAAAATAAAAAAATAAATAAAACAAAAGGATGAACTCGTAGATGGTGTATTCTCCTAGAAATCGGTGCCCTATACACAAGGGTGGTTAAGGGTTAGAGCGACAGGGGCTTGATGCTTGCAACGAAGGCGAGGCAATGGTGGAGAGCCTCTGGAGAAGTTGCAGCGGCGTGAAGGTTGTCATTGGCAGATGAACAGTGTTGGTGGGTGTGGGGGCTCGTTAAGGGTGGCGAGCTACAATAGCTGGAGGACGTGATGCATGCACATGGTGGCACAAGAGAAGTCGCAAGGGGAAAACAACGGCATTGGATTTCGACAACGGTGAGGATCCGAATGATATTCCATGGAGTTGCAAAGGAAGGTGGCACTGCGAGATAAAACAAATGCTTGAAGGCTGTCAGGAGTAGGGGTGTGCATGGTTTTCGTGGTAACGGTGCAGGTTTCGGTGCAGGGGAGGCAACGGTGCAGGTTTCGGTGGTAGTGGAGGCGGCGAGGGTGATGAGGCGGTGGTTAGGGTTTTCGTGGTCGAGTGACAGATAGGGGCATTGGGGTTTGACTAGAGCGGAGAGGGTAGCACCGTAGCATGACCGTGTGGGATAACGGAGCATTCCCGGATCGCCCCATGGGTACCCGATGTCCATCGGGTTGGTGCCCCGCATTTGATGGGTCGCATCATACTGGGTACCCGATCCGTAATGGTACACTGGATATTAATGGTTTTAGGGTCAGTCAACTCGGATCGGATCGGGTATCCGTCCAACCTGAAAACCATGCACACCGGGGCCCTTACTGCTCGGCGGTGACCAACTCCCTGTCTCTCTATAAATACCCCATCAACAACACCCCCCCCCCCCCCCGCCATATCTTCATTCTTTTCCAGAGCTCCGAGAGAGAGAGAGGTGACAAAGATTGCTCCTCCGCATGTCGAGCGAGATGGAGGAGTGGTGTGATCTCCGCCGGTGTTGACGTACTTATCTGTCTAGTGCCAGCCTCTGGTGGTCGCCGACCGTCGAGGCTACAATCCAATACCCAGGCGACTCCTCTGCATTTCCAGGTTAACCTTTCTATTTCTCTTCTCCAATCTCACATCCTACATCCTTCCCTCTCTATTCCCCTTCTCTTCTGTTTCTGTTTCTCCATTCTACACCTCTATTTTCCATTGTGATCTAATTCCAAAATCACTCCATCCCGACTTCGATTTCATTTATCCATGCCTTCTTCCAGCTCTAATCACCTCAATTTTATTCGGATTTGAGTTGTGATCCTTATCCTTCATCATTCACCTCGCTTCCACCTTTTAAATTGGAAGTTGGATATTTGCAGGAACTCCAGAAGGATCTGTTGATTCTTCACCACTGGAACCAATCTGCAGCATCTACAGCTCTGTCGTGCTTCAAGCCATCATGGTTGTCTTGAGCTTCAATGCGGGGAAGAGGATCGCCACCTACACTTCATCCAAGGAAGGACCACGCATAACTAAGAACGCCTCGAACAGCTCCATCTGAAAATCATTGAAGATAAGGAGAGCAGTATGCCATCGATGCGGGAAGTATCTGTGATCATCACAAAGTGAATCTCCTCTGATCTGAATTGCAAACCATCACTTCCTGGAATCGTTCATCTCCTAAAAAATTTTGGGGCTTTCAAACTGACCATCCGATCATCTACGAGGAGACGTCCAAAAGACATCCACATTTCTAGTCCAATGTGACCCACCACTTAGGCGCCGCAAACGCGGCTCATGCCTGGCACGTGCCTTTGGCATTTTTGCAGAGAAGCCCCTAGTGCTTTTGATTTTTACTTATAGGTTCTGTCACGCTGCGCCACGTGCGAGGGCACGTGTTTTTCTGGAGTTTTTACATTGAAACCCTCAAGGTTAAGTAAATTCCGAACAGGACCCTAACCAGAAGTATCATGTGAAGAAGCATGTGCACTCCTGCAGATTTTGCGCGAGCACTTTCGGAACTCCTGCATATTACAATCAGGTTCTACTTCAGAACCATCACAAGAAGTGCACATGGTTACTGAAAAAAATTTCGCGCGAGCACCCGCAGCTTCTAACATTTATGCCCGTGCCCATATCGTTCCAGATAACTACATACCCCTAGAAATTGTATATAACCACTACACATATACCTTATACATTATAAACAAAATATAAAATATAAAATATAAAAACATAATAAAAATACATAAAAATACCCTATACTATACTATATATAGTATTGGACAATTTTGAAAAATAAAAATACTTTTTAGCATGAAATAAATCTTTAAACACCTAAAAATATAACAAACTTTAAAATAATGCCTTTAAAAATCCTACAAAAATTTCCCTTAGATTATTTTATTGTATTTTACATAATAAATCCAAAACAAAATAAATATTAAATATTAAAATCAATAAAAATACAAAAGTCATTAAAAATTGTAAAAACTGTAACTAAATAAATAAAAAATCCCCTAAATATGCACAGAATGTCATTTTAAAGATAATTCCATCTACTTTCTAATAAAAATAAAATTCAAATATTTTCTTTTTGTTTTCAACTTTTAAAATTCAAAATACATCACAGTTTTCCATTAAAAAATAAGTTTTCATCTTAAAAATAAATCACAATTCATAAAAATTCTAAAATTCTTTAAAAATCCATAAAATGGAAAAAAAATAAAAATAATAAAATAATAAAATAAAAAGCAAATAAAAACTAAGAAATATTTTCTAAATAATAAAAATCATAATATCCTTAAAAATTACCAAAACGACACAAAATTCATTAAAATTAAAATAAAAATCCAGAAAAAATCCTAAAAACAAATAAAAATTAGAAAACCCTATTTCACCTTAGTTTGTCAATAGTTTGACCCTAGTTTAAAACAGTTTGCCTCCCTGAGTTCGACACTCATGTGCTTAACCGCTATACACTTAAGTTTAGGAGTACAAATAAAATAAAAAGATTAACTAAAATTAATATTTTTTGGTAAAACTCACCTAATCAATAAAACGACTGTGATATCTTCTTTGTCTCTTTGGAAGGAATCTGAAGAAGAAATTAGACCAGAGATTTACGAGTTTTTCATTTACCTGGGTATTTAAGATAAGATCAAGAAGTAAAGAAGGTAAATTGTGGATTCATCATAGATCTTACTGAGATCTACGATGTTCATGAAGGAATTGAAACGAAATGAACTCAATAATGCATGAAGTAACTTTTTGGTGATATTTATAAAATAATATACCACTTTTTGTATCTTTTTCTTTGATTTTTTTATACACAATGCATGCATGATAAAATTAACTAAAATACTAAATGATGTGAGAAACATGGATGATTTTTTTTAGATTTTTTTGGTGAAGAAAAATTAGACGTCGATCAGAGAATTGGAATATTACAGATGAATAAGTCATGATATACATAGTCAAAATTTCTCATTTTCTTGGATTTTTTGATTTTCTCATTTTTATGATGTAATTAGTTAAAGCATAAAACAAAATAAATAAATGAAAAAATAAATGAATGATTAGGTTAAAGTTAATCAGTTATGTACAATATTCAATAAGGTCTCAAACCTGAGCTTTTGACTATTCCATCCAATTTATTGAACCAATTTGATTAGATAGGTAATTTTCTAACTTGAACTTCGAAGTCGATTGATCATTTTGGAGCTCATACAGAGAGAGAATTCATCTGGGAAATTGGACTTGAATGTGATCTTCTAAGGATCATAACATTAGCAGCAAATCAACCTTCGTCTCATATCATCTTCCTCCATTGTTGGACTAGCTCTTGTTTATAAAAGGATATACCAGCTATGCATCCTCTGCGTGTCCTCCCTTATAAACATCAGCAACACAAACACCATGTTATCCTCGTGAAATGTATAAAACCCTACCCAAAGAAAACGAAATCTCTTGATGATGGACCTCCTCATCACGTATATTCCTCCATGTGTTGTGCTTACAGCGTGAACGTATATCCATCCTCCGTAGCTGTTAGCTTCTTCTGCAATCGACACATCTGACACACAATGGCTAAACCTCTAGCTTGATGCCATACTCTCTCATGCTCCAAACAATGCGCCTATGTGCTTTAAAGGACACTGCTAAGATGTTCTCCCTCTCGTAATAATGAATTCCCCTTAAAAACCATTGTGATGGCAGTTTCTTCTCCAAGAGATGCCATCAGCAGTTGCTAAAGAACACTTTGTTAGTTTACCCATTTGATGAGGTAAGGTGTAGAATATTGCAGTCTATGTGTATTCGACCTTGACTTACCTTATACTTTGTCCCATGCATACCATAGTCAAGATAGGTTAGTTAAGTGTTTGAGAGCCAAGGTTTGTGGGTTAACAAAAATTTTCCGACCTAAAAATTGAGTACATTAAGCCCTTGAAAGTACATCCAACATCTAGCAATCACTATTTTGCCTTTTTCATTTATCATTTCATCTATCACTGCGCATGTCATCTTTAAGTGCACCATATAAACTAACGAGATAAAGATCGAAGCAATGGATCTTTTGATTTCGTCACACGAAATCTAATGTCTTCTTCATGAGTAAGGAGCACCGAAGAAGATGGAGATCCATGAGCGAAGGAAGTGGCAACACGACGGCATAGCGGCGTCGGCAACTCTCTCTAGTACAAGGGGCGGACGGTCACACTTGAGAGAGAGAGAGAGAAGCTTGCAAACTGTTGTAAAAGAAGAGCCAAGGTAGCCTCTTCTTTTATAGTATTTTGGAGTCCATGGATCACAATCTATGTGCAATAATAAATCAACGGTTAGATTGATTTATTTTTAGTCAATGGCCATGATCTTTATTGCTTAAAAATACAACAACAATTAATTTACACTAAATTATATATATTAAATTATCATCAACATAGTTTAATTTAATGTAATCAATTTGGATAAGAAGATGAAGAAGGAGTCCTCTTTCTAACTATAGGGGGGATGACCACTCTTGATTAAGTCAAGGATGGCCCTCCATCCTCCATATATGAAAGTCGGTTCGTCCTCTTAATTTATGTGAGATTTTATATCTCACATAATCCTCTATATATTTGCAACAACTTTTGATGCAAATATATTCACAAAAATGAATCCAAATTAATTTGTAAATATTTTAATCATGCCATTGAAAAAATATGAATCATATTCATATATCCAAAATAACATGTAAATTGTATTTGGAATTTTTACACCCATAACCATGAATAATTTTGTAGTTGCATTCATAACCCCGTGAAATCATGAAATACACCAAGGACCCCGAATAATACTTAACTCTTACACAGCATAACCTTGTGTTAGTTACCATCTATTTTTTCTGTTAACTCTCACAGAAAAGGTTACACATTCATAATTTTACCCTTAAAATCATATCACATTTGTAAAGTATGTCATTGGTATAAAAATCTAATAAAACAAAGATGCCTCCTCCAGCCCAAGTAGCCCCTTCGACCGACAACCCTCCCACTGCCGAGGCAGAGAACCTCCTGGTGCATGCAAGCCTCTGACCAGCTCCTGTGCCCTGGTGCCCCGACCCGACCACCCTCCAACCTCCTCCTCACCTTCATCCTCCAGCACCTCCTCCTCCCCTTCATCCTCCGAGGACTACCTCCTCTCCTAGCTCCTCTCATCGAAACTTCCCTCCCTAACCTACAGGACACGTCTCCCTCTCCTCCTATCGAAGCACCCTACCCCAGCCTGCAAGTTCTCGTTTGTACGTGCCCCGACAAAGCAAGCAAGCCCTCGAGGCCCCCCTCCCTGGATGCATGCCCCGATGAAGCCCTCCAAGACCCCCCTCCCCCCCTGCGTAAGCCCTCGAGGCCCCTCTCCCCTACTTGCAGCCCTCGATGAAGCCCTCCCTCCAATCACGTACAAGACCTCGAGGCCCCTCTCCCCTACTTGCAGTCCTCGATGAAGCCCTCCCTCCAATCACATACAAGCCCTCGAGGCCCCTCTCCCCTAGTCGCATGCCCCGATGAAGCCCTCCCTCCGTCGCGTGCAAGCCCTTGAGGCCCTCCCTCCCCTGCCAGCAGGCCCTGATTAAGCCCTCCCTCCATTCGTAAGATGTGCCCCCCCCACCCCCCGACTAAGCCTCCGCCTGCAGGCTGTTGTCGAAGCCCCCCCCCCCCTACTGTCTCCCTTGCCCTCAATCCCTTGACAGCATGCAATCCCTCCTCCCATGCCGCAAGCCCCCTATTGACGAGGCGTTGTTGCACTTGAAACTATTGTTGTCGACAGCGTCATTTGTGAGTCCTCTACGTGCTCTGCCGACAGGTGCAGGTTCTTCTGCATCTCGTCGATCACGACCCCCCCCCATGGATGCAGAAATGCTCGAATGTCTACTTGATCATGGCGGAGAGGGATGGGGTGGGGGAGAATATGTTGCAATTCACAATGAGGATGTCGATGTCCTTGGTAAGGAAGATGCTAGGCGGATCTGGAGAAGGAGGAGGAGGCGGTCAGCCTGGCGGAGAGTGACGGTTGCTAGGGAGGAACTCAATGTTGGAGAAGGAAGGGGAAACCATTAGAGATTTTTTTTTTTATTTTTTTGAATTTTTTTAATATCAGTTGGATAGATCTTGGGTTAGATTAACCCTATGATATAGTTGGATTAACGAGAAAACTAACGGAGGGATATGGGTGTGAGAAGAAGTGAATATCTGAGGTTTCTCGTGTAATTTGTGATTACGCATGGTTATTAATGTAATTACAAAATTACTCAAGGTTATGGGTGTAAAAATCCCATTGTATTTTCAGTTAAATATCCAATGTGAATCCAATACACATCAACAATTAAGTCGTAAATACTATTTACAACTAGCTCTATTTAATATATTATAAATCACACTTATAATATGTATAAATAATGTGGATAGTGTTATCCACATTATGCATATCTTTTATAATTAAATCATATTTAATTATCTTTTATCATCATTCTCATGCATCTAAATACTATGAATCATGTTCATATTATTCAGGATAATTAAATCACTTAATTATCAATTTCTCAATGCTCGGATACACTATTCGTTAATGAAATTATTCTTGAACTATTTAAAGCATAATATGCTTTCTCTGTGGATACTTGGAGATAAGGACAGGGTAATTGTGCGTTCCACATATAGTGACTTGGATATTGAGATTGTATCTCAAATCCAGATCTCGAGGACCTCTCATAGATATTTGATTAAATATAAATTGTAAATCTAATCTTCTCATTGCATCTGAATCATATACAGATCAATGTCAACATTTGAATAAGATTAGATTACTTCTCTACTAAGAGAAGTCACTAAAATCCAAACCTATTTCATCACTCCCTCGGAAAGGATTTGTCATGATTATACAATCATATATGATCACATCACCCTCGAGTATCCTAATACCTGTACATCCTCCATACTGGAAGATCTAGAATAAACCCAAAGTTTTAGTCTCTTTTAGATTGTCTTCTTCAGGGTTTTATCATTAAGTTTCTCATTCAATCATTAGGATTTGGTATTGATCATATGCTTTCCAAAAACATATATCATATCTACAAATTCTTGGCATGCTTCCAAAGCAAGATGACCAGGCATGGAATTTGATCGATCCCAATACCTCATGTCTTCTAATTCAGTAGTGGACATGTATGATCCTTTTGATAGATCGTATCAGTCATATGTCCTCATATGCACACCAACTTGTCAGTATATAGACTTGAATAGGTCATCAACCTATCGGTCTATCAAATGTACATACTCAAACATATAGTAACACATTTGTCTCCGGACAAAGGATGCGTACCTCTATTTTGACAGCATAAGACATAGATCTTGATTATCTCGATCTCGTTAAGTCAACTCTTTGATCTAACTTATCTGACACCTTCAAATATCTATTCCTATGCAGAGGACATGCATCAAGAGGTCGGTCGGATATCAACCTTTAGAGAAGGATTGCCAACTCCATCTCAGGCTAGAGATCATCTCTTAACAATCATTTGACAGTGCTTGATGAGTCCTCAATTTAACTCTTTAGATATCATCCAAGAAGTAGCCTCTATGATTCAACCATTGAATCAATAACTGTATGATCATCAAGATGGTCATGGTACATAACCCTAATTGTATTGAGAGACCTTATAGTACCTTCATGTATCTAAAGTCAGACAGGGAGTGGAATCAAATCAATAACTTTTATTTATAATAATGATTACAATAACATTTATTGTATGAATGATTTGTCTCAGGCTCACATGGCTAACAAGATGGACCTTGTAGCCATGTTGTTATTCTATGCAATATCTATATGTGAAATTCACCCTCAAGTATGGGTTTAGATCGTCTATTGTAACAGCAGATCTACGATAGCAGCAGAGCTACTCAATCACGATCGAGCGGTGCACAAGAGTTCTGGGTTTGGATGGGCCCATTTGTGTGCACCATTCGATGGTGATTGAGCAGCTCTGGTGCTATAATAGAGTCCGTTGTTAAAGCAGAAGATCCTTGCCCCTCAAGTATGGTCTTAGTTTTTCTTACAACTCACTTTTAACTCTAGAAGCCTACTTGAGTCAAGCTGGGCAAGAAGCATAACAAAATGATGGTGTATAACTAGCGTTGACTTCCTTTTGGAATCATCATTTATCTCATGGCAAAATAAAAGAAATGGACATCTCCCAAACACGCAACATTAGAACTCATTTGGATGTGTTGGCTTCTTCATTAATTCTGGACAATCAGGAAGATCAGAATTTCCAATCTTTAATCGTTTTCCTACTTGTGAATGGCGTACACTCTGATCATCCATTTGATCAAACACAAATAAATCTATGTTCTGGTGTATGATCAAATCGAGCACATATTACAAACATAAAATATCGCAATACAAACAGAAAACACAATTAGATACATATCAAACTCACATCCCTCCAACAATCTGCAGAGTCCTCAGCAACCCTCCATTTCCTATCTCTCTCCCTGCACGTCAAGTTTGCCATAATGAATAAGGAGTTATTGAAAGCACCAAGAAGTATTATATCATATACTGAGAATAAACATAACTAGAATTTGCTTGATATTTGAATCGGTTTACGTTTCCCTTCGCCTACTGAAAAACTCGGAATTTTTGACAGGATTAATTCCATGATAGCATAGCATAAGATCCAAATCCATGCACGTGTTCAAGCTGTCTTGAAGGAGAGTATTATACATATATTCCCCGACCACAGAGACAAAGAAAAGGAGCTTAATTAAGGAGAATGAGAAACCGATGGAGCTCACCCTCCACATTGCAATTGCAGTGCATGCATGCAAATGAGAATCAGCCCCAGACACTGACGTCCTTGTCATCCACAACGAGATCCCCGTTGATGAGCTCTCTATAGGCGGCGACCGGCCAGATGAAGCCCCTCCACACCAGCTTCGACGCGAGCGGCACATCGATGATGATCTCCTTCATGGTCGGCTTCTTCTCGTCTCTGATGGCGATGAGGTAGCTCCTCCCCACCCACCCGATCCAGCCGGCTATGTACAAGAAGAGCAAGCCCGGGGTGATGAATTCGCCCCAGTGGCGCTGGTCCCCGTTCACGATGAGGTGCGGGAGCCCGTCCGTGCCGCATAGCAACCCTTGGTTGCCGTAGTTCTCGAACCTACGCTTGGTCTTGTCGATCGTGGCCTGGAGGGCGAGGGCCGGCGCGGAGTCGGGGGCGTACTTCTTGAGGGCGGTCTCTAGTTTCTTGACGGAGTTCTTCTCGCGCTTGGCGAAGGCCTTGGATTCCTTGCAAGGGGTAAGGCCCGAGATGTCAGCGGAGGCGGGAGGCACGGCGGGGGAGGAGAGGAGGATGGAGGAGAGGGCGAGGGCGGCCGAGAAGGCCTTGAGGCTGTCGGAGTTGGGCGCCGGTGCCGGCGAGGGTGCGGAGGAGGAGCACGTGATGAGGGAGGGGCGGGAGAGGAGCTTGGGGGATGGGAGCTTGGGCTTCAAGAGGGTGGTGGATGGGATGCTCGAGAGAGATGCCATGTTGTGATGTTACCGATGATCTCGATCTTGATCTCTCTCAAAGGGAGGAGGAGTGAGGGGTGGGGAGTGGTGATGGGAGGAAGGAGGATGTAAGGGGAATAGGAGGGTGTAATGGGAGGGGGAGGGGGAGATAAGAAGGGGATAAGGTGGGGAGCGGGAGGGTGACTTGGAGGGGATTGATTGGAGGAGGCCGTCTGCTTTCGAGCTCTTGCGGAGATTCTGTGCTTCCATCTATCCCGTATATGTGGTGGTGGAGGGATTGGGCGATGCTTCTTCTAGTTTTTGATATGGTTCAGTCCCACTTCTACTTTTTCTCTAGTTTCTGGGTAATTTACATGTAATGTGCTTAGGTATTTGAGAATATAAAAGTGATCCTGATAAAAAATGGCTTTTCCGCGTGTGAATTTCTTTTGATTTGTGTTAGAATGATACCTTGTGGATATAATTGAGTAAACTACACAAAAGTGTGCGAATTATACACTCTATTTCGATGTAACTTTAAAAGGTTTAAAAGGTAACAATGCAGTACCCAATCTTTGATATTTGTCTGGATGTGATTTTGAGCTATTGCGGTTTAAAAGGTTAGAAAGACAAAACGATCAACTAATAGCCAAGGATCGTGTTAAGATAAATCTTAAAGATCGGGTATCATATTGGTACCTTTTAAAGTTCAGATACGACATTGAAATCAAGTGTAGTTTAGGGACTTCCGTGTAATTTGCTCGATAATTTACTTAAGATTTTTGGTAAGTAATGCCTAATTAGTTACATGTCATCATTGTTTTTGTTGTCATGAAAAACTCACATGTCGATTATAACTATAATAATAATGACTACGTCAAGTTAGCAAACAAAGTGATAGGTATCTGATCAATGAAATTGAGGTGGTCGATCAATCAATTCGTTGTTAAGATGTTCATTTGAAAAGTGATCGATTGGATCACAATTAAGTGGTCGACCAATAATTAGACATTACCAAAAAGTGATAAATCATGTCAAAACAAGTGATCAATCAAAATTTGGGTGGCAGTGAAAAGGAGTCGACCATATCATATAAGTGAATCATCGACACTAGGTAATGATGAAAAATGATCGATCATGTCACACAAAATGGTCAACCAATAAATAATGAGGTTATAAAAAAGTGATCGGCCTTAAAAATAGTTGGTAATGAAAAGTGATCAATCATGTCACAAAAAGTGATCGATCAATCATGGGCAATTATGAGTCAATAGAATGCTTATAAATGATTATGTATGTATGCTTATATATTTATGAGTTTTAAAAAATAAGGAAATAAGCGAAAAGCACATTGATTTTTTAGTAAGATACAGCAGAACTTAATTTTCTTTAAGTCTTGGGATAGATATCTTTGTCAATCCTACAACGTTGCAAGTACACAATAATACAGGTGCCTATCAATAATTGCATACTATTACTAAAGGAGAAGCTTAGGGTGCATTGCAATAGGCTTTTCCATCAAACTTCTTTTCCCAATGTTTGAGTTCATTTCAATCATGATTGTATAACTTCATAAGAGAGCGAGCTCTTTCAAGATGGAGAATTGAGGTCGTATTTGGCATTCTTAAAATTAAATTATGCTTTTAGAGGAACCTTTCTCACATTATGTATGACCATGAGCAACTTCGTGCATGGATATAATATCTTTTAGCGACAGTTTTTTATAGACCAGCAAAACCTTGCACCAGAGGCGGAGAAGAGGAACAGAATCCAAATATGGAGTATTATTCCATAGACATTAATTCATATGAAATTTGCAACCTCTTTCTCTACTACACCCAAGTTGGGGTTCCCTACTTTACCAAAGTCCAATTGACATTCCCTATTTCCTAAGATGGAGCAAGAAATAATCCTTGCTACATTGCACTTATTTTTTAGGTTCTTGATGACCTTGGTAGGAGAGACCATTAGGTTTAATGTGGTAAGAGTGCAACAGTCTTCATATCCTCCTCTCGAGCTTTGATGTCTTCTAATGTCCTCATGATCCTATACATTTTTGTTATATTTTCATTTTAGTTTTTTATATCCCCTTCTTTAACTTCATTCATTCTCATGTCTTCGCTATCGTTCTCCCTTGATCCGTATTTATTTTTTGGGAGGATATTTACACCCATAACCCTGAGTAACTCCGTAATTACCCCAGATACCCTCTATAATCATGAATCACATCCAAGATCCTGAATAACCACTTTGTTTTACATCCATAACTTTCTGTTAGTTTAGTTCATTATCTCAACCAGATAGCTGAGTAAATCTAACACAATTCATGATCCAATGGCTGAGATTAATCAAAAAAAAGAAAAGAAGGAAGGAGGAGGTGGGTTCCATCCTGGAGCTTGTTGTAGGCGGTGGGGTCTTTCACGAAGGATGACGAGCAGCGACAGAGGTGCATGCAGGATGGAGATTCGCAGGAAGGAGGTGGGGCATGACCTGGACCTGGGGGGAGAGCACGACCTAGACGGGGGGACTGCAGGCGAAGGCGTAGGGGGCGGGGGGCTTGCAGGCAGAGGCACGGGGAGGGGGGTTGCAGGCAAAGGCGCACGGGGGAGGGGGGTTGTAAGCGAAGGTGTACGGGGGAGGGGGTGACCTTCAGGCGGAGGTGGGGGGTGTACCTGCAAGTAGAGGCACGTATGGGGGGTGGCTGCTGGCGGAGGCACGCGGGGGAGGGGGCTGCAGGCGGAGGCGTGCGGGGGAGGGGGGGCTGCAGGCAGAGGCGCGAGGGGGAGGGGGCTGCAGACGGAGGCACGCAGGGGAGGGGGCTGCAAGCGGAGGCACGCAAGGGAGGGGGCCTGCAGGCAGAGGCACGCAGGAGGGTGGGGTTACAGGCGGAGGTGCATGAGGTGGGGGGCCTGCATACGAAGGCAAGCGAGGTGGGGGTCTCGACCTGGACTTGTGAGGCGCGAGGTGGTGAGGGGGAGCACGACCTGGGGCTTGCAGGCAGAGGCACGTGGGGGTGGGGGGCATGACCTTGGGCTTACAGGACCTTGGGGTGTAGTGGGCTATAGGAGGGCGGGGGGGCCAACCTGGGATGGGGGTGCTGCTTGGAGGACGAAGGGGAGGAGGAGGTGGTCGGAGGAGCTAGTTTTTGCTTGGAGGAGGAAGGAGAGGAGGAGGTGGGTGCTGCTTGGAGGACGAAGCGGGCAAGGAGGAGGAGGAAGGGCATAATGAGTGTATTTGTAAATAATAGAATATAAAATGCAAAATACTTGACGGATACTGTTATAGTTAATAGAAAATTAGATGGAAGTTAACATAGGGTTATGAGTGTAAGAGTTGAGTACTATTCAGGGTCCTGAGTATAATTCGTGATTATAGAGGGTATTCTGGGTAATTACGAATTTACTCAAGGTTATGGGTGTAAATATCCCATTTTTTTCTACATGCTTAAAATGACTAAACTTAAGTGTATGGGAAAAGAATGACCCAAGTTGCTCTATGATGAACATGCCATTCATTATCATAGATTCCTGGGCAAAACAAAACAAAATCCACATAAAATGATAAAATCAGAAAAACATCTCATGCAATAAAAGTGCAATTGAAACATCAGTGCTCGAGTCAAGTCTCCTTTATAAGTGCAGATTGGAGCATCACTGCCTTGGTGGAGCAAAAGTTCCACAGCAAACCGAAGCCATCGTCGAATAGTCATCTCCGGTGCAGACAAGCAAGGAGGAAGAAGCCCCCATGCACAAGCATCCATCGATCATGGAGCCTCTTCTCATCGCAGACATTGGTCCATTAGTTGTTTGTAACCACTGGATTGAGCTACCGTACAGGAAGAAACAACTATAATTTATCATCAATAAAAATGAAAGCTAATTGAAAGCATCTGAAAGAAACATGTTAAGATGGATCGAGCATCAGATCAAGGACAAAAGGGCAGACCTACTCTGTCCATTTCATGGGTTCAGTCACGTGTTATGAAGCACGTGACTTGACCCTTTACAGAGGATCCCTCTATAAGTGTGTGTATTTATCGATTTAGCCACACCTACTAATGAACCAATTTCTACCTCTTTAATAATAATATTGAATTGTAGCACATGAAGCAAAAGCCATACTTTTGAATATGTGGAGAATTTAACTTGGTAAGTATACTAAGGTCGAACTCAAGAAATCATGTATTCTTTAGTTCTTAGTTTAAATTAATCTATGTATTTAAATAATTACATTGTTAATTTTATGTCGGAAAATAAATGCAAAAAAGTACAAGTACAAATAAACAAATAAAATGACAACAGAGAAAGAAAGAGGCAAAGAAGTTGATCTGTGAATTATAGATTTATCCTCAATGATATGATCAGTAAAAATCCTTAAAAAAATATTCATAGATCTAAGATTCAAGAAATTGTCTTCAATTAAAATTCAAAGCTACATGATATCATGAATAAAAATCTATTTCAATTTCAGCATTAGTTTAATGAATTTTTAACCTCATGAATGTATATTGTTATAAATATACAATATAATTTGTAAATGTACATTTCAAAGATATCAAGGGATAAATTAGTTGACCCTTCTTAATCGACCTCCTGCAAACAAATCAAATTTCTAACAATATAATTTGTAAATGTACATTTCAAATCAAGCATGTATATAGAAGTGTGATTAAATAATAATTGACATTAAAGGGGATCTAATCCATCCACAAATGATATAGAATGATAGAGACCAAAACACGCTTCAAAATGACATGGCAATTTTTGGATAAAAGTTGAGAGAGTTATGCAATAAACAAGTTCTAGGGAATACATGCAAATAAAATAAATTAACCATGATGTAAGTCCTTAGAAGGGATGTTTGAATATTAAAAACTGTTGGGTGTGCTTTTGCAATTTGTTCGAGTAGGGAGCATATGTGAAGTTTTCAGAACTCATGGAGGTGCTCATGTAAAATGACCAAGTCACATGAAAAAACCATGTGGTTAGGCTTACGTGAAATTCTTTGGAAGTGCAAGGATATCATATACAAATGTCCCACCACACATGACAAGGAGTATGTGGGGCGGTTGTGGTTTGTGGCTTGGCTCCAACGCTCCATGTGGCTTAACTTCCTAGCTCTGGGTTCACCCGAGGCTGGAGGCTCAGGTGGTCTTGATCTGACGGTTGTAGGCTCCCCTCGATCTTGATCTTGCGGCTCGTGAACAAGGTCATAGGATCGAGAGATCCGACAGCACCTGTAGTCTACAGGGTCACCTACTTCCTCCTCGACTTGGTGGTGATGGGGCTAAGATTGGTGGCTGATTAAGTGCAACCCAGGCCTTGGATTTCTAAGGTGAAACCCTACCTCCTAGTTGGCATCTCCAGCGAGGCTGAGGAGCCCCAATTTTAGCAAGAAGAGCTAAAGTAGCTCCTCGATAGATTTGGTTCTTGTGTCCTGCAGGTTAGAAAACAAGAAGGAGAAGGGGGGAATCCTTCTGTGGCGAGGGATTGGAGCTTCAAGATCCATCCTTAGCGATGCTAGATATGGAAGGACCTAGGAGATTGAACAAAACTAGAAAGGGAGAAGGTGAGATTGGGTCAGATTGAAGGGAAAATGGGTTGATGTGAACAAAGAAAAGGGGTCAGATGTCTGGATCAAATAAGAAAAAGATGAACTTGATAAGGAGAAGAAAAAAGGGATACCTAGAGATGAAATGAGGTGGAGAGGATCACCTGGGGGAGAAGCTGAAACTCAAGGAGTTCTTCGCTCAAGATCTCCGGTGAGGAGAGCTCGAGCTCCGCAACCGGTTCCAAAGAGGCTACGGATCGCACCTTGCTTCGACCTTCATCTTCGCTCGACGGAGATCCCCTCGACCCCTGCCACCAGAAAAAAGAACAGGGCTAAAAGGTGAAGCTCTGGATTGGTGGATTAACAGCATAGTAAGGAGTAGGAGGGTGTTTATTGGGTGCTGATGGAAGGTGTAATGGATGTAGATGAAGAGTTTGATATTTGGGTGAAGGTGGTCGAAGTGGGGAGGTTACATGCATGGAATGATTATGGAGAATAATGGAGAGGGTTGTGAAGAATCCAAGGGAGAAGGTGGTGCATTCACAAGGTTTGACGTAACAGTCGAGCGGAGGGGGAAGTTGACACGAGTCAAAAGAGGGGAATGCATTGATTGGTTGCAGGTATGTTTGAAGGATATGGTTATATCCTCAAGCGCATCACGGAAGCGTGAGCATCGTATCGAATACGACGAAGAACGACTAGTCGTACTAGTAGTTCTATGCAGCGGAAATATTTTTTTTTCATGCGATGAAACTACTGATTAACCGCGAGATACGAGGGCCTAAATGTCTCACACAAGGCGGAGACGAAGTCGCTGCGGCGACCCTCGGCAAATCCCGATTAAATCAACAATTAACCCGCGAATAATATCAAGCAACGGAAATTAAAGTGTGGAGTTAAAGTTTATTATAACTCTACAAAATATGTGTATAGTGCAAGTATGTAGAGTGTCGAACACAAGGAGCAAACAGGTAGAATAATGCAATAATGCCCGAAATATGAAAGTGAATAAATGCTTGTAAGTCTATGTTTTTGTGGGTTTTTAATTTTACATATTTTTTCTGTTTTAATTTTGATTTTATATTTTTTTATTTTGATTTTTAATTTACTGATTTTGTATTTTCTTTTTTTTATATTTTATATATTTTTTTGTATTTTCTTTTTCTTTTTAATCAAGACATAATATATATAAGGGATATATATCTACACTAGAGATAAGAGAAAGATAAAACTAGGGAAAAATACTTGAAATATAGGAAATAAAATATTTTTAAATTTTTTATATTTTTCTAATATTTTTGTGATTTTTTTAGATTTTTCCTGATTTTTTTGGTATTTTTAAAGTCAAAAATACTAGAAACAATGAAATAAATGGCTGGCTGAAATTAAAATGAGGACGAAAAAACATCGAATAGTGTCCCAACTTCCTCAAACTAATTTTAAAATAAAGATAATAGAATAAGGAAAATTAAGAAACTAAAATTGTATTTTTGGGATTTTTGTAGAATTTTTAAGATTTTTAGGAAGATTTTTGAGGTTTTATAATTTTTAGGCGTTTTCTTTTGTATTTTTTATTGCTTTTTGGTCTGGGGCTAAAAGATATGCAAACACACAAAATATAATTTTTTGGAATTTTTCAAAGACTTTTATAATTTTTATGTATTTTCTAATGCAAACAGTGACAAAAAGGCTTGTTTTTTATTTTTAATAAATGTGAAAATGCAATAAAAATGCAAACTAAAAATATGGCATTAAACTACAATGCAACAGGAGCCTATGTTTTTTTTGGTAATTTTTCGAGTTAAAATGATGCATGAAATAAATGCAAACATCCAAGCAAAAACACAACACTAGCAAGGGCATAGATATAAATACACAGAAGTCCAAGGGCCTACTTGCAATTTTCCCAAAAGTATACATTACGTTAAACACAATTTTCTGGACTAAAAATAAATACCCAAACTTGGAGGGGGCTTGTTGTAAAATGTCCAAATTCACGCACAATGGGTGCGTGACCTGGTAGGGGTATTTGTGCAATATTACAAAGTTCCAGGGGCTCAGATGAAATTCTACCAAAATATTACAATGTAAATTCAAAGTTCATGGACTGAAATGAAATAAGAAAATCTCAAGGGGGGTCCTTGCAAAATGTCCACCACCCCACATGTACGGGCCACATGAGGTGACGTGGACAGGACCCAGATGTAAATAATGAAAGTACAGGGGCCTAAATGCAAATATTACAGAAATATTTAAACTACGCCTGAAGGTTTATGGACTAAATGAAAATACAAAAGGGCTGAGGTGTAGAGTGCAAAATACCCACGGCTCCGAAATCGAACGGCGCTGGCGTCGTCACTCATCCACGTGGCAGCTCAGGGACGGCCGATGACGGTTCGGTGATGATCGGCTGGGATCAGATCGGGCGAGGAGATCGACGGTGGTGGCGCGACGCGATCCAACGGTGGAGATTAGAACTGGAGGCGTGGCCCGATCGAACGGCGGAGAAGCCAAGGGGAAGAACGGGGAAGAACACCGGTGAGGCGAACTTCCCCGAGCTCGATCTAGGGTCTCCGACGGTCTAGAGGCGTGAAGAATGGTCAGGCGTGCTCCTGGAAGGTCAGGCTATGTGTTGGAGGTCTCAGATTCGTCGGAAGAGCGTTGTGGCGCTAGCGAGAGGGCGACGGAGCTTGGAGCTCCAAGTAGCTCCGGTGAACCACGCAAAATGAGCTCCAATCGCTTTGACGGTGGTTTGACCTGCAAAAAATGGTGAAGGGGACCAGGGCAAATTGCCTGGACCCCGCGGCGGTGGAATAGGCGTCGGAGATGGTCTATGGGGGGTGGAGGAGATACGGCCGGAGGTGCGCTCCGGCGATGATCGATGGACGGCGAGAGAGCGATCGGCGAGGGGATCTAAAGGTGCTAACCTACTCCTACGACTAAAGGGAAGCGAATGGAGGTAGAAGGAAGGGGAGAAGGGGTATACCTCGATGGCCGGAGCCAGAGGAGGGGGAGCCTCGATGCCGGAGGTCGGCGGAGATGGTGGAGCCGATTCGAGGCTTTCTCGACTCGCCTGAGGGTTCGGTTGAGGAGTTGTCACCTCCAGCAACGTGAAAAGCGCAACAGGGAGGAGGATAGGTGGCCAGGAAGGGTTCCAACCCGAGCTCGAAGATGCGGGTCGATTATGTACAAGATGGTGGCGTCTTCTTCGAGCGAGGGCCACACACAAATGATGGAGATTTTGCGTGATCTGCAGGCATGGCGTGGCTGAGGGAAGATCAGGGAAAGATTTTCAAGAAGGAATCGAGACCAGATGATGGAAGGATGAGGCTCCAAAATTTCTCGAAACGAGGCAAAAATTGCAAGTGTCAGGCCTAGCAGGCCTCGGTCAGGGAGTTGACCAAGGTCAACAGCGAAAATTATTTTCAAATTCTAAATAAAATATTAAATGAATTTATTAATTTAAGGTTATAAAATAGAAAATGTTTCTTATTTTATAAAGAATATTATGGTGATTTTTATTTATTTTTATGAGGTATATAATTACAAGTTACCTTTTATGCCCTATATAGGTATATACATCTATATATTTTGTTATTTTATTTTTATTTTATGTATTTACTTTATTTATTTTTGTTTATTATTTTATAAATTTATAGAATATTTTTATACACTTAAATATATTTTTATTTGATTTTTCTGATGTATTTTGTACACTTAATAAAATATAAACAGTAATTCTATAGGTATATGTATAGGTATTATACCTAGGTATGCTATTTATACAGGTATTTTATATTGTATTTTCTTTGAGTTTTTATTCTGATTTAAATATACCTATATATTATAAATAATATCTACAAAATTATAAAAATACAAAACTATGGAAATAAAGAATGATAAATAAAATGAATATTTTAATCTGTACAAGTATATTATAGGGGTCCAAAACTCAACTTTCAAACTATAGCTCCGCAAAATGCGAAACCACCTTTACTAAATAGATTATTTAGAATTATATACAATTAAAGGTGAGTTTGATGCATTTCGATCTTTTATTTGAGAGATACAGGTCTGGGAAGTTGGCATTTTGGATTTTTATTCAGATCATAACTTGTTAACTGTACAGTATTTTTTACTGAAATAAATTTTATATTTTTCTTTATTTAATTATCTACAACTTTCATGTCCAAGGTTTCTTTATTTGAGGCATAAAAATTGAAACCAAAAACAGGTCCCAAAATGACTAAAGAATGAATAAAATGAATAGGTATTTTTATTGTATTCTGGCCCTTATCTCCCCCTACTTTATTCCTTGTCGACCTATTCATCAAGATGCCTAGGTCTCGGGATTTCGGGTCATAAAATATTTATAATATTTTATTATTTTTCTTTTCTTTTCTTTATTCTATTATTTTGGCTTTAAAAACAGTATTTTATACATTATTTACATGCACATGCATGAATGCTAAGATGTAGGAATCAATGGTATTTACATGCATTTGCCAAGGTTTTTGAGGCCAAAATGAAGGAATAAAGATGATGAAATGTGGATTCATCATCCCCCTATACTTTGCCTTTGCTAGTCCCTAGCAAACACTTATGCAATAAGTGCAGAAAGAAAAATAAAGAAAAGAAAAAGAAAAAAGGTAGATTAGATTTAATTATCAAACTTGTCTTTGCAAAATCAAAGTTTGGAGCTTAAGTCGGTCCTTTGGAATTTTAGTGCAGGCGGAACCTTAATGAGAACCGGGTTTGAAATCCAACAGCCTTCGAGAATCCCAAAACTCTGCTCAAGTCTCCTCAATAGCCTGGTCAGAATACTTCAACTCATACGCAAACCCTTACGACTATGAATCTGACTCGTACAGTGTAAGTGATGGTGGCTCTCCCCAACTGAATTGATAAAGAGACTGACTTCTCCAAACCCAATGATTCCCCAATCCAACAACTCATTCCTCAAGGAGCAAGGTATTCCCTTCTAAGTTCAAGTGGCAACCAACTCAAGAGGAGGGGGTGAAGAGAAAAATAGACGGTAACCAGTGTAGCTACCTATCCTAGGATGCAAGACCAGTGTAGTCAAGTCATCCAGCTGTAGGATCACATGATTTGACTTTGAAGCTCAAGCTTGCTTATTGGCTATACACATGTGTACACTCTGGCAGGCATTTTTATTTTTGTACAAGCATGTCCACTTTTTTGGAGTATTTTATTTTTGCACATTTTTTGATACTATATACAGCAACATTTACATAGGGAGTTTTTCCTCTTGAGCCAGTAGACTATCCCTCTTTTGAAGCTTTATTGCAACCCACAATCTCCAGTCCTCGAAACTCATCATCACTGGATGGGTTGGGGTGCACTTCCCTCCCTAGAGGAGGACAAGTGTTTCCACCTGTGTGCGTCTCATACTGGAAAATCCAACCTCCTCACCACTCCAACTGAGTTGAGCCAAGTGAAAAGTGCAAGTGTCCAAGTAGGTCATTACCAACAAGAGTTGTGCGTGTGCTCCGAAATACTCTACTTAGGCAGTCAAGAATCCATTGAACCAAGTCCTGTGATCCTCAAAGAATTAAGTCAACTAGACCTGAAGTACCTCAATTCCAGCTCCTATAAGGTTCCTGTTAATTAGGTAGATTTAAGGTCCAACCAAGCTCCAATCTTCAGATTTTATTTGGACTTGTTCAACTATCAAACTCAATCCGAAAAATGCTCATGCTATGCGAATGCTATGCAGAAAATGTTTTTGTGATGCAATTTTCAAAGATTTTGAATTTTTTATGGATTTTTGAAAAGATGATGCATATGCCTTTTTAGATTTTTCAAAAAGATTTTTCAAATGTTTTTGGTATTTAATTTTGCAAATGTTTTTGGGATTTTTGAAAACAAAAGATTTTGGCTAAAAACTAGGTACAAATATTTACATGGGAATGCTTCTTATATTTACAAGAAGTGGATTTTAAGGATTTACAAGGGTAAGTGGTCAGTTTTATACATATATATAAAGAATTTTAGGTGAGATGTATGTATTCCTCAAACTTATTTGACAAACTTTGAAAACTATAGTCCAAAATAATTTTTACAAACACTTTTACAAACATGTACACACATTTAAAAATTATTTGGCAAAGGTTTTCCAAACAGTATATATAGATTTTTCAAATATTTTTGCAACCATTTTCAAACCATTTGCAAATCATTTTTCAAACCTTTTTATTTCACACAACGAAAATAATTTTACAATCAAAATATTTTTACAAAGGTTGAAAACATGTAACAAAACGTTTTCCAAATAGTTTTTAAAAGATTTTTCACAAAGATTTTCAAACTATTTTTCAACATTTTGCAAAATATTTTCACTTGATTTATTAATCAGTAAATACATAAAGAATTTTTTTGGAATAATCAACATCTTTTTATTAAAGATTTTTAATGAATTTTATAAGTATAATGAGTCATAGTAAAAATACTAAAGTACGACTTATGGCTAAAGTATATACACAGTATATACGCCCCCCTATACTTAGCTTGAGCTATGTCCTCGTAGATCAGAGAGAAAAGAGAAGACATAACTCGTACTGAGTATAGAAAAGTCTAAAGAATAAATGAATAAGGGATTAATGAATGAACGAATGAGAAGTTGACCGTCCCCCCATACTTAGGATCAAATAATCCTAAGTATAGCAGACTATACACGAAACAGGGAGGGTCAAGGGTGGGAATGAACAGATCGTACTCATATTGTCGTCTCCTATACTTAAGGTGAGATATCCCTAAGTATAGACAAGAAGAGGAGACAATGGAGAGGATCAAAGAATAGAGTTATTTCGGGGTGCACACCCCCCCCCCCTATACTTAGGACAAAGTACGTCCTAAGTATAGCAAAATCATAGGATGACGACGAGGTGACAGATGAATAAAAGAATTAATGATATGGATAAATGGAGCTATACAGAGGAAGATAGAAGTGATAATCATGTACGAGATGCAGAAGGTGTGAGTCGAAGAGCACATCTCATACCAGATGAATCGGGACAACATCAATGGTTAGCGGGTCATGATCTAGATATGGTTTCAAGCGCTGACCATTGACTCTAAAAGTGGAAGATGATGAAGGTTCGGATATATCAATGCTACCATTATCATGCATCTTCCAGACTACATATGGTCCTTTCCACTTGCTCTGTAATTTCCCTGGAAATAATTTCAGCCTAGAATCGAACAACCATACGCGTTGATCGAGCTCAAACTGTTTATGGCTGATATGAGAATCGTGCAATGTCTTCACTTTTTCCTTATACTGTAGGTTGCTAGCAAAGGTTGTGTCTCTCATCTCCTCTAGGGCTGCCAACTCTGCTTTCCTTTGTTCTCCTACACTCTTAGGATCCAATAATAGCTCTGTAACTGCCCAAAGTGACTTATGTTTTGTCTCCACCGGTAAATGGTATGGCTTGCCATAGACGAGACGAAAGGGAGATGTCCCTAATGGTGTCTTGAAGGAAGTCCGGTATGCCCACAAGACCGAGTCCAAAAGATGCGACCAATCCTTTCGGTCTGGGCAGACTACCTTCTGTAAAATTGTCTTAATCTCCCTATTCGATACTTCAGCAAGACCATTATCTGAGGGTGATATGGCATGGCAACACGGTGGTCAATACTGAACTCGTCTACAAGAGACCTAACCTTATCATTAATAAAGTGAGACCCCCCATCTGAAATCAAAACTCTAGGAACCCCAAACCGTGAAATAATATTTTTCCTCAAGAAACGACATACTGTTTTAGCATCTGCGGCTCGGACGGGGATGGCCTCAACCCAATGACTCACATAACCTACAGCAAGGAGAATATACTCAAACCCCTGACTTTTAGGAAATGGGCCCATGAAATCAATCTCCCATGCATCAAAAACCTCACAAAAGTGAATGGGCTGCATGGGCATCATGTCTCTCTATCCGCAGGTACCCATCTTCTGACAGTCAGTACACCTTCTCACGAACTCATCAGAATCCTTGAAAAGGGTAGGCCACCAAAGGCCGGATTGGAGCACCTTCTATGATGTCCGTCTCCAGAATGGTGTCCTCCTGCCTCAAGCTTGTGGCAGTAGGTGAGGATGCTATGTTTCTCATCTTGAGGAATGCACCGTCTCCGGATATTTGTCCCCTCCCTCATGATAAAGGACGGGGTCCTTCCAATGGTACGACTTTGCCTTCGCAAGGAAGGTCTCAAGCCGCTGTATGGGCCAACCTTATGGAATAGATTTGGCAACAAGGTAATTCACAATGTCGGCATACCATGGAAGAGAGGTGATATCAAGGATCGCCTCATCTGGAAAAGTCTCAGTAATAGGTGCTATGGGCTCAGATTCCTTAAGGTTCTCTAGGCGGGAGAGGTGATATGCCACAACATTCTTAACTTCAGGCTTATCCTTAATCTCAATATCAAATTCCTGGAGGAGAAGGATCCATCTGGTTAATTTGGCTTTGGCATCCTTCTTCGACATCAAGTACCGAATGGCAGTATGATCTGTAAAAATTGTCACTCTAGATCCAAGAATGTAAGATATGTACTTATCCAAAGCAAAGACTACCGCTAGCATCTCTTTCTCAGTCACGGTATAGTTCCTCTGAGCTGCATCCAACGTCCAGCTAGCGTAGTGTATGCCATAAGGTAATCCATCCCTCCTCTGTCCAAGCACAACCCCAATGGCATAATCAGAAGCATCCGTCATGATCTCAAATGGAAGAGACCAATCGGGTGGCTGAAGGACAGGAACCTCGACAACTAAATTCTTGAGAGTCTCGAAGGACTTAAGACACTTATCATCTACGAGGAACTCGGTGCCTTTAGTCAATAAATATGTAAGTGGTCGGGAAATTCGACTGAAGTCCTGAATGAACCGTCGATAGAAATCGACATGCTCTAGAAAAGACCGCAACTATTTCAGATTGGACGGTGGATTGAGTTTTCTAATGATATCCACCTTGGCCGAATCAACCTCCATGCCCCTGTTGGAGATGATGTGACCAAGGACCGTCCCCTAAGTCACCATAAAGTGACTCTTCTCCCAAGATAGTACAAGGTTTACCTCTATGCAGCGCTGAAGCACTCGGTTTAGGCAGTCAAGACAAGCATCAACCCCGTCGCCATAAACCGAGAAGTCATCCATGAAGACCTCTAAACAATCACCTATCATGTCCGAAAATATGGACAATATGCACCTCTGGAATGTCGCAGGGGCGTTACATAGACCAAAGGGCATCCGTCTGAAAAGCATACTGGTCTTCAGGCGCAATGGCCACTTGATTGTATCCAGAGTACCCGTCAAGAAAATAGTAGTGACTCTTCCCAGCTAGCCTCTCGATAATCTGATCAATAAATGGTAGCGAGAAATGATCCTTCTAGGTGGCCTCATTCAATCGTTTGTAGTCCACACAGACCCTCCAAGAAGTGGGTACCCGGGTGGCGATCTCTTCTCCAGACTCATTCACAACTGTAGTGATACCTATCTTCTTGGGCACCACATGTAAAGGACTAACCCACTTGGAGTCGGAGATGAGGTAGATAAAATCGGCGCTCCACCATTTAGATATTTCCTTCATTACTACATCTCGAAGATTTGGGTTCAGCTGTTGTTGGAACTCACGCAAGGGCTTAGCGTCCTCCTCGAGGTAGATATGATGGGAGCACAGGGTCGGACTTATCCCCTTGAGATCAGCCACACTCCATCCTATTGCCTTGCGGTTTCTTTCAAAAACCTCCATCAGACGAGATTCTTGTTCTCCAGTCAAGTCTCCTGAGATAATGGCTTGGTGCATTTCTAGCTCACCCGCGAGGAATCTATACTTGAGCAACTGCGGTAACGACTTCAATTCTGGCTTTGTGGGAGCTGGCAAATCTGGCTTCTGATATGTCTGTGTAAAAGCAACCAGGTCTGCATGTGATAACTCTCGTTGTATGTGATCATCTGACGAAGGGAACCCTGCTGGTGTGTCTATCATCTGTACTGGCTCGCTCTCTGTCCTATTTGTCGGCTCGTCGGGAAACATACATGGCAAATATGCATCAAAATCATTCCAATAAAAGTATGCCTCCGAGGGATCTGAATCAGAACAAACATCAATGTCACCACTCATCACGCAACTGTCAACCTGTATAGTGCCCTCTGCCAAGGGTGTGCTCTCCAAACTCTCGTCTGCTATGAAAAATGTGTACTCTGAATTTGTAGACAAGGCGAGGGCTCGTGCTTCTGGTTCTTCTCAAACTGCTTCATCATTGGTCATTACAAAATCACACTCCTGGTTGTCACGACCTCCTCTCGAGGACCTTAGGTTACCCGTCAAACACGTTGTTCGCCTACTTAATTAGCTTAGAGTTAAACCGTTGTTATGAAAACCTGGGGAAATTTTTCGCTTTTTAAATATGACATTCACAGGATTTATTTTGGCTAAGCAAGAAACCACAAGAAAACTAAAAGCGGAAGTAAGTAGTGCACCAAAACTGAGCAACAAAATATCCATTCATTTTCATTTCATTCATATAACATGCTGAGGTTCCACAACATTCCATATACACATATATGTATCCCAAAATGAGGCTAAAGAGGAGAACACAACAAACACATGTACAATGAACTCCAAAAGGTACTCTGAAAGTATATCCTCCAAAAAGAAACGACTGCAGCACCAACTACACCGGCTACTCGGTCGCCGGACCCTTGCCTACCACAAGTAGAAAAGGGGACAAGCAAGTATCTGTCACAAAATTGTCAAGTACAAATTCTACACAGTTCTACTAAGAAAGTAGTAAGAAAGACTAGAACAACTAGAAAACAATATGGTAACTGTAGTGAACAAAAGAAAACTAGTAAGTAAAAGTGGGTTAATTGATTCTTTTAAGTTATTTACTTGCTTTCGGAAGGCTAACAGAAGAACACACTCTCGCTCACTACCACACCGTGTCTCCCTCGATCAATGGAACTGACCAAACAACAACTCAAGCCTAGAAGTAAGTATGTGATCTTGGTCCGGTTAGGACCTCGATATCCGGGTAGGACTTCAAAGTCCAGATTGAACCTCACACTATGACTCTGAGGTATGATGTATGCCTCAGGGTTGGGGTGCCTCCGCAGGCATGCGATGGTGTCTTGCATCCTAACTAAGTTCCCAACACTCCTTCTACCTTGTTCTCTCAAATCTCATTGATCTTCGGTCGACACGTGTGATAGCTTGCTCCCGAAGGTGTATAAGAGGGTAGCTTACTCACAACTTTCTCAACACCCAACCCTCGTTAGCCTCTACTAACAGAACTGTCGTCACTAGTCTCTTAGTGGAAAAGTCGTCACTAAGCAATTAGTGGAAAGTCACCCATCTCTTACCCTATCACGAGGTCACAGCCTGGCGGAAAGGTAATTAAAGGATTCATCAGTGTCTACTAACCACTATCCCATCACCAGGTTGCAACCTGGCGGAAAGGTAATAATGAAATCATCAATGTCTACTGATGGAACTACAACCTAACTGGGCAATTGGTGAACTATCACATATCAATTAATCACTACCCCATCATCAGGTCACAAACCTGGCGGAAAGGTATTTAATTTCTGCGGTGAGGAAACCCCCGAAGGGATTCGTCTGTCACGCCAACCCGTGGAAGTATGGTCCAAGGGAAATGCAGTGGTAGTACGACTACTACGCCATTAGAGACAGGAAAGAGAAGAGGTAAGCCTGTCGGACCCGACTTCCTCTCTCGTTGTTCAACTCCCGAAGGAGAAAAGCTAAGAAAAAGCAGATGAGCTTGTAACTAACTGCAGAGAACCCCCAACCTAGGCTCTCTAAGAAAAACCAACGGGTCAGCGGAATGGTCTAGACAACTCGTGTATCCCAACGAAGCGTAAAAAACCGAGCCGGCTCGAAGAAAACACGTAAAAGAGACCGGGATCCTAGACCCATGCTCTCGGTGTCCGCTACCCAAGCCTGAGCGACCTCATCTCCTGCTCAGGTGAGGGTCACCGCGCCCTCGCACAATCGGAGTATAAATCTCCACGACTGGCCACATGTGACATTACCATTTCTTTTATTTTCATGCTACACACTAAGTGTCTAAGGTTTCTTTGATTTATTTCCCATCCACAAGCCGTCAGTCCCATACCCGAACTTGTTCTATAAGAACCCCAATTGATCAGAGGTCAGGGATACTGACCTGTTACGATAGTCTCTCTCTAAATTCCTACTGAAGAATATATGTCTTATGATCTTGGCTATCTTAACGGAAAACGTCTTTCTTTCCTACGCCCCCAAAAGATTCACAAACACTCACAAGGATCGGGCTACTCCTTAGAGGAAGACTTGCTTCATGGTAAGTTCATATAGTCTTGTTTTTATGTATGATACTACATATATATATATATATATATATATATATATGTATGTATGTATGTAAGTATCCTTAAGATCATCCCCAAATCTCTAAATTTCATAATAGGTATTTCAAACCCACCTCTATAAGTAATAATGTCAAATCTGAACATTCAGTGACAGTATGATATAGGTAGTCAATAACTGCTCAAAACTCCTCATTTTTCTAAAACAATTCCATGGACTGAAGGTTAATATGAAAGAGTATATATCAACAAGTAACTTCACTCAAGGAGACATGAAGAAACTCCCCAAATGCCTCTTAAAATTCTAATTTAAAGTGTATGGACAGATCTGGATATTCAGTGACAAGTATGATATAGGTAGTCAATAACTCCTCAAAACTCCTCATTTTTCTAAAACAACTTCATGGAATGAAGGTTAATATGAAAGAGTATATATCAACAAGTAATTTAACTCAAGGATACATGAAGAAACTCCCCAAATGCATCTTAAAATTCTAATTTAAAGTGCATGGACGGATCTGGATATTCAGTGACAAGTATGATATAGGTAGTCAATAACTCCTCAAAACTCCTCATTTTTCTAAAACAACTTCATGGACTGAAGGTTAATATGAAATATTATATATCAACAAGTAATTTCACTCAAGGAGACATGAAGAAACTCCCCAAATACCTCTTAAAATTCTAATTTAAAGCGCATGGACAGATCTGGACATTCAGTGACAAGTATGATATAGGTAGTCAATAACTTCTCAAAACTCCTCATTTTTCTAAAACAACTTCATGGACTGAAGTTTAATATAAAAGAGTATATATCAACAAGTAATTTCACTCAATGAGACATGAAGAAACTCCCCAAATGCATCTTAAAATTCTAATTTAAAGTGCATGGACAGATCTGGATATTCAGTGACAAGTATGATATAGGTAGTCAATAACTCCTCAAAACTCCTCATTTTACTAAAACAACTTCATGGACTGAAGGTTAATATGAAAGAGTATATATCAACAAGTAATTTCACTCAAGGAGACATGAAGAAACTCCCCAAATGCCTCTTAAAATTCTAATTTAAAGTGTATGGACAGATTTGGACATTCAGTGACAAGTATGATATAGGTAGTCAATAACTCCTCAAAACTCCTCATTTTTCTAAAACAACTTCATGGACTGATGTTTAATATAAAAGAGTATATATCAACAAGTAATTTCACTCAAGGATACGTGAAGAAACTCCCCAAATGCATATTAAAATTCTAAGTTAAAGTGCATGGACAGATCTGGACATTCAGTAACAAGTATGATATAGGTAGTCAATAACTCCTCAAAACTCCTCATTTTTCTAAAACAACTTCATGGACTGAAGGTTAATATGAAAGATTATATATCAACAAGTAATTTCACTTAAGGAGACATGAAGAAACTCCCCAAATGCATCTTAAAACTCTAATTTAAAGTACATGGATAGATATGGACATTCAATGACAAGTATAATATAGGTAGTCAATAACTCCTCAAAACTCCTTATTTTGCTAAAACAACTCCATGGACTGAAGTTTAATATGAATGAGTATATATCAACAAGCAAGGATACTCGAAAATGACTCTTATATCATACAAGAATCATGTAACAACACATGCAAAATACAAGAACACAGATCTGAAATTTGTTGCAGGTCATATGAACAGTAGCCATAAACCCCCAAAATCATCATAGAATTTCGAATTTTTCACATGGATCTAAAGTCAACATGATGGAGGGTCTAACAGCAACCAAATGCCACCAAAATAACTCAAGAAACTCTCCCAAATCAAACCAAGAACTCGTATTTCTCATGCAAAACCAAATCTGGAAACTCCCAAAAATCATTCATCAAACCGCTACAAATACCAAACAAGAATCACAATCAAATCCTTGATATAGCAGCTCAACACAAGGCTCATAGCGTGGAGAAAATTCTATCTTAATGGGAGCAAAGAGGGGTATGATTTGTACCTCAAACTCAAGCTTCAAAAGCTTGAGGAAGAATACTCCAAGAACAAGTGTAGAACAGTCCACCACTTGAGCTTCAAGGCTTGATTTCTCCTCTTCTTTGGCCTTTGATCTTACATGCAACATTTAGATCCACATTCCTCTCTTCCACAGCTTTGATTTAAGCTATTGAACTTTAAATTTGGTGGAGAAATGAGGTGGTAATCTTAGAAAGAAGGTGGAGGAACATGGAAGTTTTGGCCATGGATGAGCTCCAAGCTCTCAAGAAGAAGAAGCAAATAGGAGGGGAAGCTTATGGACGAAATTAGAAGGGGGTGGGAGTATATAGACCTTGGTCAAATTGCAACATAAACCCACACAAGTCTTCTAATTTACACATAAGGCCCACTCATGAATAGTGATCCTTCACTAATCATATTTAACTACTTAATCTCATATTGGTCACAAACCACCACTATTAGCCACAAATGGCATCTCAATTTCCCACACTTAATCACAATTAAATTCTCAACTTTCAAAGCCCAGTCAAGCTCACTAATAATTCATCATCTTGGACTCAATTGGTCATTAAAACTTAGGGATGTTATACTGGTGGACGTCTAACTCTGCATCTGTCATCTGCCCTGCATCACTGTTCTGCTCGAGCAGGCTGAATCTCTCGCTTTGATCTCGTCGATCGTCTCTATTTGTATACCCTCACCGTCTACGCGAAAGTACACCTTCCCACTATCATGGTCGGAAACTGCCTTGGCTGTGGTCAAGAATGATCGTCCTAGTATGATGGGGGCATCTGTCACCGACTCAGAGATCTCCATGTCCAATACAACAAAGTCCACGGGGAATTTCAGACCCTGAATGGTGACGACCACGTCTCTCAACAACCCCTTCGGCCTCTTAATCGATCGATCAGCAAACTGAAGGACTGTCCTACTCCGAAGAAGAGGGACAAACTCGAATCGGTCGAGTAAGGCAGTCGGAAGGAAGCTGATAGAAGAGCCGTTGTCTAATAGAGTACGATCGAACTGTTGCTCACTAATCTGACATCTGACATAAGGAGCTCTTGCATCTGGTCGTTTGGCTGGAAGCTGGTTCTGAATGGCACAACATGTGGCACGTGTGAGCACATGGATCTCTCCTTGTTATTTATCCTCTTCCTGCGTACGGTGGTTTTCTCTCTCATATTCTGTTGGAAGAGGGGGATGTGCTCAAGTGTCTCTTGTAGAGTCAGTTGTATCTGAAATCTGTCTATCATCTGTTGGCTGAACTCCAGCTGTTCCTTCTTTTTGGGATTTTCTGTTTTATTCCCCTTCGCCGAGCGGAGTGCTTGAGGGAAGGGGATGGATGGGCCCTTCTCTGACAGAGTGCTAGGAGAAGATTTCTGGCCCTGTGAAGGACTGTAATCCATGCAAACATAATCATTCATCACACATGGATTCGGAATTGATGGAGAAACCTTTCCTTTATTCATTTTTTGGTCTTTTTCCTAGTGTCCAGGGATACAGAAAATGGCAAAACAGACGGTTGGAATACAGATGGACTCAAAATGGGGGTATCAGCAACACCAAAAATATTCTCCTTCGCGGCCTCAGCACCGCGCTCTGGTTCAGCATCAAAAATGGTGGCCTCAACACCACCGTCTGTATCTGGTATCACGACGGTCTCAGCACCGTCATCTAGAAGGTCATCCTTGGTGGCATCAACACCACTGTCATCATCATCATTGTTGTTAGCGACATCAGCACTGCTTCTCTCCTCATCTGGGGCTCTAGAATCTTCATGGTGTTATCCCTCAGATAAGCCGTCGTCGGCTGGTTCCCTATCTCTCCTAAGTGAACGAAGTGAGTATCAAACATAAAATGCATGTCATTCAAATAAGCACTAGGAGTGGTATCTTCTGTAGACTGTACCTGCTCAGACTTTCTCTTCAAGTTATTTGGATTCGGCTCGCTCTGTGCAGATATGGCGGCTTTCCCTTTGATAATGTCCCTCATTTCCTGCCGGAACTCATCCATTTCTCGTCGGAAGGATGCTTGCTGTTCTGAGAGCAAGCGGGCGAGATCGTCAATTATTGGGTTCTCCAAGATAGGTGCGGGAGAACCGGGAGTGTTCCCTTGCTGGAACTGAGGTTGCTGGTGAGACTGAGGGTGCTGCTGCTGGTATGGCTGTTGTCATTGCCTCCACTGTTGTCCCTGATAGACGAGGATTATGGTGAGATTGTGGGTGGTGGGAATACCGGGGTTGTTGTTGCCATTGTTGACTGTATTGGTTGCCTTGAGCTGGAGACTATTGCTGGGATGAAGTGCCTCCGGTGGACCAACGAAATTCGGGGTGATCACGGTGAATCCCGAGCTGTTGAGGGTACCAGTCATACCATATCCCGTTGACTTCCATCAATGGCTCCTGCTCGAAGGGTGGAGGTGGTACTGGTGCCAATGGCTAATCCGATTGATAGACCACCATCTGAGTGTCCTGAGATGGTGGTTGTTGTGAATAGTGCGGCAACTGTTGTACCGACATCTCATGGACATGGTGAACTTGGCGGTATGCGGGAGGGGGTGGGGTAGAACGGTTACCTCTGGACTCAGCCAGTGACCTGGGAGGTGGATGTGGAGATGATTGTGCCTCCTGAATACTAAAGATGTGAGTCTTCAGGTCACTCATGGACTTAGACAACTGGTCTATCTGCGCCAGACCTTGGCCCTGCTTCTTCTCCAAAATCTCAATGCAGTCCAACTTTTCACTGATTATGCCCATATCAGCTGCTGATGATTCATCTTGTGTTGCTGATGTTGCTGACGAAGTATGGGGACCGGCATCGATGCGGGCAATCCTCTGATATGTTCCTGCTCCTTGGGGGTTTTCTGCTGTGTGTAGACTCGGGCTTGGTCCATGAATGTAGAGTTATCTGCCATTCCTTCATAAATGACCCAAATGTCATCTTCACCCTTAGAGAAATAGGACCCACCACAAGAGGCATTAACAAGCCCATGCATCTCCGGCATCAGCCCACAAAAGAAACTCTGAACCAAGTTGGGCTTTGATATATCATGATGCGGACACCGGTCAATGAGCTCTCTAAAGTGATCCCAAGCCTCATGGAATTGTTCATTAGTGATCATTACGAAGTTACTGATCATAGCTCTTGCTGCGTTCGTCCGGCCGAGTGGGTAATACTTATTTAAGTATGTCTCCCGGAGCTGCTCCCAAGTGTCGATGTACCTCCCCAAATGTTTCAGCCAATAAGCGGCTCTATCAACCAAGGAGAACTGGAAGGCAATCATTTTGATTGTGTCCTCAGTCACAAACCTGTCATGGATTGTATGCATATCATCTCAAATTCCTGCAGATGGAGGTGTGGTTCTTCGGTGGCTAGTCCGTGAAACTTAGGCAGTAGCTGAATGGTATGTGGGCGAAGCTCGAAGTCTCCATAGATAGGGGGGAGTCGGATCCATCGGTGAGTGAGGGTTGCAACTGGGTTATGCAACTGCCTCATGGCTGTCGGTGCCGGCCTCTCATGGTCAGGTCCTCCTCCCTCTGCATCAGGTATATCACCGCCCTCATTTCTTTCTTCTCGGCCTTCACGCATTTCCCTCATGATTTCACCCATGAACACTCCCTGGTCTCGGATCTGTCGCTGCATGGTTTTTAGGGAGGCTAACAGTGAGTTGTTGATGGCAGCTTGATCGAATATGTACGGAGGTGGTCTTTGCTCATCGGGGTGTTCCTCTCTGCCTTCCAATTCTGGGGTGTCTACAAAGTCAAAAGAATCCATCTCAGGTGCCGTCAAATTTTCTGAACACTGTTCTGTACTAAATTCTGACACCACTGGGCTGATAGAAGAAGAAGGGTGGTCGAGGGGGAACAGGGTGGACATAAATTTAGGCTCGGAGAGTGGGCCTGGACTCCCTGAAGCCGACCTAGATGAAAAAGGAGGAGTGCTTGATAGCGGTGCCACCAGATGTGGCCTAAGGGATCTCCTTCCCATCACCGTGATGTAAAGAATGGCAGATGAGATCTGGTAAGCAAGCAAGATTTGAATTCAAACCCCAAATTCACCTACGCAACCCTTGAGCTGAAGACCGTAAGGGTTCGGTCCGTTATCTTGTCAAATTTTATTGGGTTATCAATCGATTTATCAGAGCGTTAGAACGAGCTGTTAGGAACCCTACTTTTCTACCCGACTGTCCCAATCCACGTTAGATCTTTCCCAGCCAGTATGAATTGCGGACCGTAACCCGGTTGTTCCTGCTAATTCAATCTGCTAAGTACATCGCGGTCTGCTTTACCGGTTACCGGAGAGATCCTCACTGGAGAACGACTAACCATGACCAGTAGTCAACCAAAATTTTGGGTATGGCTCTACCCTAGTGTCGAGTCACTCTCTTGCAGCAGATAAATCAATCAATGAGGGGGTTGCTCTCCCCAAGACAAAATTTCTGTGAGGTGAATTTTAAGTCAAGTTTGCTTAGCAGTCCCAATTTTATTGCTTTCACTTTTTAGATATTTTTCTGAACAAACATCGTCTAACGAATTTTCCAATTTCCTTGTTATTTAAAGTCCAATAAAACTGGGGGAGGAAAAGGAAAAGTCGATGCGTGGTCAAAATCTATGATGCATGCATGGATAGAGATGTGTACCTTTCTGCCAGCACTCTACATGCAAAGTGGTACGCGCATAATTTAAAGACAATAAATAAAACTACCTAGATGCATGCACGAGGAAATCGCCCTAAGATGAGTAACTCTTATTAACGTGAAGAACAAGTAGCTTCGACTAGGAAGAGAGTCCGGAGTCCGATCTTGGGGGCCAATCGGTGTCCACCACAATGGATCCTGCACGCGCTGTATACGACTCCTCCCGTCACGTGGTCTCTAGTCCAAGTCAAATAGCTTTTTCAATTGATTTTTAGCCAAGTCGAATTACGGTCTATAGGTGCAGGTAAGATATTAGGGATTGGGCCTTAGCTTCTTAATTCGTCACAGTCAACAAAATTCCTATGTCTAGGGGCTAAATCCTCGTGAAACAAATAGGAATAAAAGCGAGAAAAGCTGCGAAAAACACAAAACCGTGGTAAGCCCCCAAGTGAACAAACACTTGGAAATTAGGTCCAATTGTCCTGGAGAGTCCAAGTTATTACAAATTAAGTCTCTCTCTCTCTCTCACTTCAAATTACAAATATTTTTAGACTACAAAAACTCTACAAAAAGTGAAGGTCTTCTCAAGCCTCCAAGTTCTCTTTGGTGCTAAGCGAGCCTTCACGTGGGTGCCCAAGCGCGTAGGATGGAGCGCTTCCCTCGTTCGGTGGTACCTCGCACAAAATCCAACAAAAAGGTGATTAGACCAGTTAGGCGATATAATCAAACAGATAAATAGAAGGGTAGGCAATTATTCACAATCACAAAAGAATGCTCTGTACGTTGTTGCTCCCTGACAATGGCGTTATTTGATTAATCGTGAGATACAAGGGTCTAAATGTCTCACACAAGGCGGACATAAAGTCATTGCGGCGACCCTCGGCAAATCCCGATTAAATCATGAATAATATCAAGCAACGGAAATTAAAGTTTGGAGTTAAAATTTATTATAACTCTACAAAATATATGTATAGTGCAAGCATGTAGAGTGTCGAACACAGGGAGCAAACAGGTAGAATAAGACAATAATGCTCAAAATATGAAAGTGATTAAATGCCTGTAAGTACTATGTTTTTGTGGGTTTTTATGTTTATATATATGTTTGTCGTTTTAATTTTTGATTTTATATTTTTTATTTTGATTTTTAATTTACTGATTTTGTATTTTCTTTTTTATATTTTATATATTTTTTGTATTTTCTTTTTCTTTTTAATAAAGATATAATATATATAATGGATATATATATATCTACACTAGAGATAAGAGAGAGATAAAACTAGGGAAAATACTTGAAATATAGGAAATAAAATATTTTTGTAATTTTTATATTTTTCTAATGTTTTTTTATTTTTCTACATTTTTCCTGACTTTTAGGTATTTTTAAAGTCAAAAATACTAGAAACAGTGAAATAAATGGCTGTCCGAAATTAAAATGAGGACGAAAAAATAACAAATAGTGTCCAAAATTCCTCAAAGTAATTTTAAAATAAAGATAATAGAATAAGGAAAATTAAGAAACTGAAAATGTATTTTTGGGATTTTTGTAGAATTTTTAAGATTTTTAGGAAGATTTTGGGGTTTTATAACTTTTAATAGTTCTCTTTTGTATTTTTTATTGATTTTTAGTCTGGGGCTAAAAGATATGCAAACACACAAAATATATTTTTTTGGAAATTTTCAAAGACCTTTTATAATTTTTATGTATTTTCTAATGCAAACAGTGACAAAAGGCTTGCTTTTATTTTTAATAAATATGAAAATGCAATAAAAATGCAAACGAAATCATGGCGTTAAACTACAATGCAACAGGAGCCTATGATATTTTTTGGTAATTTTTCGAGTTAAAATGATGCATTAAATAAATGCAAACATCCAAGCAAAAACACAACATTTGCACGGGCATAGATATAAATACACAGAAGTCCAAGGGCCTACTTGCAATTTTCCCAAAAATATATATAATGTTAAACACAATTTTCTGGACTAAAATAAATACCCAAACCCGGAGGAGGTTTGCTGCAAAATGTCCAAACTCACGCACACTGAGCACGTGACCTGGCAGGGGTATTTGTGCAATATTAGAAAGTTCCAGGGGCTCAGATGCAATTCTACCAAAATATTACAACGTAAATGCAAAGTTCATGGACTGAAATGAAATAATAAAACCCCTAGGGGTCCTTGCAAAATGTCCACCACCCCACGTGCACGGGTCACGTGAGGTGGCGTGGACAGGACCCAGATGCAAATAATGAAAGTGTGGGGGCCTAAATGCAAATATTACAGAAATATTTAAACTACGCCTGAAGGTTTATGGACTAAATGAAAATACAAAAAGGGCTGGGGTGTAGAGTGCAAGATACCCACGGCTCCAAAATCGAACGGCGCTGGCGTTGTCACTCATCCACGTGGCAGCTTAGGGACGGCCGATGACGGTTCAACGATGATCGGCTGGGATTAGATCGGGCTAGGAGATCGACGGTGGTGGCGCGACGCGATCCAATGGCAGAGATCAGAACTGGAGGTGCGGCCCGATCCAACGGCGGAGATGCTAGACATGTGAGCCCTGGGCGAACCATTCTTATAATAAATGTTATTGTAATATTTATGTTTATCAATAAAAGTTATTGATGCTTCATCCCTTTCTGAAATTATATGAATGAATGCACTATAAGGTCCCTCTGTACAATAAGGGTTATGTACCATGGCCAGCTTGATGATCATATAGTTGTTTATTCATTAAATGAATCATAGAGGCTGGTGTTTGGATGAATATCTAAGGAGTTAGATAGAGGACTCATCAAACGCCGTCAAATGATTGTCAAGTGGAGATCTCCAGCCTGAGTAGGAGATGGCAATCCTTTCTCACATAGGCTGATATCTGACCGACCTCTCGATGTAGGTCCTCTGCATGGGATAGTGATTCGGAGGTGTCAGATTAGTTAGGTCAATGGGTTGACTTAACGAGATCGAGATAACCTAAGTCCTATGTTGAATGCTGTCACAGCATAGGCACGCATCCTCTGACCAGAGACAGATGTATTGCTATATGTCTGAGTATGTACATTTGGCAGACCAATAGGTTAATGATCTAACCAAGGTCTATACACCGGCGAGCTGATGTGCATATAAGGGTATATGAGCAATATGATCTCTCAAAGGGATCATACAGGTTCACTTGTGAACCGGAAGACATGAGCTCACTCATGAGGTATTGGGACCGATCAAATTCCATGCATGGTCGTCGTGCTTTGGAAGCATGACATGAATTTGAAGGTATGATATATGCTTTGGGAAAGCATATAATCGATACCAACTCCCGATGACCAAGATTGAGAAACTTAATGATTAAACCCTGAATAAGACATTGAAAATTGATCTTGATCTTCGGGTTGATCATGGGTCTTCCAGTATGCAAGATGTACAGGTATTGGGAATACCTGAGGGTGATGTGATCATAAACGATTGTATATCCTTGACGCTTCCATTCCGAGGGAGTGATGAAACAGGTCTGGATTTTAGTGACTCCTTTCAGTAGAGAAGCAATCCGATCTTAGTCCAAGTGTTGGACATTGGTCTGAATGAGATTCAGATTCAATGAGAAGATTGGATTTGCGGTGTTGATTTAATCAAGCATCTGTGGGAGGTTCGTAAGATCTGGATTTGAGATAAGATCTCAATATCCAAGTCACTATACATGGAATAATACAATCGCCCTGTCCTTATCTCCAAGTATCTGCGGAGAAAGCACATTATTCTTGAAAGGGTTCAAGAATAATTCATTTGATGAAATGTATATCCAAGCAAGAAGGACTTGATGATTAAATGAGATTTAATTATCAAGCATAATATGAATATGATTCATATTATTATCCAAGAAGAAAAACTTGATGATTAAATGAGATTTAATGATCAAGCTTAATATGAATATGATTCATATTATGAGAATGATTATATAAGATAATTAAATGGGATTTAATTATCAAGGATTAAGAGAATGTGGATAACACTATCCATGATATATGTGTATTATAAATATGATTTATAATATATATATATAAGAGAGAATTTATGTAAATAGCATTAGTTAATTAATAATGTGGATTGGATTCACATTTATTAATAAAAAAAATTAATTGGAAATGCAATTTACTAATTAGTTTGGGTTGTGAATATGATTCACATAATATTCAATGGCATGATTGAAATATTCACAAATTAATTCGGAATTAATTTGGTGAATAATTTTGTGATAATTGTTATGATAAAATTAATAAAGGAATAATAAGATAAATAAAAGGGAGCCAAAACTAGCCACCAATTTCGTAGGTGGCGTCACCTATGAATTGTTCATGGGTGATGCCCCCTATTTTCAAGGGTGGTTGGTTGACTCCCATTTTATTATCATATTATCTCTTAATTAGTTAATGTTAAATTAAATTATGTTGATAATGTTGCAACATATTTTAATTTAAATTAATGTTGTTGGTTTTTAACCAACAACAATCATAGCCATTGATCTTACATAGACCAAGCCTAGCCGCTGGATCTATGAGTCCATGGATTGAGATCCAATGGATCCTAAACTAATATAAAAGGTGGGCTAGGGTAGCCTTCCATGGTACATCATCTAGAGTTGTAGAAGACTACTCTCTCTCTCTCTCTTATTCTCGTGTGGGCTCTCTCTTAATATTCAAGTGGTTGTCCACTTTGTATATTGAGAAGGAGAGCATTTTGGCTTCGCCTCCGACGCTTGGATCTTCGTCAAGGATTGCGGGAAGGACGCGACTCATCATCGTGCCCGCAAGTGCGTTCTTCGTGGGTCGGACTTGAGACAGGAGAATCTCTACTTTGGGATCTCACGATCACAACCACGCTTCAAGAGGTATTCCTTATACTTTGTGGTTTGATGAAAACGATCCGAGAAGTGTTCTCGTGATCATGTGGTTTCATCTTTAAAATTAAAAATTTTAATTTCCGCTGCATCTAGCATCTAGTACGACTAGTTGCTCCGATTGTATACGATGCGATCGTCACGCTTCCGTGATGCGCTTAAGGATTCACAATATCCTTCAGGAGAAGCCAAGGGAAAGAACGGGGAAGAACGCCGGCGAGGCGAACTTCCCCGAGCTCGACCTCGGGTCTCCGACGGTCTGGAGGCGTGAAGAATGGTCGGGCATGCTCCTGAAAGGTCTGGCTATGTGCTGGAGGTCTCGGATTCGTCGGAGGAGCGTTGTGGCGCTGGCGAGAGGGCGACGGAGCTTGGAGCTCCTGGTAGCTCTGGCGAACCACACAAAATGAGCTTTAGTCGCTTTGACGGTGGTTTGACCTGCAAAAAATGGTGAAGGGGACCAGGGCAAATTGCATGGACCCCGCGGCGGCGGAATAGGCATCGGAGATGGTCTATGAGGGGTGGAGGAGATACGGCCGGAGGTGCGCTCCGGCGGCGATAATAAAATATAAACAGTAATTCTATAGGTATATGTATAGGTATTATACCTAGGTATGCTATTTATACAAGTATTTTATTTTATGTTTTCTTTGAGTTTTTATTTTGATTTAAATATACCTATATATTATAAATAATATCTACAAAATTATAAAAATACAAAACTATGGAAATAAAGAATGATAAATAAAATGAATATTTTAATCTGTACAAGTATATTATAGGGGTCCAAAACTCAACTTTCAAACCGTAGCTCTGCAAAATGCAAAACCACCTTTACTAAATAGATTATTTAGAATTATATACAATTAAAGTGAGTTTGATGCATTTCGAGCTTTTATTTGAGAGATACAGGTCTGGGAAGTTGGCATTTTGGATTTTTATTCAGATCATAACTTGTTATCTGTACTATATTTTTGACTGAAATAAATTTTGTATTTTTCTTTATTTAATTATCTACAACTTTCATGTACAAGGTTTCTTTATTTGAGGCATAAAAAGTGAAACCAAAAATAGGTCCCAAAATGACTAAAGAATGAATAAAATGAATAGGTATTTTTATTGTATTCTGGCCCTTATCTCCCCCTACTTTATTCCTTCTCGACCTATTCATCAAGATGCCTAGGTCTCGGGGTTTCGGGGCATAAAATATTTACAATATTTTATTCTTTTTTCTTTTCTTTATTCTACTATTTTGGCTTTAAAAACAGTATTTTATACATTATTTACATGCACATGCATGAATGCTAAGATGCGGGAATTAATGGTATTTACATGCATTTGCCAAGGTTTTTGAGGCCAAAATGAAGGAATAAAAATGATGAAATGTGGACTCATCAACCACATGATCCAAGAACACTTCTCGGATCGTTTCATCGAAACAACAAACAAGTATTAGGGTTACCTCTTGAAGCGTGGTTGCGATTGAGTCTCTAAACGAAGAGATCTCCTGTCTCAAGTCCGATCCGACGAAGGAGACGCTTGTGAGCGTGTTGATGAAACACATACTTCTCGCAATCAATGTCGATGATCTAAGCGGCGGATCTCCTGATCTCGACACACGAGATCCGACGTCTTCTTCACGAGGGAGGCACACCGAAGGAGACGGAGATCCACGAGCAAACGATCGGTCAGCATAACGATGACGCTGCGGTGATGGAGAACCTCTTTAGGGCATCCATGGTGGACGACCACATGTGTATGAGAGAGAGAGGGCGTGTAGAGAGAGAAAGAGAAAGAGAGACTTATGTTCTCTTGTGTGTAAAGAAGAGCAATGAGATGCCTCTCATTTTATAATATTTTGGGATCCATGAATCTCAATCCATGGACAACACAAATCCAATGGCTCTCATTGATTTGTGTTTCTTTTAGTGGCTAAGATTTGTGTTGGTAAAAACCAACAACAATTAATTTAATTTAGATTAAATCTACATTGATAAATCAATATAAATCAATCTCAAATTAAATCAATCAAGCATAGGGATTATGTAATGAAGATTGCCTCCTTCCATAATATGGGATTTGGTTGCAATATCATGTAATCTCATGAGATCTCATGAGATTGCATTATTCCATGGAAATATCCAAGATTTACAACAACACTTGTTGTAAATTATTCTACAAAATAATTCATAATTATTTTGTGAATATTGCAATCTTGCCATTGGAAAATTGTGAATCACATTCACAACCCAAAATAAAATGTGAATTACATTTTCAATTAATTGTCCAATGTGAATCCAATTCACATCAACATTTAATTAACAACTGTAAATTACAAATGGCTCTCTCTTATATATTATAAATCACATTTATAATATATATAACTAATATGGATATTGCTATCCACATTATTCATATCCATGATAATTAAATCACATTTATCATCTTGGATCTCTATTCTCGTATGCCCAAATAATATGAATCGTATTCGCATTATTCACATCTTTGATAATTAAATCACATTTAATTATCTTAGATAACTCTCCTTATAATATGAATCAAATTCATATTATTCATGATAATTAAATCACATTTAATTATCAATTTTCTCAATGCTCGGATACACATATCAACAATGAAATTATCATGAACTCTTTCAAGGATAATGCGCTTTCTCCGCGGATGCTTGGAGATAAGGACAGGGAGATTGTATTGTTCCACGTATAATGACTTGGATATTGAGATCATATCTCAAATCCATATCGCGGGCCTCCCTTAGATACTTGATTAAATCAAAACCGCAAATCTAATCTTTTTACTGCATCTGAATCACATTCAGATCAATGTCCAACATTTGGACCAAGATCAGATTACTTCTCTACTGAGAGGAGTTACTAAAATCCAGACCTTCATCACTCACTAGGAATGGAAGCGTCATGGTTTATACAATCGTTTATGATCACATCACCCTCAGGTATTCCCAATACCTGTACATCCTGCATACTGGAAGACTCAAGATTAAACCCGAAGTATTAGATCAACTTTACACTGTCTACTTCATGGTTTTATCAGTAAGTTTCTCATTTGATCATTGGGAGTCAGTATCGATCATATACTTTCCAAAAGCATATATCATACCTAGGTCTTGATCATATACTTTCCAAAAGTATATATCAAACGTACAAATTCAGCCAAGCTTCCAAAGCGAGACAACCTTGCTCGAAATTTGATTCTTCCCAATATCTCATGAGTGAGCTCATGTCTTCCGGTTCAGTAAATGAACCTGTATGATCCCTTTGAGAGATCATATTCCTCATATGCCCTTATATGCACACCAGCGCGTCGGTGTATAGACCTTGGTTAGGTCATCAACCTATTGGTCTGCCAAATGTACATACTCAGACATATAGTAACACATCTGTCTCCGGTCAGAGGATGCGTGCCTGTATCGTGACAACATACGATATAGGACTTTGGTTATCTCGATCTCATTAAGTCAACTCTTTGACCTAACTTATCTAACACCTCCGAATCTCTATTCCTATTTAGAGGACCTGTATCAAGAGGTTGGTTAGATATCAGCCTAAATGAGAAAGGATCGCTATCTCCTACTCAGGCTGGAGATCATCTCTTAACAACCATTTGACGGTGCTTGATGAGTCCTTAATCCAACTCTTTAGATATTCATCCAAGCACCACCCTCTATGATTCAATAGTTGAATCAACAACTGTATGATCATCAAGATGGCCATGGTACATAACCCTAATTGTACTAAGGGACCTATTATGCAAATTATCTATTCTTCATTTCAGATTAGGAAATGATATTCGTAATAACATTTATTGCATAATGGCTCGCTGTGGGCTCGCATGTCCAACAGTGTTAACACTCTAGAGAGAGAAGGAATGCGGGGGTGCTAGCATGGGCTAATGGGAGGACGTGAAACTTACTGACCGTTTACCATGAGATAAATGAAAAGAAAAAATAAGAAAATAAATACCAAGTCCTCAACTTTCACTTTTTGAGTCAACCCCTGTAAGCAGTTCTTCTCGCAAGTTCAGCCCTCGCTTTGACGCTCACCCGCACGTGACGCATCTTTTTTCACATGCTCTGAGTCCCTCTGTCTATAGCTATAGATAGATAGAGTGAAAGGAAGTCACATACGAGTGAAACTGTCGCTCCCATCGCTATCTGAGCAAAGAACTGTTGCCCCAGCGAGACTCCTCGCTTGATCTTGGGCTCCCTCGAGGTATCTCGAGTTTACGTCCATCCCTGGTGTCGGACTGGAGTCTGAGACCATGCCCTAGACTATAAGGGAGGCCTCGATTGAGAAAGCGGCTGCAAGAGAGAGCGATGGCGCGAAAGCGAGCTTATAGCGAAGAAGTCGGACCCATAAAGACCTAGACCTAACAACACCTAGAAAGAAAATTCAAATGCCAAAGTGGTCAACATGAAAGTTGTTGAGCTCAATGAGGTCTACAACTTTCATGAAGGATCCAAAATCAAAAGAGATCGTCTATATAAAATATATTTTTTTATATAGGTAATAATTGCCAATTAATCCCTGTATTTTTTTGTTATGTAATTAATATTGTATTTTTATTCATCTTAAAAAAGAATTAATATATATATATATATACAATATATACAACATTAATCTAAATTTTAGAGATTTTTATAGAGTGAGAAAAAGGTAAAATAAAAATATCAACGATAGTTTATGTACAATATATGTGTGATCAAAACTTCTTATTTTCTTTTCTTTTGTGATTTTTTATTATATACTTTATGCTCTTTAAATTATTTACTAACTTGATATAAAGAATTGTATACTTTATGTTCTTTGAATTATGTATAATATATATATATATATTATGTTTTTCTTTTCATCTATATTCTTTGAATTATTTACTAACTCGGCCTCAAGAATTAACCATAAAAAAATCACAAAGGTAAAAGAAAACAATAAGTTTTGACCATGTATTGTACATAACCTATCTTTGACATTTTATTTTACCTATTTCTCACTCCGTAAATCCATAAAAAATAGATTAATTATATATATTGTATATATATATTAATCCTTAATTAAGACCTAAATAAAAATACAAAAAATTACAAAACATAAAAATATGGGGATTAATCGGCAATTATTGCCCATATAAAAAATATATTCTATACATATGAACTCTTTTGCTTCCGCATCTAATTTTTCTTTATATTTCTTTCCCTATTTTTTCTTTTCATTTTGTCTCCTGGTCAACGGTTAGGAAGTTCCACATATTCCCATTAGCCTGTGCAAGCACCAAGCCAACACCCCATACTCCTCTTTACAGTACGTCAGCACACCCGCAACCAATCAACGTCGTCCCCCCTTTTGACTCGAGTCAACTGCCCCCTCCGCATGACCGTTACACCAAATCTCGCAAACGTACATTCTTCTCCCTCGGATTCTTTACGACCCTCTCCATTATTCGCCATCATCACCCAAAGCATGTAACCTCCCTACTTCCACCACCTTCGTACGGCCATCAAACCCTTCATCTCCAACAATTACACACCCGATCAACACTCTATAAAACACCCTCCTATTCCCTATTGTGTCGTCAATCCACCAATCTAGAGATTCACCTTTTAGACTCATTCTCCTTACCGATAACAGAGACCGAGGAGATCTCCGTCAAGCAAAGACGAAGGTCAAAAGCAAGGTGTGATCAGCGGCCTCTTCAGACCCGGATGTGTAGCAGCTCCTCCAAGCTATGGAGTTTGATCTCTCCTCATCGAAGCTCTTGAGAAAAGACCTCCTGGAGCCTAAGATTCTCCCCATGTGATCTGCTCCACCTCATTTCACCTCCCCCTTCGTTCTTCTTCTCATGTCCATCTTCTCCTTCTTTGATCCAAACACCAGATCCCCTTTCTCTATTCAGATCAACCAATTCCCCCTCCGATCTGACTCCGCCTCACCTTCTCCCCTTCTAGTTCTGTTATATCTCTCAGGTCCCTCCATCTCCAAGTAAGGAGGCCGAAGCTCCAATCCCTCACTACAGAAGGAGTCCCATCCCCTTTTCCTTCTTGTTTGATAACCTACAGGATACCAAGAACGAAACCCCTCAAGGAGCTATTTCAGCTCTGCCTGCTGAACTCAAGGCTCCTCAGCCTCACTAGAGACACCAGCTAGGGGGTAGGGCTTCGCCTTGGACATCCAAGGCCTGGGTTGCACTCCACCAACCACCGATCTTAGCCCCATCACCACCAAGTTGAGGAGGAAGATGGTGACCCTGCATGCTATAGGTGTCGCCGAATCTCTCGATCCTATGTCCGTGAATAGGGTGCCCACGAGCAACATGATTAAGACTGAGGGAGACCCACATCTATTAGATGAAGACCACTTGAGCCTCCAGTCTCAGGTGAACCCGGAGCTAGGAAGTCAAGCCACATGGAGCACTAGAGACAAGCTGCAAACCACACCCCACCCTCACGTGCTCCTTGTCTCGTGTGGTGGGACATTTGCATTCAAAATCCTTATACTTCCAATGAATTTCACTCAAGCCCAATCACATGAATTTTTCATTGACCTAATCATTTTACAAGCACATCCCCCATGAGTTTTGAAAATCTCACATATGCCCCCATTTGAGGCAAATTGCAGGAGCAATCCTGTTAGTTTTTGATATTCAAAGATAAGCCCTTTTGAGGACTGAAATGCATGGTTAATTTATTTTATTTGAAAATCACTCCATGGACATGTTTATTGCATAACTCTCAATGTTTATCCAAAAATTATGTATTTTATATCATTTCAACATGTGTTTTAGGCTCAATCATTATATATCATTTGTCAACATATAAGAGGCCCCTTAATGTCAATTAGTATATAATCACATTTCTATATGCATGCTTGATTTGACGTGTAATTTTACAAATTATATTGGGAGAATAGCCTTTGGCAAACTCCACCACCGCGTACCCAACAGTGCTCCGACATCGCCGGACACCTCATCTTCTTCCCCCTTTGTTTCTTGAGCATCCCACATATCTCCATACCACCAGAGTCGTTGTGGATATGGCCTTGGGTGCTCCTCCCCCTTCAGTAGTCGGAGCACCTCCATCTACTCCACCTTCCTCCCCCTCACATGCTGGAGGGTCGAGGCAGTTTACCCTCGACCCTCTTACCCCCTTTGTACAGAACACCCTTCTTCACGCACAACTGGAGCAATTTTGGGCCTTCACCGGAGATACATGGAGCCAACTTGCTCCTCCAAAATCGGGTGAAGACTACGGCCCTTGCTAGAGCTTTTAGAGCATTCCAGCATATAAAGAAACCTTTCAAGAACCTCTCAAGCCATTTTGGAGCTTCATCGTGCGTCGGAGGAACTAGATCTACCCGGTTGAAGCTCGCCTCGCCGGAGGCACTTCCCCGTTCTTCATCAGCCCTCCTTCGTTGTTGGATCGGGCCCTGATCCCATATTCTTCAGTTGTCGTCTGATCAGCTCCGCTCTTAATCATCTGATCTTCCGAGCCCATCTAATTGCAGCTGTTCGAGATGAAGCATCATCGTCTTCTCTTGCGCCGCCATGTGGATAAGTGGAATGAGGCCCGCCATTCGATCGCACTCAGGTTGGGTATTTTACCTAATACGCCCAATCAGTTTTTGTATTTAACTATTAGAGTAAAAACTTTCATTTGACTTTATTTATGTTTTGTAATAATTGCACATAGGCCCCCAAACTCGAGTTAATTACGTTCAGGTCCTCGCCCACGTCACCTCATGTGCCTGTGCGCATGAGGTACGAGCATTTTACAAGGGGACCCTCACAGGTCTTGTTATTCTTTCCAGTCCGAAATTTTTTGTGCATGTCGTATAATTTTGGAAAAATTGTAGCAAGGCCTTCAAACTTTATTTTATTTAGAAAATGGCCATGCTAATAATGTAGTTTCTCTTTATTACTTGTATTTTTTAAATATATATTTTGCTCAAAAAATCCACAAAAATATGTGTAGGCTCTTGATTGCATGCTCTTTTATGTCCTTATTTTATTTTGCAATTTTGTATATTTTTAATATTCATTAAAATAAAAAATAACCTATTTTACCCCTATCTACAATAGAGAATACATAAAATTCCCCAAAAATATATTTTTCCTTTTTATGTATTTTTAATCTTATCACAAAAATCACTAAAAACTATAAAAGAAAATACCTAAAATTTGAAAAACCCACTCATAAAAATATATAAAATTCCCAAAAATTCCAAAAATTATATTTTCTATTTCTGAATTTTCTTTATATTATTATTATAAAATTAAGTTGGAGAATTTTCGATACTTTTTGGTATTTTTAACCTCCTGATTTTGGGTAATTTTTACTTTAAAAAATTTTAAAAATATTAAAAATTCCTAAAAATTCACAAAAATAGTAAAATATATTTAAAATACAAAAATATTTTATTTTCTGAATTTTGAATATTTTTTGTTATATTGATACATGCCCTAGCTTGTATTGTATATATACTCTTATATAACTATATTAGTTTTTTAAAAGAAAACGAAATATAAAAATACAAAAAAAAAAATAAAAAATTAAAATTAAAATTAAAATCAAATTACAAAAATATAAAGCAAAAATAAAAAAATAAAAACCCACAAAACACATATAAACAAATAAGCTCACAATCACATTTTGTGCTTAACTGCTCGATCTATCATATTTGCTCCCAGTGTTCGATCTCTACATGCTTGCACATTATGCACATCCGTTGTAGAGTTATAATAAAATTTAACTCCATATTTACATTTCATTACTTGATTTATTTATTGTGGGTTAATTGTTGATTAATTGGGATTTCGTGAGTGGTCGCCACAACAACTTTGTCTCCATCTTGTGTGAGACATATTTTGACCCTTGCAAAATCTCTATCATCACCTATCTAAGCTCTAAGTAGGGAATGTTGCTGCTCGAATGCAATCGGCCTAGACAGTATCATTTGAAAAGGATCGTCACGATGTTCTTCCTCATCATCTTTCCTCTTGGGATATATCTTTAATGAAACTTCATTGTCACCTTCATTAGCAATTGAATTTGAATTAGTTGAGGATGATGAACTTAAACCATCCTCACAAAGGTGGATGTCTTCCTTGGTAGGTAGAGAAGAAATGACGTGGTTGGTCAGTGGTTGACCATCCCCGAAGTGAGTGAGCCTAGACTCAAGAGGGTCATGAGTCTAGGAAGGTCCTGGAAGTGAAGGGACCTCTAAAGATGATATCTTTGAAGGGTTCAATGTCAAATTCATGGAGTGCTAATAAAATCCCTCAAACTACTCATCTTCTACGTTAAGAGGATCGTTTATGAATATGAATATCGATGAGAGTTTATGCACTATAAGGCACATAAATGCGTAGAGAGAACAACACAAATCAGACACAATACAACCCTTTGAATTCCCCAACTGAACACGTGAAGGAAGTAAAGGTTTGGCCGAATTATCTTGTCAATTTTAGTTTGTGGCCATACAATCTTTCAGCCCATTACACACATGAAGCCGTCTTATGCCCAACGATGCTCATGTATGCTCCTAATCAATGAGGTGATCTGCCCAGGTTGTTGGGTTTCAATATCACACCTCAAAGGAGATGCACAAGCTTACACATCCAAAACGTGCACTAAGGTCAAAGGCAAGCCCTTGTAGATCCTAAGCTTATAAGAGTCAAACCTGGAGACTTAGAGGGCATGTTTAGGGATTTGGGCTCTAATCTTAATGTCCGCATCCTTACGCACTCCATCTGGATGTAAGTATATGTGTCCAATGAGGGCTTTACGCACCCGTAAAACGAGTATTCATTTTATTCTGATTTTTTGGTCAACTTGCATCAATTTAGTCCCAATTTGAAAACTTTGGTTATCACTGATATTTACGTGAGCATAAAATATACGCCTACTACTCAATCTCTTTTTCTTTTAGACTTACATTATAAATCAAGACAGGAATCGGAAAATAGAATGCAAGCAAGAAACTACGATGTATGCTCAAGTGAGAATGCACTTACAATTATTCCCAACAGTCTCCATGTGTTATGTTATATTGAATAAGTTTTGTTTACACTATATGCATGCAAGTAGAAAAGCCACATATAGACATGATACTATTAGAGGGGATGGATCATATTTGAATTTGAGCTAATTTGTACGTATTTATGTATGTCTTTTAAATCTTTCAAGAAAGATGCGATCAATGAATATGTGTGGCCTATATTACGAGCAAATTTGAATTTGAATGGAATTTGAATCATTAAGTGCTTATCCTAAATTCTCCAAGCAAGTCGAGAACCACTCTCGACATAACCACAGCAAAGAAGAAAAATAGTGTTCGAGTCTCTGATACACGCACAAGCTCTCAAACAAGAGCCTCTATAAATGAAGCAATTACATACATTATTACAAATTAATGATTACAAAAAAATGAATGAGAAATAAAACTCTCTCTCTCTCAAAAAAATGTCTTCGTTGTGCTTTGACGGATCGATCCTGAGTGGGTATATTAGTCGTACTTGTTGTAGCAAGGCACTCGGCCAATCAATCAGAACCAAGAAAAGATCTCTGTAAAGAGTGTCTCGGCTTAAATTTATATCTCGGGCAAGTCCGGGGTCGAACACATGGAGGTAAAGGAACAACTTTGGGTTAATTCCGAAAATTTAGGTCTAGGTTTCCAAATATGGATTTTTTAAATAAATTTTTTAATGCAAAATAATGCGATTGCAAAACGCAGATGAATTAAGTTAATAAGAAGACACACAACTTACCCAAATTAATTTTAATGCGAAATTAATCCAATTTAGCCAAATTATATTTTTCTTAAAAACCTAATCCGGTGATGAATGCGACGTACATTTTTTTGGGAATTTTGTTGACAATATATGATTTATGAATTTTTTTAAATAAAAACAGAGTGATCGTGAATATTTAATTCCTAACAAATCCACTCTATCAATTCATCCATCGAGCAAATTATCTCAACAAGGTATTTATATAGCCAATCCATGATAGTTGAAATTTCGCAAAAATAATATATGTAGATTTAATTAAAAATCATTTACCAAAATTACTCTACATTTTATTTAAGGAACGAGGCAACTCAAATTTAGATAGAAATTAAATTACATTTCAAGGCATCATTTCTGATTTTTGAGGATTTTTTGGAGTAGTTGTGAGTCAAGTATGAATTTAAGGCCTCTCAGTGGGTAAAATATGCAATTCTTCACTAAATATTTTTAATAATTACTCACAGCTCGCAAAAATACAAATAAATAGCCAAATGATAAAGAATTAGTTGCTCAACAAAATAACATTTTTCATTAAATAAAATGATGCTAAAATGATGTCCAAATTAACATACAAACATAGAGTATCTGTGGAAATTCAGAAATTAAAATTGACAAACAAACTGTATGCAAGGGCACTTTTGGAAATAAAAAACTTGTAGTGGAGAACTTGAAAATTTCACAATAAAATATTTTTTTTGAAGAAGACGACCTTCTTGCAGTTAAGGGACGATAGGGCGGCGACCATCGGCGGTGGGTGGAGGAAATCTATGTGTGGCGGCGAGAGGCTGGAAGCGATGGAGCGTCGACGACCGCGCGTAGAGGTCGTGCAGGAGGGATGGCGCCGCGCGTGGAGGATTAACGAAGGTGCGACCTGGAGGACGAGGAGGGAGGAGGGCAGCCACGATGGAAGCGCACCGCTGACTGCAAGTTAGCTGAGGAGAGATGGCAGGTGCGTAGGCTGGTGTCGGGGAACACGTGTGGGGAGGAGGAAGGGGGCATGCAACCACATGTAGAAAAACCTTTTTTTGGAGTTAAAGTTATGGATACAATAAAGTGTTTTGTCTTTGACTAAAAATATTCTTTAGATCCTACATTAAGGAAACACTTAATTCATATCGATGCAAATCTAGGTGAAAAAGATCTTCATTATGTAAGAAGCAAAGATCTTCAATCATATAACCAAATAATAGTTTTAGGTTTAGAGCTCCTCAAAAATGAAGATCGTTAAGAAACACAGTGAGGTGAATCTCTTTCTTGTAGATACTTCTTTTCCCATGCATATACAAATCAAAACACATACATGGACATAGCAAGGTTGGATCTAATTAGAGTGTGCTCATTGGAAAGGATTCACAAGATGGGAAATCCTATCGAGACTCGTTAGTATTTTGATTGGTTAGAAGGGTTGAAGTGGTAAATAAGATGTAATGCGATAATGTATATATGATGCATTCATGATATTATGATTAAAATATATTTATATTGTTGTATTTTTCGATTTACAATTCTAATCAAGAAATTTAGAAGTGAACCCAATCTAAACATGAGTTGAATTAACTTTCCCATGTAGATCCCAAGCTCCCCGGATCCCACCACTTGACCTCCCCATCCCTCAACCTTCTCCCTTTCTCTCTCCCTTCGCTGGTCTCCCTCCCAACGAAACCCTTTTCTTCCCCCCAAGCCCAAAACCTCGCCACTCACCAAACCCTACCGCATCACCCCCACCCTCCCTGCCGCCTCTCCTCTCCATCTTTTTTTCCTGTTCTCCCTCTCCGTCCGGCCGCCAACGCCATCCTCCGCTCCCAGATCACCGCCGGTTGCCATCGGAGCCCCCGGACCGCGCCTCCGCCTCCTCACAGCCCCCTCCCCCATAGCCTCCCTCGCCGGGTCCTCTCTCCCTAATCTCTTCCTCCCCTCCTCTACTCTCAGTGCGGTATTTTCCCACTATTGCAGCTTTTTTTTTGCATCGGTCTGATTTTTTTCTGTTGGATTTCTGCAAAATTAGTGCACTTGGTTCAAATGCGATTGTTGATCTTCTCTGACTCGTTTTTTTTGGCATCATTATCACATGGTATTTGCACGTATTTGTAGAATTTTTTGGCCGTTAGCTTGGTTCTCATCGAAATCTACAAGTAGATTTGCATCATCAACTTTTGTGAGGCTATAACTCGAAATTAAATCGATCAGGAAGACAAAAAAAGACAAATATTTTTAGACAGATCTAAAATTGTGGGGGTTGCGTTAGGTAGTTGACAGCAGCATAAAAAATAATCGAATCTTTCAACATGAATTTGAGCAAGAGCCCATGCAGCCAAACTTATAGTGGGAGAAGGTTCGTTAGATCTAAAATCACACAAAATCAAATTTCACAAGCAAAATAGTCTAACATTAAAAAAGAGCTTTATGAAGGAATGAACATCTCCACTTGATTTAAAGCCAAAAAACCCATTTTATCAATGTCACAAAATGCTAAGCTAACCTCTAATAGTCGAGAACTTAGATGAAATCAAAGTGTTTGAAGGACTTGATCAGCAACTCATCATAAGATAGTAGATCAAAAGTTGAGAAATATCGATCAATAGGTTCCCCTTGTTTCTTTCTATTAGCCATCTTTATCATTGAGAGCTTGGAACTTTGAAATTAGTGTCTGTCCATGTGATGGAAGATCTTTGTATGCATAGAAAAGGAGAGTATTCTCCTGGAATTGATGTGGCCTAGTTTTCTTCGAAGTAATATTGGAGGTTTGAAGGGGGTAAATGTGGCTAAAGAGAGAAAAAAGCACATCAATTGCACCGGAAGGGGCTGCACGGAGAATGCATGGGATGAGAGAGTGATGCAAAGCAGCTCTTCATATGAGCTAACTAAATGCAAGTGGGTGTATGGGGAAAATATTGGCGCATTCAATCAATTAACATATGAAGTGCTAGTTTATTGCAGTGTTGTGTGTGAATCTCACGCTCAGGAATATTCGAATGAAAGTAGTAACCATAACTTTATGGGGGCCTTTACTGCATCCTGACAGGAAAACAAGTAATCAAATTGTGACGGGAAATAAAACAATATAAGCGTAGGAAAACAGATATCATTAATAAGCCGGTTTAGCAACTCAATGGAAAGAGATGGTTAATCGATATAATCAGAACTGAATTTAAGGATAATAAATAGACCGTACAGAACCTGGGAATAAATAACTGACTAGATTCATTTCAATGACGCAGACTCAGACTCTGCTTCTAGAACCAGGATACCAGACTGAACAAAAGGGGTTAAACAAAAAAATCCAAATGAAGGCAACTGGAAAGAGGGCTCCGGGAGGTAGCAGCAGCGGGCTAGCACTGTAATGGATAGAGTTGTGGCAATTCGCTGGGGCACCTGAGGGCTGTTGGGACGGGGGCATGATGGCTTTTGGTGGTGGTGTTGTGGGCAGGACCAGGTGCGGGTTTGGGGGGAGTCGAGGAAGGAAGAGGGGTGATGGGGTTCTCGTTGGAGAGGAGAATAGATGGTGGTGGGGACTGCGGGGAAGAAAAGTGGCGGTGGGGTGGGAAGTGAGAGGAGGCGGCTTCGGGAGAGTACAAGATGATGGGTTTAGGGCTGAGTGATGGTGAAACGGAGGAGAAGGGAACATGGAGAAGAGAGAACGAAGGGGACAAGGGAGGTGTCAGGTGGAGAGGAGAGAGAAGGGAGCGGGGAAAAGAGTAAAGGGGGCCTGTTTGGTCTTCTTTTCTTTGCCAAAAATTGCTTCCCTCTTGACACCTTGCCCTCCTTTTTATAACAGTTGTTGGGACTCCTAATTCGTAGACTCAGTAGCATGACATTACATAAGAATATTAAAAAAAACAACAAAGAGACCCTCTGATTTGTTCTAAATGTTGAAAAATATAATTGGGCCCATAGACTTAGGCCTAACTTGTATCGGAGAGGGAGTACATGCAAAGCTAAGCCGAGGAGACGAAATGGGATTGAGAATGAGTTGGAAGGTAAAAGATAAGAAAGAAAGTTAAAGTGAAAGAAGGATTTAGTTGTTGACTATTGAAAATTCATATATCTCATTTTATTTCATCATACATGAGTATATTGCATCTAATGATTTCGTATAAGTAGGGTTAAGAGTGAATATACTGAGTGCACTTTTGATGGAATAAATGATGAAGGAACCAAGGTTAATATTGATGATGATAACATTCAGAAGAGAGATTCTTTTAGATATTCGGGATCTATTTTGCAACATGATGGAGAAATCGATGGAGATGTTACTAATAGAATAAATGCATGCTGAATAAAGTGGAGAGGAACATCTACTGTTCTCTATGATAAGAAAACTCCTTCAAAAATCAAAGGAAAGTTTTACAAAGTAGTTGTGAGACCTACTATACTCTATGGATTTGAATGTTAGCCCGCAAATCATAAACATGTGCAGAGAATGACAGGAGCAGAAATGAAAATGCTAAGGTGGATGTGCGGACACACCCACATACGTAAAGATCATATTTAGAATGATGCAATCAGACATAAAATTGGTATAGCTCCAATCGGGGATAAGATGTGGGAAAACCGCTTGAGGTGGTTATGCCATTTACAAAGGATGTCAGCTGATGCAACGATGAGGAGATGCGATTTTTGGGATGATGAGCCGGCTAAGAGAGGATGGAGAAGGCCCGAGAAGTGTTGGAATGTGACTATACAAATGAATCTTAGTTTTTTGGATCTAAGCTCGAGAATAACCTAAGAGACGTTGCTTCTCATGCTGTGCAAGTGAGGAGGACGAACGGGCTGGAGTGTGAGTCGACTGAATCTCCTTGTCGGAGAGCATGTGCTCTGTACTGCGCCTGTCATAGTCACTGCAACTGGAATGAGTCTCCTCGTCAGAGTAGTCTGGCCCGCCATATCATGTGGACAACTGCTTCATCTCTGAAAAGGGCCGAACTGAAGAAGTCATGGAGTGCAATCCTCGTCGGAGTTCACATTCGCTAGAGAATGAAGTCTGGAAGTCTCTTCGTTGGAGAGCTAGATCTCTCCCATCTGGTATAGAGAATGGTACTCTACTATGGAGTACCTATGATACCACATAAAAACCATTCCCCACATGGCATAGGGAATGATCCTTTACTCTGGAGTCCCTATGGTTATATGAAAACTCTGGCTGACGAACTAGAAGAATGATGGGGACCACGACAAGAGATGGCGTACATGTGCTCATCTGAAAAGACCGCATACATGTCTGAAATTGAGGACTCGGAAAATATCCGACGTTGAGTCTGAAACTGGATCTGTACCGTAGAGTATGGAAAATGGCTGGTTTGGAGAATATGCATCTGAGGAGGACCTTTGACTCTCCTAATACTCCCCCTTTCTCCATACTAGTCGGAATATATGTCATCGACTATGTTGGGAGAGGACAGGAAGATGCAAAAACAAAATATCATAGACCGTCTACATTTTTTCCTGGCTTTTCTTCATTTTTTTATCATTTTCTCGGCTATTTAAATTTTTTAAAATAACAGTCCCTTTTTTTAAACAGTTTATCTCCTCTTTTTATGGCTTTCCTCGCATTGTTTTTCATACATTTTTGGTACAATCTCTCTTTTTTTTAAAAATCTCCTCTCCCCCTTTTTTCGTCGCGTACGATTTTTTTTAAAGCAGACACAACCTCTTGCCCCCAAAAAATAAGCACCACTCTCTATTTTTTTAACGTACGACAAGTCTTTGCTCCTTTTTTTAATGGCAGCAGCCCCTTTGGGACCTTACATTTTTTTAAAATGATAGTCTCCTCTTTTAGGGTTCCCAATCGTGGGAACCCCCTTTCCCTATGGGGTCCTTCCTCGAGTTTCGCCGCCAAAGAGGGTTTCGGCTGGAGATGCGCCTCCCACAGAGTTCACCGCCTGCGTGCCTGGGTGTTCCTCACCACCTGCACGCCTGGGTGTTTCTCACCGCATGCGCACCTAGGTGTTACTCACCGCTTGCGTGCGAGATGGAGCTTGGATCTGGGGAGCGCGAAGGGTTGCGGCTTGGAATCCCTATTCTGGAGTTATCTGGAGTTGCCTGAAGGGTTCCTTGCGAGAAAGGAGCTTCTGCATAGCGATGCGGAGCCCTAGAGGGCTCGACTGGGTTCATCTGGTGAGTATTGATTGGGGCTCGGCCTGTAGTGTTCTGGAGGTTGAATGCCGTTGCCATGCGTTGGCTGTTGGAGCTGCTTGGGGGCTGTTGCCCCTGCCTTGGAGACGATAAGGGGGTGGTCTAGGCTGCAGTTGGTGCAGGAGGCGTGCCTCAACGTCGAAGGGTATACGAGCGACACCATATACAGGAGATGGGTACCACCGTTTGCAAGCACGAGCCCTGTTCGATGAAGTTAATAAGCCTGGAAGTTGATGCGCGAACTGGAGCCTTCGCTAGAATGTTTGACGCTGTGGAAGAGTTGCTGTTGGGGCAGCCGCTTGCGATGCGACTGTAGAGATAGAGCACACGCCGTCTGGGAGCGGCGCCGCTTGGAAGTGCGCCAAGGCCTAGAGGTCACCGCTTCCTGAAAGATCTCAAAGAAGCGCCGCCTTGCCTGGATACAGATCTTGCAGAGATGTTTGAGAAATTAGGGTTTTCGAGAAACCCTCGAACCATGTTCCCATCGATGCCCAATTTAGGGTTTCAGGAAACCCAAAAGAAACTGAACTCAGATTTGAATAAATGAATTTATAAATCTCCATGAACAAGCAAGAATGATTCTGATTATTGAATCTCAAAAACAAAACATAATCTCCTCGAGAATCGCACCCGCTCTGATACCATGTTAGAAATTTGGAGTGCGAAAGCGAAAATGATAAATAGAGCATAAGAACAGAATGATAAACATGAACACGATTTTTACATGGAACCTTACTCCCTAAGGAGCAGGATGAAACCATGGGGGAACAACTCAAAGGGCTGGTTTGTTCATTGAACTTTCTCATCTGACTACAAGAGTGTGGGGATCTATATATAGCCCCCACTGAGTCTCCACATCTCCAAACTGGTAGATGTGGGACTAAAGATGGGAAGGGGTAAATGGATCCTTTGAGGGATTTATTTACCCATCTCCCACATAAGACGTATATAACAAATACTTCTACAGTAACATATCAATTGATTAATCTTATGCATATTGAAAGATTCATATGATCTTGAAGAAACTATCAACTTCAAGATCAAGAAAACATGCGGAGTAAAAGACGAGTCAAGTCAAGTAGATTCTCATATGAGATAATATATTGTTTATGAGATTCCTTTTTGAGGTATTATATAGAGATTCTTTAAACTTGAGTCTTCTTTGAAACTATGAGGTTCTACTTGACTTGTTTTTTACTCCTTGCTTTTTGGTTTTCTTGAAGTTAGAAAGCTTATTCAAGATCATTTGAATCTTTCCTTTCTTTGTAGGCCATACCTTCATTGGTTCTACATCTTGCCCTCAAGCTTTAACTCTACTTAGTTTCGTGCACTTGCTTGTACTTATAAATTAAGAGATGCAGTTAACACAAAAATAAAAAAGAATATAAACACTGTATCAACTATTGTTGTCCATTGTAAAATGAATAACTAGTTTGGCTTATACTTGATTTGCATCTCCTTTGATATCTATATTTAGACTACATCCCTATCCTTTGGTTTACAAAACATACTTTGAATATATATTGTGTATGGTCAAGCTCTCCAAAGTATTTTCTCAAATGTGAGAGAGAGGTTAAAACATACTTGATTGAGAAAGGGTTATGCAAACAAATTTTCTTTGTCATGGTCAACAATCATCAGGGAAGGAATTTCATTCACTCCATTTGTGCTGATGGTGAGGTGGTTTAGGGAGATCGTCGGACATGTTGGGCAGTAATGAACCATTTTCGAAGATGTAGTAAGGGGGATAGCTAGTGGCATAGTTTGAGGCAGACTTGATTGAGAGAGAGTGATGCAAATACAATTTTTTTTCAGGCAATGGTTAGTAGACAACATGGGGGAGTTTCATTCAATCCATTTTTGCTGATGATGTGGTTCTTGGTGATTGTTGTAATACCCCCTAGTCCTGTGGTATGGAATAACACACGATATTGATTATCACACGCCTGTGTGGTTTGGTGGCCACACATTGAAGTTCTGGAAGACATTACCTTATCGTATGTACAACTAAGGAAGGAGTTTACCGCGTGAGGGTTTGGAGACCGTGAGTTTCCCTTGGCACAACACAAGTATTCGACGATACTTGGCGGAGCAGAGCTGCGACATCCTATGTAAGAGTGTGGGACCTACTGATGGTGTGGCGTGATGACATGACGTGTTGATGTTGTAGACGACATGACATGTTGATTGAGCGGACGACGTGACGTCGGTTGCAGAAGACGAAGGGATTATACGGAAGATGAAAAACCAAGGCATGTAAAGAGTCACCTCGAAAGACAAAGGATCTCCACAGAAGACGAAGAGTCCTTGCATTCATTGTACATGTAATAATTGGTGTGCTTCGTATACACCAGGATTGTGCATAAAAGGAGAGGTAGAGCTCATTTGTAAACAACAAACTTGAGTGTGAGTCTCTTGCTAATAACGAAGAGGAGTTAGTGTCATTGCTCTTGTGTCTTTGTGCTTGAGTGCTTGTGTTCGAGTATTCGAGTGATACGGTTGTTCAACGTGCTGGTGTAAGTCCACGCATATGGAAAAACTGGTTAGCTTGCAGGAAGATAATGCCGCACATGTTAGCCTCAAAAATTGAAGTTGAGATTATACCCTTGTGATAACTGGTATCAGAGCTTGAGAGATGGTGCCTAATACCGGTGATCGCGTTGTTTCCTTGGAGGGAATCATGATGGAGTTCCAGTCCACACTGGGTACTCATGCCCACCACTGGCTCATTTAGAGGACGACATAGTCATGGGATCTTCAAGCATCGACAATGGGAGTCCGCGTTCGGCTGACGTCATGAAGGCACTTGGGGAGAAGCTAAAGGAGCTTGAGACCTTGATGCAAGATCTACATGAGGACATGAAAGGCCATATCGATTTCGATATCGTTTTGATATTATGTCGATACGATATTTCGACGATATATTGCCAAAATATCGGCCATATCGACGCACTTTTGTAAAGGAGATGCCTGAAAAGGAGAATATATCACCACGTCAGTGCACATATTGGTCTCATCTCTATATCGATATATGGCGGATATATCGTGATATTTCCTTCTATTTATGAGGAACTCTCCATTTAAGAAGGTGATCACGAACGGGAGCAAATCCAGCGACACGCGAAGATTAAAGATCCAGAGCCCAAGTCCTTCTCAAGTAGGAGGTGTGCCAAAGACCTGGAGAACTACTTGTGGGACATGGAGGTGTATTTCAACGCTGTCAAGACTCCTGGCGCGGAGAAGGTATCCTTGGCGGCGATGTACTTATGCGACCATGCGAAGCTATGGTGGAGGAGCCGTGCATCCGAAGGAAGACCAAACATCTCATTTTGGGATGAGTTGGTGAAGGAGCTGAAGGAGCAGTTTCTACCCACGAACACTGCTTGGGTATCAAAGGAAGCACTCCGAAGGCTTAAACAGATGGAAACCGTATGCTAGTACGTACGATAGTTCTCATCATTGCTGCTGGACATCAAAGTTATGTCTGAAGAAGATAAACTCTTTAATTTCATGGTGGGTCTCCAGAACTGGTCTTAGATGGAACTTAGGAGGCAAGGGGTGAAGGACCTCTTGACGGCCATCGCTGCGACTGATGCGTTGGTCGACTATAAAGTCTAATCCACAGTTGAGAAGGAGACCGAGAAGGCGAAGAGCATGCTTAAAGAAAAGAGCAAGGGAAAATTCAAGAAATATGAGAAGATTGATACTTCGAGAGAGGGGGTAGGATCCTCCAAGAAGGTTGAGCAACCTAAGGGGAAGGGTTGCTTCATTTGTGACGGGCCACTGATGAATATCCATTCATCACTCTTTATTCTTATATTTTAGCTACAAAAACCTATGCAAATGCATGTAGATATGTGTAAATAGGAATAATTAGCAAAACATGCATTTTTGTAAATATCCATAATTAGCATGTTTTTGTGCAGAAATAAAAGAATAAAGAGTAAAAAGAAAAAGAGGGAAATATTTAGAATAAATATTGAGCAACCTAACCCAAGGAAGGGCTCAGCATGGGCCTGACCGCATAAAAGCCAAAGTAGAGGGAGATAGGAGCTCATGTGTATATATTGTTGTAAATAAATAAAATTATATTTTCCTCACCCAAAAATATGCTTGTACATATTTTGTATATATTTGGGAACTATTAAAAACAAAACAAAAATTTAAAAATCAAAAATTCAAAAATGCCCTTTCGCCATGTACATAAACCATGCTCCCTTATTTAACCTTATAAATCAATAAAATTATTTTCTAAACTTTTTGTAAATATTCCCTGTTACATATTGTAAATACATAAAATAACAAGAAACAAAACAAAAATCAAATAAAAATTACAAAATTAAAAAAAATACAAAAATACATTGTATACATACCATGTATATAAATGTATATAACTATTTATTCCACCCATGTATATAAGTGATAAAAATAAAATAAAAATACCCTTTTATTCCTCATTTTATTCTATAAATAAATAAAATATAAAATGGGAATAAAATTGTACAAAAAATAATAATTAAAAATCAAAAACCCAAAACCTATATATTGTACATATACCTATGTATAGACCTATTATGTAAATACCTTATTTTTATTTCCAAAAATCAATTAAAAATCACAAAAAAATAGAAAAAATTAAAACAAAAATATTTCATGTTTTAAGTTTTTGAAAATTCGGCCATTTAAAGGCCCAAAAAAATCAAATAAAAATTTCTGACATGGCTGATTTCTATTGGTCCACGGGGATTGTTGACCGCCCGGTCAACTCCCCCCTGTGGACCATCTTTCACGGGTCTGGTTCGCGGACCCAACTTTCCCCATTTATCTCTACCGGACCCGATCCTCATTTCGCCTAATCTAAGGTCCTAATTACTCTCCAGGTATCCGGGAATCTCGCCCGACATCGATCCTAGGGATCCGTGCTCCATCGAGCCGGACCCGAGCTCTTCTTCCCGGACCTGCACCCACATAAAAACCGAGCTCCGCCGCATTCATTCGCCATCTTTGGCTCGCCACTTTCATTCCCGTGACCTCCAGAGCAATCACCGAGGTGACAGCTCGCGTTTGCCCCTGTTGCAGTGAGGAGAGAGTGCCCCGACCATCGATCCGGCAGCTTTGCGCCGCCGTGCTCCGCCGCTTGCAGGAGCTCGAGCCTCAGGCCTTGACGCCCTTCGAGGCGACGACCGGGAGCTAGCTAAGCTCCAGCATAGTCTTCCGCTCCACCCAGGTAACCTTAGAACCTTGCCATTTCATTTAATTTTGAGTTACTCCCAAATCGACTCTCCGCCGTATTCCGTTGATTCCGGCCATAGCGTACATCTTCTCAATCATCGGGACACACTATCACCTCCCCCATCCCTCGACGCACCTTCTACGCCCATTCGTTCAACCCAGCTCGCCCCGGAGCTGGGATTCGGGCTCCACCATCCTCCGCTCGCCGGAGCTCATCCGCCCTGACGCATCGATCACCCTCACGCCGCTTCATCGGGTCGAGGCACTTTGCCCTCGACCCGCGAAGCTTTTGGTCCACCTTGCAGGTCAAGAGGAGGGCATCTGAGCCCCCCTCACATCCAGGCCAGGAGCTCGCCGTCGCCGACCTCGCCGGAGCCCCTCCAGGGCTCGGCCGGGTCATCTGAAGCCACCACCAGCTGCGGAACCTCACCGCCGATCTTCTCCGATACTTGGAGGCAGCTGGGGAGGTCCCGGGCACGCACACGAGGCCGGCGAACCTCGCCGGCCACTTGTTCTTCGAGGAACCTCCTTCACCGTCTGATTAGCCCCTCCGCTCCAGTTCGCATCTCCATCGTCCATCCACGGAGGAGCAGATACCGTTGATCCTCTCGAGAGGCTGATCAGGACCGTCAGAGCAGAGGAGAGAGACACCTGCACTGCCAGACGTCAGATCCCCCACGTGTCTCGCCCTGCACCGTCGATCAGGCTCAAGCGAAAAGGAGAGAAGCGCCAGCTCACCAGGACCGTTGGATCATCCACGTGGCGCGAATCCAGCCATCGACGTTAAATAAGGGGTAATTTACTTAGGACCCCCTCGTAGTTTGTGTTTTTAATCCTAGTCCTGTAAATATTTTAGTCGTTTTATTTACGTAGGGTAAATTGCACCTCGGACCTTGTGCTTGTCTTTATTTACATTGATACCCCTGTGTATGTGAGTCCACGTGCTTCGTCACGTGTTTAGTTGGGTTATTTACATCTCTTATCCCGTAGTTCTGGATGGTTATTGAATGAATATATACTTTCTGGTATTTGCATTTCTACCCCTGTGAGCATTTTATTTGAACATGTGCGGATTTTAGTGGGTTATTTGCGCCCAAGCCCCTGGACTTTTTGGTACGAGTTACCAAAAGGTCCAAGAACTTGGTTTTTACTACCAGAAGGTCCCTGAGTGCCCCAGGCACGCGCCACGCGCGTGACTTGCTGGGTTATTTGCACCTGGACCCCCAGATCTTCGGGTATTTGCACTTTGGTCCCTGTGCACAGTGCCCCCTTTTGGATTTTGAATAAAAATATCAAATCACCTCCAAATCCAACGAAAATTTGACACATGGCTCCTGCCATGGTGTAGGATTTTTGTAGATTTTTGAGGACATTTTTGATCTTGTTTGCTATTTTTAAAAATTCAAAAACATCTATTTTTGGCACTGTTTCACTTGAAAAATCACAAAAAAATATAAAAACACCCCCAAAAAATCTATAAAAATTAGTTACTGTTCTTTGTGTGTTGTTAGATTTTCTAGCCAATTTTGGCTATTTTTCATTGAGTAAAACCCCTAAAAATCTAAAAACACCTAAAAACTCATAAAAATCATATTAAATAACCTAAAAATCCAAAAACAATAATTTTGGTGCTCAAATTTTCCTTATTTTCTCTAGAATACAGGAAAATTACCTCCAGGGCCATCTGAGATCCTTAAATATTTTATTTTTGGGTTTTGGGCCTTGCTGGACAGTACCCTTTGTTTTTAGTACTGTTTGATTTTTAGAAAATAAAATACACCTTATAAAAATCCCAAAAATTCACCAAAAACACTTAAAAACCTAAAAAATATAAAAACAGTTTTTCTTGAATTTTTGCTTGATTTTTGATGCTTTAAATAAATTGCTCAAGTGTGCTTGTTTTTGCTTTTCTCATTTTCTTCATATATTAAAAATTTCCAAAAAAATCTAAAAATCATTAAAAATCACTAAAAATATTTTCTCTGTATTTTATCTCATTTTGACTACTTCGTAGGCCTTTGGCCAACCCGTGCTCCTTGTGTTCGACCCTGGGAGCTATACCAGGTTAATCCCATAGCTAGGACCGCACTTCGTGTTTCATCTCTGATTTATTTCGCGGTTCGATTTTTTTCTTGATATACTTAGCCCGAGTGATTGAGGTCGCGACGACCTTTATTTCTGTACCTTTACCTTAGTCGTTCGGGCGGTTATCAGCCACATCGAGCGCGGGAGTGCTCAAAGCGAGAAAAGCTGAAGTCCATGATGATGGAGTAGAACTCGGACGAAAAGGCATGCATAACGAATATCAAGTTGCTGCGTAACGTCCGCTTGTGTCCGTTGAAGTCGGGCAAAGAGGCGAAGATGGAGATGGAGTGCGAAGATGTAGAGCATGTGTACCTTGATGTCGCGGTATACAAAACCCTTTCTACCTTGATAGACACTGGAGCGAGACTTAACTTTCTCTCAGCAAAGAGTTCGGGAGCTTGGAAGTTCCCTTAGAGAAGAGCCAGTACTGTGCGAAGCTTGCTAGCTCCGAGTGGCCGCAGATCGAAGGTATGACAAATTATACCGTCCAGTTGGGTGATTGGCAAGGAAAAATACGCTTCCTCGTGGTACCTCTCGATGACTTACAAGTCATTCTGGGAGTCGAGTTCTTGAAGAAAGCGAAGGCATCTGTGACTCCTTATTTGGGAGGAGTTTTCTTCGCGATTGCATATATCCCATGCTTCATCAGGGCTATCAAAAAGAAGGGATAGACTGGAGCCATGTTCGCGATGCAAGTCTGCAACATGCTAAAGAAAGGGAGACAATGTACTTAGCTATGATATGTGTGGAAGAAGATGGTGAGGAGATACAACCTTGCCCTAAAGCAATACAAAAGATGCTGAGCGAGTTTAAGGATGAGTGCCGAAGGAACTACCCAAGGAACTTCCACCAAAGAGAGACGTGGATCACGCCATTGAACTGCCATGTACAATGCCCCCCTGCACTTGCACTATACAAGATGCCCCCTGCACATTTGGAGGAGTTGCAGAGACAACTCAAGGAGCTGTTGGACGTTGGTTTGATGCGTCCAAGCAAGGTCCCATATGGAGCACCGTTGATGTTCCAGACGAAGAAAGACGGGAGCTTGTGAATGTGCGTGGACTACTGCGCATTGACCAAGGTGATAGTGAAGAACAAGTACTCTATCCCCAATGTTGAAGACTTGTTTGTTCGCTTAGGCCAGGTCAAGTATTTTTCAAAGATGGATCTCAGGTCAAGATACTACCAGGTCCGCATCAAGGAGGGAGACGAGTCGAAGATAGCGTGAGTGATACGTTTTCGTTCTTTTGTGTTCTTTAGTATGACATTTGGGACTAACGCCCCGACTACATTTCGTACCATGATAAATGATGTCTTCCGTGAGTATATTGACTCTTTTGTCATAACTCGTAACTTACTTGGACATAGTGGTGTACATCAGGACTCTAGTGGAGCATGCCAAGCATTTGCAGATGGTGCTTGAGAAGTTGAGGCATAATCGATTTTACTTGAAGTCGGAGAAGTACGCCTCTGGCAAGGAGACCATCTCCTTCCTCGGACATATCGTTGGCTGATGTACAATACACATGGAGCTCAGGAAGACTCCGACGACTGAAGAGTGGGCAATCATCACAAAGGCTATGGAGTTGCGATCCTTCCTCGGATTGGTGAACTACTATAGAAAGTTCATCAAGGGATATTCCAAGAAGGCAATGCTACTGACGGACCTAGCTCGAAAGGATCATCCGTGGAGATGGACGTATGAATGGCATTTGGGACTACATTTCGTACCATGATAAATGATGTCTTCCGTGAGTATATTGACTCTTTTGTCGTAACTTACTTGGACATAGTGGTGTACATCAGGACTCTAGTGGAGCATGCCAAGCATTTGCAGATGGTGCTTGAGAAGTTGAGGCATAATCGTTTTTACTTGAAGTCGGAGAAGTGCGCCTCTGGCAAGGAGATCATCTCCTTCCTCGGACATATCGTTGGCTGATGCACAATACACATGGAGCTCAGGAAGACTCCGGCGACTGAAGAGTGGGCAATCCTCACAAAGGCTATGGAGTTGCGATCCTTCCTTGGATCGGTGAACTACTATAGAAAGTTAGAGAGTTCATCAAGAGATATTCCAAGAAGGCAATGCTACTGACGGACCTAGCTCGAAAGGATCATCCGTGGAGATGGACGTATGAATGGCAGGAGGCATTCCAGAAGCTGAAGAGGACGGTGGTAGAAGAACCAATTCTATGACTTCCAAACTTCGAGAAACCATTTAAAGTCTACACTGACGCGTCCGACTACACAGTTGGAGGTGTATTGGTGCAAGATAGACACCCTATGGCGTATGAGAGCCGCAAGTTGAATCCAACAGAGAGGAGATATTTCGTGCATGCGAAGGAAATGACAACAGTGGTCCATTGTTTGAGGACATGGCATCACTACCTCCTTGGATCAAAGTTAGTGGTGCAGACAGACAACGTGACAACAAGATGCTTTGCCACAAAGAAGAAGCTGACTACCAAGTAGGCACGATGGCAATACTTTCTTGCGGAGTTTGACTTCGAGCTTCGCTACAGACCTGAGCAGACCATCCTGGTAGCAGACGCTCTCTCAAGGAAGAGCGAACCAGAAGAGTCGAAGGTCACGGTAATCGCATTGGTCATTCGCGTGTCTGGAGACATGCTCGAACACATCCGAGAGCAAACACAAGAGGATTCGATTACTTCATGCTTGGTGCAACACGTGAATGATGGAGAAGTTTGGAGATTCTGGGTAAGGGAAGGCTTCTCTACGCGAAGTGCATGGGGCCCTGTGTTCCCGCGAGCGGTGGCTTGAGGAAGATGCTGCTGAAGGAAGCACACGACGCTCAATAGACTGGTTATCCAGGGGTGGAGCACACGCTGACACTCCTCTCATCAAGCTACTTCTGGCCGAAGATGGAGAAAGACATGGAAGTTTATGTACGTATTTGTCTTTTATGCCAACAAGACAAGACTGAAAGAAAGAGGACGCCAGGACTGCTGGCCTTGCCCATTCCTTCACGTCCATGGGAGAGCGTATTCATGGACTTCATCACTGGGTTCCCGAAGGTGGATGGAAACAATACGGTTATGGTGGTAGTTGATCGCTTCTCCAAATACACGATCTTCGTACTAGTACCCCATGAGTGCACAACATAAACCACGACAAAGCTGTTCTTGTAGAACGTGGTGAAGCATTGGGGTCGATTCTGGACAACCTTGTTTGAGATGTTGGGATCTGATCTCAAGTTCTCCACTAGCAATCACCCCCAAACGAATGGTCGGATAGAACGGATCAATGCCTTGCTAAAAGAGTATTTGAGGCACTATGTGACAACCAATCAACACAATTGGGTGATCTTACTAGACATTGCCTAATTAAGGTACAATCTGTAGCAGACCTCCACCACAAGCCAGAGTACATTCGAGATTGTGATGGGCAGGCAATCTGTGACAATGTACGAAGTGGCTAAGCTGAATAGCCAAAGACGATGTCCTGTCGCACACCACTTTGCAATGGAGAGGCATGATTGGTTTGAGGAAGCAAAGGACGCGTTGGCTCACGCTCAACGCATGATGAAGAAGGCGACTGGCAAGAGACGTAGGTCGATTGAGTTCTAGGTTGGGAAGAAGGTGCCGTTGAAGCTAGCGTCCTGGATTTGGAAGAAAACATCGAGGAAGACAACGCACAAGGGTCTCATTCCTCGTTATGATGGACTATTTGAGATAGTTCGACGCATGTGACCGCTCGCCTATCAAGTAAGTCTTCGGAGAGGCTGAAGATGCACCTTGTATTCCATGTCAGCTTCCTGAAAGAGTACCATGAGGACAAAGAAGATAGCATGAGGAGGGCATCAAAACGTGCCTCTCCTAATGTTCGGGTTCAACATACAAAGGTAGCTGAGAAGATTCTTGACAGGCACGCGGAAGGCCAAGGCAAGAAGAACCAGGGGATCTTTTTCCTTGTCAAGTGGAAGGGATTCCCAGAGGAGGAGGCAAGCTGGAAACACGATACAACCCTGTGGCAGTTCGAGGACCTCATCGAGGATTTCTTCGAGACACATGATCAATCGCGGACACATGATGGATCAGGTGGGGGAGGCATGTAACACCCCCAAATCTTGAGGTACATGAACAATGTGCTATATCGGTTATCACATGTCTGTGTAGTTCGATGGGCCGATGGCCACACAATGAAGTTATGGAGGACTTTACCTTAGCGTACAAACTACTAAAGAAGGAGTTTACCACATGAAGGTTTGGAGACCGCAAGTTACCTTTGGCACAACACAAGTGTTCGACGACACTTGACAGAGCAGAGTTGCAATATCTTTTGCAAGAGTGTAGGGCCCACTGATGACGTGGCGTGATGACATGGCATGCTGATGTGGCAGACGAACTGACATGCTGACGGAGTGAACGATGTGGCGTCGGTTGTAGAAGACAAAGGGATTTCATGGAAGATGAAAAGTCAAGGCATGTAAAGACTCACCTCAGAAGACGAAGGGTCTCCACAAGAGACGAAGAGTCCTTGCATTCATTGTATATGTAATAATTGGTGTCCCTTCGTATACCTATGCTTGTGTATAAAAGGAGATGTAGAACTCATTTGTAAACAACACACTTGAGATTGAGTCTCTTGCTAATAACAAAGATGAGTTAGTGCCATTGCTCTTGTGTCCTTGTGCTTGAGTGTTTATGTTTGAGTGTTCGAACGACATGGTTGTTCCATATGCTGGTGTACGTCTGCACGCATATGAGAAGGTTGGTTAGCTTGCGAAAAGCTAACACTGCACATGTTAGTCTCAAAAATTGAAGGTGAGATTATACACCTATGACAACTGCATGTTGGTAGTACAATGGCGGAGTTTGAGGCAACTTGATAGGGAGAGGGTGATGTGAACACACTTTTCTATCATGTAATGGCTAGAGGACAACAAGGGATGAATTTCACTTTATTTCTGCTGATGGTGATGTAGTTCATGGTGATCGGCTACCATGTTGACAGGGCAATTGCAAACTGTTTTAAGAGGTTTAGTAGGAGAGAGAGCTAGTAACATATGACGGTTGGCATGTGGCATGTCCATCCTACATCATAATCACGTTGAGGTGTTGATTCTTGAATTTAAGTCGCACAAAGTTTGAGATGCGATCAATACACTAAATATAGATAGATCGCTTGATCGTGATGGTTTTGATGTCTTCTTGTTTCAAGGAGTTCTGAGATATTGGGATCCATGTATTAGGACCAGTTAATGAATTTTGTATTCGAAGTTTAGCTTTTAGCTTTTGAAGGTTAAACGTGGCACTTATCTTTTCGTAACTGAAGGGTGCAATGAAGAGGTGCGGATTTCATGCCCATTGCGTTAGTTAATGTGAAATTACCTATTGTGGCCCAACTTTTGACCAAGGTTCAGAAAGTCAGTAATGAGTATTCGTTTGGCCAGGTAGTCTGCCACGAGTAAGGGGGTAGGCGAAAGTATATGTGGAAGTATATGCGGATTGTGAGGGTTGTATTATTTTATATGAGATTTATGTTTTAAAAAATTATAGCATAGACGATTAACCATTGAACTTTTTTGTTAAAATTCCATGCAAGTGCGAATAACAACCACATACAACAATTGTACGCATGGCCTCAAATTTCAGCGAAATTCGGTCGAATTTCTGTCAAATATCGATACACAGTCGAAATCGAAATTCGATCGAAATGACCGAAATATGGAGGTCCTAGTACAAAAAATGACCAAAATGATCGAAATTTCGGTTGAAATTCCACCGAAATTCCATCGAAATTCTGTTTTGATCGATACCGAAATCGACATTTAGGGCCTTGATTGTACGTATACCTAGATCACAATATCTCCATCCTAAGGTTGGATAAGCTCTAATATGAGAAGAAATAATATGATTACAACCATACAAGACACTAAATCATCAATTTATTAGGCACCTCAATAATCTATATGACTATATAAAGCTGGGTTTTTCACCCAGCTGTTGACACGTGGGTGCATGTGGTTATGTATTCTCTCATTTTATCCCCACCGTCGACCTCTCCTCCCCCCTCTCTCCTCGTACGGGCCTTAGTTTAATTCCATCTTTTTTAGCCTCCTCCGACTCCCTAGGCAATCCATCTCTCTTCCTGCATGTATTCACTCCCTCCCATTCTCCCTCCCTCCCACAATACCACATTCTCTCTCCCTCTCTTCACACCATATATACGAACCCCACCCTCCACTCTCTCTCTCTCCCCACTTATCTTTCCCTTTTTATCTATGCATTTTCTATCTCTCTCTCCCTCTCTCTTCAAATTCTTTATTAGACAACATTTTAAATCTTCTTGACATATAATATTAAAAATCTCTCTTTAGACTATTTTCGGAAAAATTAAAATTTGTTTACCTCTCATTCGATCTCTCTCTCTTTACATTATCTTTCAAAAATAAATTATTTTTATTTTTAAACATTTAAAGTATATCTATTATGATGTTAACATTTTATAATTCAATAGTAATTAACAATTAATTTAAAATAAAATAAATTTCATAGATTTAAATCTTATAGTAAAATGATATAGTAAAATTTAGAAACGAATTCTGAATTAGTATATGTATATTGCATAATAAAAATAATTTAGTATCTAATACAATTAAGAACAATTCAATAAATATACATTTTTAAAATAATGAAAATGTTAAGTGATATAATATCAAATCTTTAAATATTTTAATAATAATGTATTTTAAAAATAACATAAAAATATAATTAAAATTATTTTTAAAATATAATATATGTACACATATTTGACTTATTTTCCACCATATTATGAGATCAAGGAGACATATAAATGGCAAATTTCATTTTATTTATATCCATCAATGAACGAATCTTATGTCTATATTTTTTACATATTATTTATCGTCTACTTTAAATTCTTATGGATTTTAAAGTAGTCCACGTTTTAAATCTTCTTGACATATACTCTTAAAAATCTCTCCTTGGACCATTTTTTGAAAAAATAAAAAATCTATCTACCTCTCTTTCGATTTCTCTCTAGATTATCTTTCTAAAATAAATTATTTTTTATTTTTAAACATTTAAAAAATATATATTATGATGTTAACATATTATACTTCAATAGTAATTAATAGTTTATTTAAAATAAAATTAATTTCACAGATTAGAATCTCATAGTAAAATGTTTTAAGTAAATATTTAGAAACTAATTCTAAATTAGTATATACATATTACATAATAAAAATAATTCAATATTTAATTCAATTAAGAAGAATTCAATAAATATGCATTCTTACAATAATGAAAAGGATAAGTGATATAATATCAAATCTTTAATTATTTTAATAATAATGTATTTTAGAAATAACTTAAAAATATAATTAAAAATAATTTTAAAATGTAATATATGTACACACATTTGATTCATTTTCCATCATATTATGAGATAAACGGGACATAGATAGTAAATTTCATATTATTTATATCCATCAATTGAATAATCTTATATCTGTATTTTTTACATATTATTTATTGTCTACTTTAAATTTTTATGGATTTTTAAAGTATATTTTGACAATCCATCATCATATATTGATATAATTGGGGTACAACTAGCAATATAGATAAAACTAATGTGAAATATATAAAAAACATATAAAAAATAATAAATGAATATTTTAAACTTTTTAACATATACTCTACTTCATGTAATTTTTGTTAATATATAAATTTTATAATGTTCGATGTATGTTAGTTAAACGTGTAGTTTATAATTGAAATAAATTGTGTGCGTATATTGCAGATGAATAGCTTTAATTTGTTATCAAGAGTCTTATTTAGTAATGCTAGCATATACATCTTTTTTAAAAAAGATATAGTTTAATGATAAATGTAAATTTGTTGTTTTATAATCAATGATAAATAATTGTTCTATGTGAATTAATATTTCACGATACAGTCGGAATGTTCCAAAGATGTTCTATTTACTTATCTATTTTGTAAAAAAAGTTGTAATATGATATCTTAATTTCTATACTTTTTAAAATATTACAAACAAAAGTATTTCCTTCAACCTGCTGCGAAGCGCGGGCAAATACACTAGTTATAATACTACGTGGGTTCTTTAAAGCCAACGAGTACCGTGATAAAGATCAATGGTAGACATTAGAAACATGAAAACAATATAAATTGCATCATCATCATCATCATCGATAAAATGTCCTGAAGGGAATTTCAAGATTATCATTATCATCAAGGGAATGCAATAACAAATCAAAATGAGAAGCAACTGAAAATACTAAGTTTCTTCCATGGATTACTTTGTAAGTTTACAAACTATGAATGCACATGGAAAATCCTGATAGTAAAACTAAAAGGGAAACATTATAGAGTGAAAAAACAAACATTTGCCACATGAATTTATTGGAAGACTAAAGATTATGAGAGATAGGGCACCATTAAAAAGGTACACTGTATACTATTGAAAGCAATAATCTGTGTGTTGGAGGCACTCTGGTGGTGCCTGGATGTGCTGGAAACGTTGGAGACGATGAGTGGTGCTGAAGGTGACGAACGAATGCACATGAAGTGATGTGGTTGCTCGTGGAGTGGTTGTGCATGCAATAAAGGTGATCAAAGGCGCTCTAGGTGCATTGGCAATGATCAAGATGTGTTGTAGGCGATGGATTTAAGGTTTAATAGGGGGCGTAAGTGTTGGAGTCGAGAGAGGGTTGGGGTTCTCGGGCACTTGGATTTCATTAAATCCAGTACATTTTAAGGAATTCTTTATGATTGGGCTAGGTATGTATTGAACTTTTAATACATATGAGGCCGCATAAGCGATTACATCGGCCACCTTTACGCAAGGTTTTAAATCTCGATTTCGATTTCGTTTCGAGATGCTGAAAAAACGAGACAATTTCGAAATTTCGTCGAAATTTCGACAATTTCGGCCAAAATCGGTCTAGATTTGTGAAGGAAGGGCATATATCGACATTTCGATTTCGATTTCGGTAGGGTCTCGAAACCGAAATTTCGGGAAATTTGAAACAATGCGGCTTTACGCTATGACCTACATAAAGAACAAGTATAGGCTATGCATTGTGTTTGAGGGGTGAAAAATCCTAAAATGCCTAATTATTACATCGATAATGTTGTTGTAGTCGGACACTTAAGGATTAATAAAAAGTACCGCTTAATTTTAATGTTAACCAATAATGCAAAAGCGATCGAATTTATTTTACTTAGGCAAGACCAAGGTTCATCATAGGGAGGCAACTATCAACTTAAGATTATTTTTCATATTATTTAGTGCATTATTTTCAAGAAGGATATTTTTAGGGTTTTTATCAGTTATGCCTCTTTGAGATCTTGCAATTTCAGCTATGCCCCTCCCTTTTTGGGAATATTAGTAGCCCCCGACTTCTTGGCGTTCTATCACTTGAAACCCTCCGTTACTTTAACCGTCACTGAGTTGAACTTAACCATGGTTTCTTCAAACCATGGTATTGTTAAGAGGGGTATGACCGCCCACCCATTTTCCTCCACCACCTCATCTTCTACCTCCCTCATCTTCTTCCTCTTCCTCCCTTCTCTTCCTCCTCCACAACTCCTCCCTCCTCCTCCTTGAGCTCTCCTACAGCCTCCCCTGAGCCCCCTGCTCCGGCCACGCACCTCCCCACCTCTGTCCTCCTCCTCCCTCCTTCCCCCTCCGCACCCCACCTCCCGTACCTCCCCTCCACTCCAACTTGCCCTCTTCGCCCCCAACACCTCCCTCTGCCCCCCGCACCTCTCCTCTGGCCCAGCTCGCCCTCTCCGCCACCTCCGCACCTCCCCTCCGCCCCCAGCACCTGCCTCCGCCCTCCACACCTCCACCCTCTGGCCCCCGCACCGTCGAGACCGAGATTCGTTAAATTGGATTAGAAAACAAAACTGGAATTAATTCCAGCCCATTATGGCCACAGATGGACTGTTACAGATCGCAAATGGAAGATGAGTGATCCATTGTGTGATTCTGCTTTAAAACCCATGATCATGATCAGGTACACCAAATGATCGATGCATTCAACTCCAAACGTCAACTCCAACATAGTACGCGGAAATCCAAGAATCGGGAACACGCTAGGGGCTGAGGGAGGACCTGTGGGTGAGGGGAGGAGGCGGTGGAGAATGAGTAGGAGGCTGGGGAGGAGGAAGAGAAGGAGAGGAAGATGAAGATGATGGGGAGGAGGAGGAAGACGGTGGGATGACTTTCCAATCCTTTTTTAAAAATTAAATTCCTCTTGTGTCCCCAAAGTTAACGTCCGTTTAGGGTGGGTATAGACGGCCACTAACTCGAGGGACACAAATGATAGAACGACTAGAAATCGGGGGCACTACTGATATTCCCAAAAAGAGAGGGGCATAACTAAAATTGCAAGATCTCAGAGGGGCACAACTAATAAAAACCCATATTTTTAATTTTTTTGAATGGTGAATGTTAATGCAAAATGCAAATGAAATAGATCTTCAACATAAACCTATTAACTTAGCCAATTTAATCTTGATTCAAACACAGTCCAAAAGGGCCAAGTAATAATTTTTCTAAAAACATTATGCAATGACAAGTTTAGAGCATTTTTTGGAGTTTTTGGGTTTAATACACATGCATGGAATATGGATCTTTTTCAAGAGTTTTATGTAATTTTTCGTACAAACAGAATGCAAAAATTACGAAACTTAGACAGAATGTTAAGTATGATGAAATTGACCTATTGCGATTTTTTAGAATTTTTGGATGCAAATTAAATTTGCTGTGAATTAATAATGCAGGCATAGTGATTTGTAGCAAGTGAATTTTAATAATTAGCAAAGCTAAATACTTTTCAGAAATAAAATTATTCGACATATGCAACTAATAGATATCTAGGAAAAATCCTAAATTCTAAAAATACTACATTCATACAGTTAATTAAAATTCAATTACTTAAACCACCAATTAATTTATTTAGACTACAATATGAATGCAAATAAGATGAAATCTGGATGCAAGACATGACATACTTGAGTCTACCAAATTTGAACTTGGTGGAATTTTTGGAGCAATACATAATTTCCTATGAATTACAGATCATATGCAAATGTTCACCACATTAATTATAATAGGCCAATCATTGCTCACAAAAATACAAATGAATAGCCAAGACATGTCGAATTCATATGAATTACATGTCATATGGAGATTTTTGGAATAAATTTAGGATGCAAATCAAAGTCCAAACCGACTCATCAATGCAAGGGTATAAATGCAAAATCAGAAATAAATAAACTCAATTTACATGTAATAAGGGCGAAAAGAGCATTACTCGAACCCGGATGGGGTTCTATGCAAATATTCCGCACGGGTGCGTGCCGTGCGCGTGACTCCTGTTGGCAGGGGGTATGGATACAAATTTCAGGAATGTGGGGGGTGGAGCGCAAAATGTCTCGCACCCCATGTGATGTGCATGTGAGCTTGGAGGTGCATATAGATCTTTGAATCCTCTGTTCCACGTATTGCGCGCGTGTCGCTTCGGGTTGATCGAGGCTGGTGGTTAGACAGGAGGATCGGACATGCCTGCGTTCCCCGCGCATGATGCCACTAAGACCTCCTGGTGGAAATCGGACGGTGGCCGGAGCTTGGGCGGGGTGTTCTTTTTTGGCTGGAGCTGCTCCAGGAAGGATCTGGGCGACCCACGCTCAACCAAGACGAAGAGGATGACACGTCTGCTGAGATGCGGATTGGGGTTGAGGTAATCGAGGGCTGCTACTCTTCCTAAAGAAGGTGGTGTCGGCTATGATTAGCTGGATCTCGATGGAATTTCCTCTGACTGGCGCACGACCTGGAGGGAGGGGAATCAAGTCTGAAGCATCCGAGCTTGGATTCTTCGCCTGGAGAAGATGGACATACACTGGAAGAACATAACAAAAACATGAAGAGAAGGGGGGGGGGGAATGGTAATATGGAGGTTTGGCAAATGGAGAAGGTGGAGAACCTGATGCTCGCCTCTTCGTAAAAGTGGGGAGGGGGGATGGATTTGGAGAGGTCTGACATAGAAGGAAGAGGGTCGTCGGGTTTCAATTTGATCCAGGAATGATTACTTCTGTAGTGGGTGGAGGAAGGAGTGGTGCTTCGGTCACGGTCTCAACCGAAGGTGGAGAGGTCTGGGGGATAGATGGAGCAGGTGGGAAGAGGAGAAGATGGGGGGTGGTTGTCGATGATCGAACGAAAGGAGATGGGCGTCGATTTGGGTCTTCAATCCGAAAGAAGAGAAATCCGAAAGAAGAGAAAGGGGAAGAATTATAGTAATGAAGGAATGCGGCGAAATTGAAGAAGAAAGGAAATCAAATGGAAGAAAGGAAAGAAATATGAGATAACATGAAGGAGCAATTGAAAGAATAACTATAGGAGGAAGAGATAGAGATAGAAAAGTCTACGTGGAAGGGATGAAGGGTACGCCTGGGAGAAAGAAGCTGGAGCTTCTCCTGTCGTCGCTCAAGAGCGGATGCAACTCAAGTTTGAGCAGCTCACGTCGGGGTTGCTATGAAGACGAAGGATCAAGAGCTCGGTCGACGGTGCCGAGAGATCGGGGAAGAGATTGGTTGGGCAGAGGTAAAAGACGAGGTCTCCACCGTCCGATCCGATCTCATCGGATGGACAAGAGGAAGCCACGTGGTGATAGAAAATAAATGAAATAAAAAAATAAAAAGAAAAGATAAATTATTCGGGAACGTTGGATGAAACACCCTTCATCCTACGGTCCAAAACAAAAAAAGGGACAGCTAAGGAGACGTAATTGGGGGACACATGGTGGTTTCAGGAGTTGCCACGTGTTGTCAACACAAAAATCATAAAATAAAATCAAAGACAATTTGAAATAAAATACTAAATGACCTCAAAGAAAAAAGTATTCTTCGTGAAAGTTATTCATCTAGATGAGATCTACAAATTTCGTGAAGGGACAAAGCTAAAAGACATCATCTGTACAAAGTGCATTTTTTGGTGATATTTTATAATTGTAAAATGCCATATTTTATGTTTTACAATTGTTTTATGATTTTAAATTAAAGATAAATTCGAAATAAAATCAAATAAAATAGAATAAAAATATTTACATTATTTTTTTTTAAAAATTTTAATAATTGAAAAATAATAAAATAAAATAAAAGAGACTTTTGTATATATATACGTACTTAGAGTGACTTGTTTTCTTTGATTTTTGTATAGTTCCGAAATTGGATTTTTGCGTACTTCATTAAACATAAATCAGAGAAAATAAAAAAAGAAATAAATTAAAAAGAGTTAATTTTATATATAAAATGATAAGTCAAAGTTAGTAAATATATACAATATATAATTCGAGCCTAAAACCCATGCTTCACATATGAACTCTGATTCTTTTGAATTTGATCATAATTTGTAGGTATTTGAATGTACATTTCTTGAAAAGTGAGCGGGGGTTCATAGGAAACTGTTTGAGAGAGATATTTGACTTTGCGATTTCTTAATCTCAAACTAGGGTTTGGTTTTATTTGACAAATATACCTGTTAGTATTTTTTGATTTTTTATTTGTTTATGTTTGTAATATGTACACAATGATGTAGATTTTATTTGATTTTGAGTTAGTATAAAATAATAAAAAATGTGGAAAGTTAGTTAATTTACAGGTGATTAATGTACACAGAATTTCCGACTTCTCATTAATACAATTATAATGTTAAAATATTGATATATTTACACATGCATGAATGACAATAACACAATATAAATGTCGAAAAGCTGAAAATAGAGAGCTTTGTTCTCAAGTGATTATCTGTGCAAAGTGGATTTCTTCAAGGTTTACAATAGGTTGGAGGTTCCTTTGGGGCTCGTTTGGTTGCAGGGTTGGGCAAGGTTGGCTTGGCCCAACCCGGGTTGGCCCTGCAACCAAACAGGGTTCTCCTCCTCACAGTTTACTATTCACAGGGGTACCCCTGCCCAACCCAACCCTGTCCAACCCTGCAACCAAACGAACCCTTGGTGTTGTCTCCAAAATCAAACCTGAAGAATGGTTTTTTTTGCATATGACCTTTGTGGCATGAAGATTTATGGTGGAGAGTTTGTTAATGGCAAATTAATTGGTGAATGACTAGAGGAGGCAAATTGTTTAGGGCGTAATATGGAAGGTGAACTTCTCCAAGGCTTATGACTATTAGATTGGAGGTTCCTTTGGCGTTCTCTTCAAAATTAACACTTGGAGTCTGGTCTTTTTTAGTCACAAAGGGGCATTAGGTAGGTTTGTCCCCTTGCACCTCTTCTCCTTTTGATTTAAAAAAAGAAATCTCCTTTTGCAAATGGCGGATATGACGCAAACTTTGAATCATGGTCAAGGTTTTAAATTTCGATATCGGATATCGTATCGACGCCTTGTCGAAATGAAATTTCATCGAAATTTCGATGAAATTTCGTTAAATTTTGGTCACATTTAGCCCATATCGAGCAACATCCGTGAAGGAAGGTCTCCATATCGGAATTTCGCTCGAAATTTCGATCCCATGTCGAAATCGAAATTTCGGCAAAATTTTGCGTATATTTCACGAATTCTGAACCATGATCGTGATGTGCAAGGCGATATTTGTTCTAATTACATGCTGGGGTCTTTTTATTAAATTATCCTGGTCTTAAATATCGATTTCGCCAACATACCAATGACCCGATGAAACCGACATATAAACGACATGTTGATATTTTGCCGAAATCGGCCTCAAAGTCATGAAAATACAAAGAAGAGTATGTAATTCACCAAGTATGTGTCGATTTTGCCAACTTGGCGAAACACGCATATTGACGAAATGTCGACGATATTTGTCGACATTTTGATCCATGACAATATTGGAGTATGCAAATGATTTGATATTCTTTATTGAGGATGGAGTTGAAAGGAGTTTCTATGCTTGTAAGATTTTTGACGAACTTTTTGATCTTATGTTGGATAGGAGAGAGCTGTCTACTTTGTTCCATTGTCATGTAAGACGAGATGCCCATAGAGTGCATGTCTATCCTTAATATGCTTTATCTCTAAGTATTTAGTGTCACCTTTGACTTGTGACAAGCTTTGATAGTCAGATTGGATGCCTATATTGGAGAAGATGAAGTGGAAGTTGTCTTGTGGAAGGCAACCTGCTTGTGTGTGCTTGGGGGGATTGGTCCTCAAGGTCGTGCTGTTGACTAATCTTGTTTCCTACTTGTGTACTCGGAAGCTGCCTATGGGGATGCAAACGTGACTGGGAAAATGATAAAAGTTGTCTTCTGGTCTAAAGACAGAACAACATACCAGTGGCATTCCTCTTGTGTACTGGATGCCTATTTGGAGAAGATGAAATGAAAATTGGTTGGGTGGAAGGTGACCTGCTTGTACGCGTGCGTGTATGGGAGGATTGGCATGGCCTCAAATTTCAGCAAAATTCTGTTGAATTTTGTCGAATATCGATATTCTGTCGAAATCGAAATTCGATCGAAATGGCCTAAATGACCGAAATATGAAGGCCCTAGTTCAAAAAATGACCGAAATAAACGGAATTTCGATCGTTTCGACCGAAATTCCACTGAAATCCTGTTTCGGTCGGTCACCGAAATGGTGACTGAAACCGACATTTAGGGTCTTGGGGATTGGTCCTCATGGTATTGCTAGCGACTAAATCTTGTTTCTTACTTGTCTACTCGGAAGCAACCTCTGAGGATGCTAACATGATTATGAAATGATGATGAAACTTGTCTTCTGTCTGCGACATGGCGACATACTCGTGGCATTTCTCTTGTGGGATGGATGATCTGTAGCAAGATTTGATAGTTTCATTGGATGCTTATGTTGCAGAAGATGGATAGGAAGCTATTTGGGTGGAAGGAAACCTTCTTTGTGGGGAGTGGTCCTTCTAAAGTTTATGCTCTCAATCGTCCATGATTTCTACTTGTACTCAGAAGCTGTGTGTAGGATACAGATGCGATTGGAAATGATGAGAGTCTAGGCAGGATATACGTGGTATTCCCTTTGTGGATTGGACTACCATGACACTATTGAAGAGTAATGGTGGCGTTGGGAATTCGAGACAACCATGAACAAGTCATTGTTAACAAAGTGGCTGCTGAGATCTAAGTGGATAACAAGGATGTGTTTTCTCATTTATGGCAAGAAAGAATCTACATACTCCCGTCTAGTTTGGAGGTGTCTGGTCTTATGTTATGGTCGACTTCAACTTTAATATCTTTCAGTTTCTGGAAGGATGATTTGGTCGAGAAGGGGCGTTGCATGACATGTTCTCGAAAGTTTTTGCCATGATGGAAAATCAGGACTTCTATATCACAAAGGCCTATCCACGAGGCTTGGGCTCCTGCTTTCGACTGTGGTTTTGTTGAGCGTAGATCTCATGATTTCTCGAGTATGATTGTGCTGTTTGGGGATGCAAATGGCCTCTCTAATGGTCGCCACCACTAGGTAGGGGTTGATGGCGATTTCTCTGTTAAGAACGCTTACAAGACCCATGCAAATCGTTGATGTCTGACTCCTAGCATTTGGCGTGCATGTTAATTTGGGATTTCAAGGAACTTTTGATAGAGAAGATCTTAATGTGCCTCTTGAGGATGGATAAAGTGATGACAATGTTGTATAGGGTATTAGGTTGTGAAGATCGTTCGTTGGGCAGATGTGTCGTGTTCGCTTCGTTCGGGCGGTCTAGAGGACATGGCAAACTTATTCTTTTCGTGCAGTGCAATCGTTGACTGTGTGGGCTCCACTTTTGCTGCTTGTTTCTAGGTTTCCCTTGTTGCAACAAGTTTTAGGTTGCGTAGTGATTAGATGAAAACTTTAGTTATTATTTTGGCACTCTGGCTTGCCAAAACTGGATGGTGTTTCGTCAGTAAAAACGAGTCTTAGATGATGTAATTTGTGTACTATGTAATTACCTAGATTAATGTATTTTGTGGTGCGCATCATTTTGGGTGTGCACCCTTCCTTTAAGAAAACAACTTTTGCTTCGGAGCACTTTCATGCAAGCCTTGAAATCTTGATTTTTGCGTTCTTGTCTCCTAATACTGCTTGGAGTGCATATTTCGGTGATCTTGTTTCTAGCTTCTTACACACACATACACTTGATTTCTTCTTCACTCTTTTCACACAATTTTTTGTATGAGATTATATTGGATTTCATCTCCTGCAATTGTTTTACATCCAAGGTTTTTAATCTCGATTTCGATTTCGTTTCGAGATGTTGAAAAAAAAATGAAATAATTTCAAAATTTCGTCGAAATTTCGCCAATTTCGGCCAAAATTGACCTAGATTTGTGAAGAAAGGGTATATATCGAGAATTAGATTCGGTTTCGGTAGGGTGTCGAAACCAAAATTTTGCGGAAATTTCACGAAATTTGAAATGCTGTTTACATCATTTATTGTAAGCTGGATTTTTAGATGGTGAGAGACCTCGCTTTGTTGGTGAAGTTACGTGTGTGTGATGATGATTACACAAGGGCGTTGCAATATGATTTAATCTCACAATATATTTACATTTATGTATATGGATGATTGCGTGTTATAGTGTCTTTAAAGACATTTAAGGAGATACATATGCTTACCAACATATGCACGCATATACGAATACCCACATTTAAATACACGTGGGCACCAACATTTAAATACATGCGGGCTTTTATACATGTGCGCACCCACATTTGTGGGTATGCATTTATTCATACACATCTGTACAAAATATAGTGGCATATTACATGAAGTGCAAGCTCTAAAATTCAAGTTTGATTTTTTTCCATTCTCGTCTCTTGATTTAGTTTAGATTGCATGTTCTGGTGATCTTATTTTTAGTATCTTAAATCTCTACTTGATCTCTTCTTCACTCATGATTAATACTTGAACCATTTTTATGTAAGCTTAATGGGGTTCATATCTTGTAATATTGTATTTCATTTGATTAAGTTAGATTTTATAGATTACCAGAGACCTCACTATCCCGGTGAAATTGCTTACGTGAGAATAATCACACAAGGGTTTTGTAATATGATTTAAGCTCAGCAAATATTTACATATGTATGTAAGGATATCTAGATGTCTACAGAAAGTGTGTCTTCAAACACATTTACATAGATAATATAGTCATATAGGTAAATATATGCATACATATGTATGTGTATGGCCTATTTATATATATGTTTTTAAACAAGGTCCAACGTTTTCTACTTCTACAAATCCAATCATCTTGGCCATCGATTTGAAGATTGTTGCATAAAAATTTGAACTACATTGGGAAAATAATAGATATACAAACTATAACACCTTTTAAATTTAAAATATATACGTTTTGCTTAAAATTAAGATATACATGTAATAATGCATACTTGTACATATAATGTTAATTTGCATGCAATATAAACCAATAACCTACTTGTAAATTTCTTATAAGCGTGGTTTGGTTTTTAAAATCGAAAAAGGCAGACCTCAATGGAAAGCATCCCTATTTATACTTACTCACACATACACTCTCATGCATCGTGCATGCATGCATTCTACGGAAACATAATGGTATATTTACATGAAATTCTTGCACCGATTCTTATCTCAGTTGGCCGAACATTTTGGCATCTTATAATTGGTAGTTGCAACTTGCAAGTCGATATCAATAATAACACCCGTCAGAGTTAGGGGTACAAAGATGAACCTCCTCAGTCTCAATGTGCTGCTGAGGTTGAGGTTCAGGGAGGATGTAGAACCATTAGTTTCATTGTTTATATGGTATCACTAGGCCTCTTCAGTGGCATTTTTTGATTAATCTATTGCTATTGGTTGTGGATGCAATCAAGAGACTTGAGCAACTATTATCGTACTAGTGTGGGAATGATCGTAAATGATGTGTCACAGGTTAGAGTTGTGGTCTAATTTTAGATTTATCGTCTTTATTTCATTTAATTTGGGTCCATCATATTATTATTTTATTTTAATATAATCGGGGTTTGATGGAGATCACCGACAATATCATTTACGGTGTTGTTTATCTCATTTATTTGCATGTTATCCCATCCTCTCTCTATATAAAAATACTTATGGGTTGATTAAAAGGTAGATTTGAATGATATGAAATTCGGAATTCTCCATTCCTCCTCTCGTTTTCCTCTCTCCTGATAGTTCTTCACTGAAAGCTTCAGTTTAACATTGCATTTTCCTATTCTTCCTCTCATCATCTACTTTATCTCAAATTTTTGTGACCTCATCAATTGGTATAGGAACATGGCATCTGCATCATTCTCACGATTTGATGATCCTATGAGATATGCATTCAAGATTGAAAAAAAATAGAGAAAACAAATCACCATATTTTATCATATAGAGGAAAGGATTTTACAATGCATATATAAAGACGTGGCAATCCTTTTCACATGTTATTGATCTATTAAAGCATCTTCAAGATTCATTAAATTTATTGAGAGATTGGAATCTTCGACGACACATTCATCACCATGTGAACTTCTTATTAGATTTAGCCAGTCATCCTTGATCTTGGCTCCATTTTCATCATTGCTTGTGTGTCAACCATGGTGGAATCCACACCAATATTTCATCACCTCATGCTTTCATCATCCCTATTTGTAAAATCAATCATGAATGCTCGCATGTCATGGCGTTGCTGCCAATACTTGAATAGTTGAACCTCCTTGCTTACCATAGACACACCTTGCACCCATGTGTGCTCTAGGAATGGCAACCCTCTAGTGTCATAGCCACGACACATGGGCACCACATCACGGATATTGTTGAATCATTTACGCAACCATCATAGTGAACACAATCATTATTCAACCAATGTCGACAATCATTGTCATGGTGTTAGATCAACCCTATTGGGACAAATATGATTCGTGCTGCTTTGGAATAGCTAACATAATAAGCCATACTTGTATGGACTTCTTCTTGGTCATGTTGTTATCCAGTGTGTCACCTCCTGCATGACAAGAGCACTATGTTGGGTCGTCGTTTGACTTTGGAGGTCCTCGGTTGTTGCAGTTAAGGTTCGAAATCTCGATTTCGTTTCTGTCCCCTCTAAAATCGAAATTTCGATCAAATTTCGGGAAATTTTGATCGTTTCGGTGGAAATTTCGCAAATTAAGATCTTCCAAGTTATTACAACAATAAATAACTTACAAATACACACTTATATCACACATATTGCTCATATATGCCCCTTTATCGCTCATATCGATCATATCGACCAAATCGATGTTAATGTTGATTCTTAGCTGATACATATTGGAAATTGATATTATCCAATCTAAGATCTTAAAACAACAATAGCTTACAAATGCACACTTATATCATACACATCTCTCATCCGTACGCCTTATATCACACCATATTTTGATCATATCAGGCATTATTGAGCTGGCTGATGGCTAATGGAAATGGAATCAAAATAACCAAGTTAACAACACTTAGAAGATGTCTTTTATTTATAAAAATAGATGAGCATTTTGATTCTAAAATATAGATAATGATTAACTAAACAATATTTTGTTCGTAGAAATAACTATCGTGGACAAAGTTCTAATGAATTACAGTATTAATTACAAACTTATAATAGAGACACATTTATTTACAAAGATAAATGACAAACGAATGAAATATGGTATATCAGATATGTAGAAGCTATAGAGTTGTTTCATCTCGATTGCTTAAACCCAAATGGAAGGAAGCTCCCCGAGTTGAATAATCGTCGTATGTACCCACCTGTCGCACCATACCCTCGAAACAAAATATATAAATCATTATGTATTTTAATACCGGGAATATGCAAATAAGTAGTAAAATCAAGCTCACATAGGTAATATCATTGATATACATAGATATCAGCGAAATTTCGTCGATATCGGTCGAAATCCAGGAAATTTTGTACTGAAACCCATGAATTTCAACCGAATGGGTCGATATGTCGAAATATCACCGAAATTTTGGTCGAAATCCGGGATATCAACATGTATAGGAGTTTCGATACCGATAACCTCTCGAAACCGAAATTTCAATGAAATTTCGTCGAAATTTCAATCCATGGATAAAGCATACTGATGGCAACTTGAGGCTTTGATCCTTATACATATGCTTCATTCGTCAATGTTGCTTGTTGCTGATTCCTACAAGAGGCTCTTGTGTCGCCTCACATTGTTTATATTTGCATCTCCCTCTATCGAATACTATACGATTGTCAGTATTTATAAACCATGGTTGAAAAGATACATAAACTTGTGAACAATGATGCAAACCCTACGTTAGTTGCTGAAAATTCAAGAGTTGGAATCTCATCTCCCCATCATTTTTATTTTTCTTGAAACCGACCCTTCATCTCTATTTCTCTCTTCTATAGCTATCCCCCAATTCCAATATGCATCTCTATTAAAAGGAGAGATAGTTAATTCCTTCAGTCACGTTGACGTGGAAGCACAAATTATATTTCATCACCTTAAACCAAAATGTGCGGGCAAGCTATAGTTACAAGTTTTTAGACAATTTTCAAGGTGCAAGGGAAGATAGTAAGAATGACCAAGTATCAGATTACACATTACCTTAACGGGACACTATGAGCTTAACATACCAAAGCATAGTCAGTGGTTGAAGATCGATTTGAGGAGAGCTCAGTGCTCAAAACAACTTTAAGATACTACTATTTAAGAGGAACTTGTACATGTGCCTCATATGAAAGAAAAGAGGGACTTTTCAAACAGATTAATCACAAAATCATGGACAAATATTACGCATTATGAGGTTTTAGGGCAAAAAAACAAAAACATACCTAGGGTGGCATGGTTGGAGGCTTGAGAAGCCATGGCCTCAAATTTCAACGAAATTTCATCGAATTTCTGTCGAATATCGATATCCTGTCAAAATCGAAATTCGATCGAAATGACCGAAATCTGGGGGCCCTAGTACACAAATGACCGAAATGACTAAAATTTCGGTCGAATTTTGACCGAAATTCCACTGAAATTCCGTTTCGGTCAATGACCGAAATCGATATTTAAGGCCTTGTGAGAAGATTGGAGAAGGGCTTTAGCGAGAGCTGGGACCTCACTTGATGTTGTCGATGCGGAGGCGGAGACTACTTTGACTGAAGTCGAAGTAGAGGAGGTCTAGTCTGACGATATAACGGCGAAGGTGGAGGTGAGATGCAATGTCGGGCTCGAGCGGAGAAATGTGGGGAGGGGTTTGGGTGTAGGGCTTACTGTTTCGACAGTAAGCTCTTAAACCCTAATCAAGAATCTGGTTCGGACCTCCACATAAAACAAAAATTTCTAAGTAGAAATCGGACGACTAGTTGGCCGACTAACCTGATTAGTTGCCCGATTAATCGGCCATACCCGACTAATGCTCGATTTGTGCTAGTTGACTCGATTACCCTACCGAGTCGACTAATCGGACTGACTAATTGGGTTAGTCGGTCAATTTTCGCAACATTGACAATGGCCTAATGCAAAGGAAATTACTATAATTCTCATTTCCTTTATATTTCATTTACGAAGTCCATGGCTACTCTAAGGTCCACTATGCAACTATTACAGGTCTTGCTTCGTTCTTGTTGAAATATGAATGTGGAAGCGAATCAAAGCAGGAATAACATATAATGGAGACTTTGATTTTACGTGGAGCTCTACTCCCTAAGGAGCGGGATGAAACCACGGGAGAACCGCCTCAAAGGACCGATTTTCTATTTATTTTCTCAAAGGTTATAATGGGTGTGGGGCTCTTTATATAGCCTTGATCAAAGTCACCACTCCAAGATGTGTGACTAAACTTAACCCACACAAGACCATTTTCAAAACTCCCCTCAAGCTAAGCATGCAATGTTGAGCTTAGATAAATGGAAAGAATGCACCCACTCACATACAAAGTACATGACACTACATATAATATCATCTTAACATACACTATTGATTGCTGTCAAGGATGTTGCTTCTCGTGTCATGTTGATGAGGAGGAACTAGAGACTGTAATGTGAATAGTGATCCACGAAGATATCTGATCAATGAAACGAGTCTCCCTCATGGAGTACTCCTGCCCGCAACATGTCTTCATTGAAGACTGCTCCATCCCTCCGAAGGGCCAACAAGAACATCGTGGGAATATCCATACATAATGGAGTTCACGACCATGAAAACATGTTGTGGAATATCCATACATAGTGGAGTTCACGATAGCTAGAGGATGGAGCCAACAATGAGTCCCACTAGAGAGCTCCATGAAAAATAGGTCACTCAAATAGAGTACCTCAACCAATGGCAGGGCTCGATAACCACTACCCAATAAATAAAACAATGGTAAGGTAAAACACCATTACCCAATAATAGTAGAGCATGAAATGCTCTATCCATTAGTCCCCCTTTCTCCCAAACTTGTCGGAAACGACCAAGTTGGGAGAATAATGAAGGATCAACAAGAAATTCTCTTACTCTTTTTTTTCAGTTCCAACATATATTTTCTTGGAGCGTATTTTTTCACAAACATTCATGTCTCTTTTTTGTTTTCAATCTCATTTTTTTCGCATTTTTTACCACAACCCCTCAAATTTTCATCTCCTTTTTTCATATCGCAGTCACTGACGCATGATGGCCTTTTTGCCTTCAAATTTTCACATTTTCTCTTTTGGCATTCCTCTTTTTTCCCTCAATACAAGGCCCGTTGGGCTTGAATATACAAACCACAATTGGGCCCACTTTTTTCCGTGATACAAAAATTATCATCAAATCAAACATGAATAGTTAATTAATGGTCTGAAATTTGATCCAATGCATACAAAATACATCCATTTATTTCAAAATTTAAGGCTCGAACAACAATCCAACAATGGTCTAAAATTTGTTCATATTCATGCCAAATTATCCCCAATTTCTCATCAAATCAAATATGAAATCTGAGCACAAAAGTGGTCTGAATTTGATACCAAATGCATGCAAATCCACAACAAATTCTCCTCTTTTAAGCATGCAAATCTGGAACAATTTTAGGTCTGACATCTGTATCAATTTCATGCAAATCACCTAATTTTTATTTTATAAAACTTAGGAAATCAGGAGCATATTTATTGGATCTAAAATTTTGATCAATTTCATGTAAAACTCTACTTTTTCATCTAATTTCAGAAGATAATTATTAGGGTTTAAAGTTTGCTTTCAAATTGCATGGAAAGCAACAAGAAGGGGGGTTGGATTGTACCTTTGAACTCCAAGATTTGGAGATCAAACTTGCATTATGCAACTCCAGGAATCAAGGAGCATCAACATATGGCTGCTGCATGCAACAACATGGGCTCCGAATTGGCTGCTTGAAGCAACAACTTTGCAAGCAAAAATGGGGCTCCAACAGGAGATCGACGGCATCAGCTATTGGCTTCTGGATGTGCAACAGTGGTGTTGCCTTTTGAGCAGTACGACAACAGCAGAGAGTTGTTGCTTTAAAGCAGCAGCAAGGACTCCGGCGGTGTCAAGGGGAGCAACAACAACCGAGGAGAGGAGGGTTGGAGCTCCCTTGGCTGAGAATTTGAGAGCAGATTGGTGGTTCTTTTGGGGGAAAAAATAATAATGAATGAAGGGGGTGGGTTTGATATTAATAAGGGAGGGGTGGGTTTGGTGTGGCCAAGATAGAGAAGGAAGGCATTATGTGTGGGCTACTAGAATTTGCAACAAAATATATTTTTATATCATTTATCTCTCTCTCTTATATGGGATACCAAAGTTATCTGCATTTCCACCTGGACTCTCCGCTTCATGTGAATAATAACTCGTTTCGACCGTCTCAGAATGATGATTAAAATGAGTATAATATTCATATACTTCTGATCTAAGATGAATTCAGAGATTATCGAGATACGGTTTTGGTTTACGATTAAATTTGTGATTTTAAATGGTCAAACGACCTCCGATCGACGAACAATCGATTTCGTTTGTCATATTTTCTTGAATCAAATTTTATGGCAGTCTGAGTTTGTTTTGCGGTTCGAACCACGTCGTGGCTTTTCCTCGGTGATACGAATTACGATGCAATCGTTTTTTGATCTATTACGTTCGAATGGGATTCGATCTGCGATCTATGGACTGATATGTGTTTATTCAATATTAATTGAATATTAATTGGTTATGCAACACTTAATCGGGTCAGATTTGGTTTCATATATCGAGTAATTCGGATCCGGGTGTCACCTACTCAGCTTGGAACACCATCTCTAAAATGATCCTCTTGCTAGAACCTTGATGAATACATCTGTTGTCTGATCCCCTGAGGTAACATGGGAAATAAACCCCTTCTGAATCATGTCACATGTGTAGTGCACGGTTCGAAATCTCGATTTCGATTTCGTTTTGATCCCCTCTAAAATTGAAATTTCGACTGTTTCGGTGGAAACATTGAAAATGTCTCAAGCAAGCCATTTTCAACCATTTTTTTAGATTAAGATTTTTTAAGTTATTGCAACAGTAAATAACTTACAATACACACTTATATCACATATATTGCACATATATGCATCTTATATCGCACATATCGGTCATATCGACCAAATTGATGTTAATGTTGATTCTTAGCTGATACATATACATGAAATTGATATTATCCAATCCAAGATCTTGAAACAATAATAGCTTACAAATGTACACTTATATCACACATATCTCTCATCCATACACCGTATATCACACCATATCGGTCATATCAGACATTGTTGAGTTGACTGATAGATGTTGGAAATGGAAATCAAAATAATTAACTTAACAACACCTAGAAGACATCTTTTGTTCATAGAAATAGACGAGCATTTGATTCTAAAATATAGATAATGATTAATTAGACAATGTTTCGTTCATAGAAATAACTATCATGAACATAGTTCTAATGAATTACATAATTAATTACAAACTTATAGTAAAGATGCATCTATTTTACAGAGATAAATGACAAACGAATGAAACAAACAAGCTATTTCGGATATGTAGAAGCTATAGAGTTGTTTTATCTCCATTGCGTAAACTTAAATGGGAGGAACTCCACAAGTTGAAGAATTGTCGTATGTACCCCCTGTTGCACCACACCCTACCAGATGAGGGTCTTGCCGCCTGATCAACGAGCTTGGGTGGGTAGGGGGGGCTCTAGACGGAGCATGTGCGCTCCCCTTGCGGGGGCAATGCCCTCGACCTGAAACAAAATATATAAATCATTTTGTGTTTAATATTGGGAATAGATAAATAAGTAGTAAAATCAAGATCACATATGTAATATTGTTGATATGCATAGGTGTCAGTGAAATTTTATCGATATCGATCGAAATCTGGGAAATTTTGTATTGAAAAACATGAATTTCAATCGAAATGGGTCAATATGTCGAAATACCACCGATATTTCATCCCATCTAGGTTGGAATCTGGGAAATCGACATATATAGAAGTTTCGATACCTATGTCCTATCTAAATCGAAATTTCATCGAAATTTCGCTAAATTTCAAACCCCGATGTAGTGACAATTTACCTAAATGTATTTGGTTCTCTCATAGAAGTCGAGATTGGTGGCAATGAAAAGAGCTACATGGTTGTCGTACTGTAGATGCATGGGAAGAGGCGTGTCATAACAAGGTCGATAAGAATGGATCTGACCCACGTTATCTCAATGTTCTAGATCTGGCAACTACAATATGCTTCTTGCTCTTCTATGACACCAAAGAGCTCCCTATGAACACTGCAAATTTGGAGGTATATTTCCTGTCCTTGGGGCATTCTGTGTAGTTTGCATTAGCACATGTCGTGATGGCAAGTGATGTTCCTCTGCTAAGGAGCAATCAAGTACATGGTGATGACTCAGATACCTCAGAGTCATGTGAACTGCATCCATATGTGCTTACCTTGGTTGCTCAATAAAATGTTTATCTCTGTTCACGACAAAAGATATCTCTGGTCTGGTGATGGTCACATAGAAGAGCTTCCCAACTAGCTCTTTGTATCGCCTCTTGTCTACGTCATTTATATCATCATCATATAGCTTTATAGTAGAGTCCACATGAGTAACGGAAAGTCTGCAATCTGCCATACCTGCCTCTGAGAGGAGGTTAACAACATACTTTCTCTAAGTCATCACAAGACTTTGGAGGTTCTTGGCTAAATCGAGCCCTAAGAAGTAACGTAATTCGCTAAGGTCCTTGGTGACAAACTACTGTTCAAAGAACTCCTTGATCGCACGAATACACTGCACATCATCTCCTCTAACAGTGCTATCATCAACATAGACCAATATAACAACGATACCTCTTTGAGTTCTCTTAAGAAACAGTGAATGGTCTGCACTTTGCAATCGATCGTATGAAGCCTTGCTGTTCCATGAAGTTTGAGAGATTATGGAACCATGCTTTGGGACTCAGTCGAAGACTGTAGCTTGCCTTATGAAGTCTGCAAGCCATCGGACACTCCCCTTTAATAACGAATCTAGGTGACTGCTGCATATAGACTTCCTCCTGCAAGTCACCATATAGAAATGCATTCTTCACATCTAGCTGGGATACGACTGCAACAGTTAGAAGGATCCCAAGTGTAGAATGACGTGCCATGAGTGAGAAGGTATACTGATAGTCCATCCCATAGCTCCGAGTGAACCCACAAGCCACAAGTCAAGCCTTGTATCAATCAACACTGTCATCTGCATGGTGTTTCACTATAAACATCCATTTGCATCCAACCACAGAAGCCCCTATAGGGGCAGTGACCATGCTCCATGTGCCATATGACTGTAGCTCGGCCATCTCCTCCCTAGCTATATGTCAATGACTGTCGCATATAGCCTCTTGGTATGTTCGTAGAATCTCTACATCTGACAGGCATGTGACAAACCTCCTAAAACTCTCTGACAAATGCACCATGGAAATATGAGCAACGAGAGGATAAATGGTGCACCTACACCTATGCTTTCAGAGAGCGATGGGTATGTTAGATCATATGTACCTCGCGCGACATGTAAAATAACCTCTTGTGAATGCACCTGCTCGTCCTGTAAAGAGTCATGCTCTAAAGACAAATTGCCAACTCCGTTAGTAGAAACAAAGTGCTCAAGATGTACCTAGGGCGTATTGGATGATGGGGAAGACCTATGAGAAAAAGGTATAATAAGAGGCTTGTGAATGTAAAAAGGTGGCAAAAATTGAACCAACGCGCGCAGTGGTGGGGCTGGAGGAGCAACTGCAGTAAGGGGTGGAGGGTGTGGTGGGAGAACTATTGGAGGTCGTGGAGGTGATGGTGGCGTAGGTGGGACCAAGGTAGGAATTATTGATATCGATATCGTATCAGTTTATCCGAAAAAGGATATATAGGGCATGGCCTCAAATTTCTGCGAAACTTGGTCGAATTTCTGTCGAATATCGATATCCGGTCGAAATCGAAATTCGACCGAAATGACCGAACTATGGGGGTCCTAGTACAAAAAATGACCGAAATGACCGAAATTTCGGTCGAAATTCCGTCGAAATTCTGTTTTGGTCGATACCGAAATGGTGACCGAAACCGACATTTAGGGCCTTGACATAGGGGAATCGGGATATATCGACGATATTGGTGGAAATGTCGAAAATGGCTAATAAGGTCATTTTTGATGTTTTTCTGAAATTAAGATCATACAAGATATTAAAATAAAAAACAACACACTTATATCACACATATTGGTCATTTATACTTCACATATAACACATATCAGAAATATCGAACATATCATTGTTAATGTTGATTCCTGACTTAAGATATTGGAAATGGATTTCATTCAAGTTCTTATAACATTAAGTAACTTATAAGTATACTCTTAGATGACACATATAGATCATTTATGATCCTTATATCACACATATTAATCATATCGAAGATATCATTGTTATGATTAATGAACATTGGAATTGGAATCAAAGTAGCCAAGTTAAGCGCATTTAGAACTCCTGATTTGTTCGTGGTAGATAGTGAATGTCATTGAGATGAGTCATTTGATTCAAAAATTGTACATGATGATTAATGTGACAATGTTTTTTGGTATAAAGATTTCTCTACTCTTAATAATAAATGAAAAAATATAAATTAATGTAATATTGTAAAGGAGACTACCTAGCAACCAAGAGTTTCTTAGAGGATCTGAATCGCCCCATGCCCTAATGTCTCTCATAGTGGATCGTTGACCCAATAAACTTGCATTAGTTTTCCCATGTCATGTACGAATACATGACATTGTAATCCATGACATATTGCATGTATTGACGATCATTGATCCATATAAGTATCATGAGATGATGATTAACAACACTAGATCTGGTATCATGAGGGGCATGACGAGGCTACAGTGTGCTGGCTTGAGATACTCGAGATGACGACGATAGAGTAGTGGAAGATCTCTGCAGAAGAGGCACATGCATGTACTCAGGGAAGAAACCAAAACTATCACCATCAAAGAAGTTGCCATGGGTCTGCTCGGGTTGGCTACCTAGTAATTCTCACCGTTGTAACTGCTATATCCTCCATACCCGCTGTACCCATATGATGGAGGTGTATAGCTTGAGGAGCAGGTACATGAGGAGCATGAAAGAATTCTAGGGAGATGCCAAATGATCTCTCATTGTGTGATGATCCATATCCGTTTAGGGGACTTGGTGTTCCTCCACGATATGGGCTGTCAATGTCCATGCAGCTCAACGAACCTACAGATGATATCAAATCATTCATGTAGCTGTTTGTAGGATGATGACTATGTCCATATGCATCGTAATCCATAGGTACTGGACTTGGAATTGGGACAAACTGTCCATGTACATTTCCAAGATGCTCCATGTATTGTCGCCCTACGTGGAGCCCTTCCTCGAATCTTTTATCATGTGATCCACGACCACCGTTTGCTGGACCCCTCTGATCAAGGTTGCAAAAGTCGGTAGTCGGTACTCGGTCAGCCATGTCACTGATTAAGGATTAATCGTCAGTTGGGCGACTAATCGGATTTAGTCAGACTTTAATCGGCTTTAAATTTTATGATTATTTTAAATATATAACTCATTTTTATACATATATTTACATAGATTTTGTACATTTGTATACCATCGTAATAAAATAAAAGTAATTGAATTTAAATAAAACACTAAGTATATTATAATAAGTTTGCTTATAAAAAAACAAAAAATATAAAAATATGGTATCTCCAAGAAAAAATTGGTCGAGTAGTGTGCCAAGTCGAAATTAGTCAGTACTTGGTCGGACACCCAGATGACTAGACTAGTCGGGTCTAGTCGGGCGAGTTTTACAAAACTGCCTCTGATTATGTCTCCTCGTCACCAGATCCACCACGATCGTCGACATCATCATCATTATCATCACTTCTACTGTCATCTTTGATTTGGATTTTGAGCCAGTAGAGAGAATGTCGTCAACAATTGCATCGAGCTTCAACCCTGCACGAGGGTCCGTGATTCACCCAGATTTGGCCATGTAGTCACCAACATTCGCTCCCATTTGCTGGCTTATATTTTGATAGGCTTGCCTCTCGATTGATCAAGCACTGGAGCATCATTTCCCAAATAAATTGACATATTCGGAAAAAGCCTTGTTCTTTGGAAGATCTATCTCGTGTTTGGTACTGCATGGTTCCACTATGCAAGAACTTCGAATCATTCTTCATCCTCTTTATGAAAATGATTCGCTTACCATAGAGGACCTGGAGAAATCCCGATTTCATTTGGCCTTTCGATACAATCAAATAGATTACCACAAGATTTATCCACCTCTGCAGAACATCTTCTTCAGCATCGTCATCATGCATCTTGAAAATATATGCAAGATTGATAGGGTATCTCTTTGTCCTGCCCTTCCCTTGCATGTTTCATCTTTAGCCTCAAGTTGTAGTGCACGAAGACAAGATCATGGAGTCTCTGTTCTCCCAATTTGTTCCATCTCTTCGAATGGATCAAGTTGAATGTGCTCCAGTTCCTCTCACAACCCACCAACATATGTGTTTTGAGACATTACTTTTACAACCACTTTCTGTAGGTTGGGAGCTTTCACCCCGTACAGTAACCACCATTTGGTCGCAAAAAGCCTAAAAGGAGATAAATCAATAATAGTAATGCATCACAACACAATCAATGGACTTATCTGTCTTCGTCCTTACCAGAAAGAGTATTGCCCCGTCCATTAACCGTGATAATTCTTTTGAAGGAACACAAGGCATCCTTGAAGCATGGAAAGTCATATCGATTTCGATATCGTTTCCATATCGTATTGATACGATGTATTGATGCCTGAAAAGGAGGAAATATTGCCATATCGGTACCCATATCGGTCTCTCGATATCGATATATCAGCGATATATCATGATATTTCCTTCCATGCCCTGAAGTACTTGACCTGCACATTGTTTTAAGTCATAAATTATTACATGCTACTCTTAATGAATATTTTGTTACTCCCACTCTGGATTGCATAATCGAAATTAACTCATTCATGCACGGGGTCTGTGTCTTCTCGTCTTTAACGAGCTTCTCCACCACAATTTGTATAGTTGCTAGATGGTAAGCATTTGTACCAAGACTGCTCTTTTTCCGCTTCTTGGTATTGAAGTAATAAGCTGGACACAAACATGGACAATTATCGTATTTTAATCCATCTAAAGTGCTATCAAAAATGGAAAATAACTTTATTACCTAACACATAACTCAGAGATATACTTATACATCTCCTCCTCCTCCATCTCGAGATACTTGTTCATTATCTCCGTGGATGTGGGAGCCTTCTTTCCCGTTCTCAATGGCATGCTGCAAAAAAAGACCCGCTAGTAACGTTGGCCGGAATGCTTTTCCTAAAGAAGAGTTGTTGTTGACCTTGCCCACTCTCTCATGCATTGGTGAACATTCTCTGCATCGTCTTCTGCCTCGGACTTGCTTGGCATGTACTGCATGGACTCGCTCTTAGCCAAGAAGGGTTCTAGTCCTTTCACCTTTGTGTTTTTCGGTGGGTTGTGATATCGATATGCCTTTAGATTTACTTCCACTGCCACTGATACCATAGATGCCACCACGTGCACCACCATGTTCTCTCCTCTTGAACTCATTCTTCATAGATATTTGTTGCCCTCTTGTATGCCCTCCTCTTCGATGTAGTGTGAATACGAGCATGGTAGATAAAGTCATCGTCATCTGAATGAGAGAGGACACTGAACTCTTTCTCAAACATGAGTTCATTGAAATATTCATCCCTTCTGGACTTCTCCACCTCTTTGTCCTTCCCCTCCAACTGATCACCAGAACCATTAAATCCTGAACTAGAATGTGAACCCATGATGTTGATTACTGAAATCTGCAAAGAAATTACACAAAAAACATTCGTGAGACATATGAGGAGAATATCAATTATTTGCTAATTAATGTTAGTTTTAAATTTCAGATTTATTATATTTTTTATTTATAACATGCTTAATATGCGTAAAGTCTTAGATATTTAATGTTTAATATACTATCAAAATACTATTCATATTTAGACGTTTTGATTTCTAAGAAAAACATCATATATCTAGAGTTGAGATGACCTATTCAATGACAAACCATGCATGGAACACAAAGCACGAAAATCAATTATAGATCAAATTTTTAATTAATGGAATTAATTAATTACTATGTTTTAGTTAGCATAAAGCACCATAGAATCTTATTTTCTGTCTAGAACATGAGATCTGAATTTATTCTTTCATAACTTAACTTAATTTCACAACATAACTCAAAAATCCCAAATTAGTTCCCCAAATATCTCATTAAATTATAGATCTAATGTTTAATTCACGAAATTAATTAATCATTAATTTTTAGTTAACATAAAGCACCATAAAATCTTGTTTTCTATATCTGGAACATGAGATTTGAGTTGTCATAATTTAATTTAATTTCACAAAATAACTTAAAAACCCCAAATTAGTTTCCTAAATATCTCACTAAATACTTCAAATCTTACCAAAAATCAAGAATATGCATTACCCAACAACTACGAACAAAACCCTAAGAAATTTCACTATTTCAACATAAAATTTGGAGTAGATCTGGAGCTTACCTCAAAGAAGGAAGGGGTTTGGAGATGAGTTTCGAGCAAGATACGAGCGAAATGGGTGATACTGGGCAATATGGGTTGATTTCAGGGTCGATTTCAGTAGAAATCCTAGCTGGAAGATTCTTTGATTGACGATATATCATCGATACGCTATATATCGACGATACATCAGCCTCGTATCGTCGATATTCAGGAAAAATATATGAAGGCTGATATCGATATCGGCATCTCACGGGTACCGATATATTGTCGATATATTACGATATTGCCTACCATGTGTGGGACCATATGAGAAGGAGGTGGTGATGTAGGAGGTGGTATGTAAACTTCCTTACCAGTCTCAGAGTATGTGGCTGTGAGGATATCTCGCATCGCTTTGACTGTGGGTTGATGTAAGATATCATTGGTTATTTTCACAACTAGGGTACCCGATAGCCACACATGCGCATACACATCATCTTCCTCCCAAGAGGCATTATGCTGAGTCTTGTCAGTCGGCTTTCCTCCTGAGTCAGAATGTGCTTATTCCCATTGCGCTGCTTAAGTTTCATGAATTGCACGACCCACAACTTGTAGTTGATCCCATCCATCTTGATGATGAGCATTGGACCTTTGAAGGTGTTTGTGGATGGGATGTCGACCTTGTTTTCTGACATGATGCGGGGATAAACGAGGACTAGATTGTAGGCTGTAGCAAACATGTGTACATGAACATATATGGAATCAGTTGTGTGTGTAGACTCATGCCACAACTGCTCCCATCAATTGAGAAAGTGCTCTAGGTCTCGTAGATAGACTAGAATTCTGATTAATGGTTCAATATCAGACCATTTTGAGACCTTGGGAGGCACAAACTTGTGATAATCTGACCTCCCGCACCCTTGAGGGTGGCACTGAAATACGGTTAGAACAACCCTTTTTCGGCGAAAAGGTAGTATGGGGTTGAAATGGATCTCCGCATGAGCCCTTTGGGCCTCGAGGCAGCATCGCTAGTGGCTGCTGCGAGGACCTGCGGGACACCTACGGGCTCTATGCGGCGCAGCAGGTGGTCCCCAGCAGCCGCATGTTGCCGTGCATGTGGACACACGAGAACCTTGGGATTGGGACAAGGCTGGCATGCAGTGGATGGCTAGGGTTATAGAAGACCAGGACCACTGCTCTGATATCATGTGGAGAGAAAAACAATGAAGTTTATTCATCTGGCTGTAGGGGTTCTCATATTTAGAGAGGAGAAATATTGTTGGGTAAATTACATAATAGAGATAAAAAGAAAGGCAAACTATATAGACATGATAAGATAAAATAACTCTCAACAAGGATGAATAACATAAGTATATTTTCGTGGCATTCCACATTGTGACATGTATTTCACATTCGACATGCATTGATGCAGTGCCAACTGCCAAGGCAGTTTCTATGGAAGAGAGCTAGATGACTTTTAACTGAGAGCGAAAGGGGTATGAAAGGCTTCATGTGTAAGGTGGATTTCACAAAGCTCATAATACTCTTGTTTGATCCTTTGTGGATCACTCCGAAAATAGAGTGATGCCCTTTATTATGGTTGTCATGGTTGAATAGGTGTGTTAGAACCCCTGTCTTTCGCGATTTTTAAATTTGTTGGCCGGTTATGAAAGTACCTTCTTAATGCCATCTTTTGGCACCTTAATTTTATTGATCTAATCCTCCTGAATATTAGAAAAGGCTTATGATTGTTTTTTTTTTGCATTTCTTTTGGTAAATTTGTTGTCATACCAAGTAAATAGAAAATTCGGTTTTTGAAGTAATTGCGACAGTTCAAATTTTGAGGCATAATATATAATTTTTATAATATTATATTTTGATTTATGATTTTCCTTCTAGAGTATTGATGGCGGAACATTTGGCATCTATATTTGGCACCGAGAAGGACCGGGTGAACTGCCCGTTCTACTTTAAGATTGGAGCTTGTCGCCATGGGGATCGTTGCTCACGCCTTCATAACCGGCCAACTATTTCCCCAACTCTCCTGCTCTCTAACATGTACCAACGCCCTGACATGATTACTCCGGGAGTTGATGCTCAGGGCCAGCCAATTGATCCACGCAAAATCCAGGAGCACTTTGAAGATTTTTATGAAGACATTTTTGAGGAGCTCAACAAATTTGGGGAGATTGAAAGCCTTAACATTTGTGACAACTTGGCCGATCACATGGTTGGCAATGTGTATGTCCAGTTTAAGGAGGAAGAACAGGCTGAAGCTGCTCTCCGAGCGTTGCAGGGTAGGTTCTATTCTGGACGCCCTATTATTGCCGATTTCTCTCCTGTGACGGATTTTCGTGAGGCTACATGCCGTCAGTTTGAAGAGAACAGCTGCAACCGGGGTGGGTACTGCAATTTCATGCATGTTAAACAGATTGGTAGGGAGCTGAGGAGGAAGCTCTTTGGTCGATATCGGAGGTCGAGACGAAGCAGGAGCCGCAGTTCCAGCCCCCATCTTCGCAGGGAGCAGCATCGTGACCGTGATCGTGAATATCATCGTGATGGCGGGCGGCGTGGTGGTGGTGGAGATAGACATTGGAAGCATGCTGATGGGGGAAGGAAGCGGCCGGGGAGCCCAAGAGCACGGAGCCCTGTCAGGGAAGGGAGCGAGGAACGAAGGGCTCGGATCGAGCAGTGGAACAGGGAGAGAGAAGAACGGCGGTGACCCGTCTCTAATGGTATGAAACTACTACTTGCCTTCCTCTTGGATTTTTATAAATGTGAGCTCATGTCCTGGGCAATCTACTCTGAACTGTAACTGTTGTCCTCACTGTCTGTGTGTGATGGAGGATTCTGTATCTGACCATTTTCTTCATATTCTTAGGTTCTTTAGGTTAGCTTATCAAATGCTCTTGCTGCCGGACGTCCTATTCAATTTGGCTATGAAGTACATTTGTCATCTTGTTTTGCTGCATCTGTAAAATGTTTGGATGCTTTCTCAATAGAAATTGAAACATTTGGTAGGGCCAATTTTGTACATGTCACTATTCGCTTATTGTGGTCTCTTGTCGCCCATAATGCACTTGGACTGCTCGGATTCCTGCATTGCAATGGACACGTGGATCTCTTTTTGAGATAGGTAAGATATAAACTTTGTTCTTCTTCTTACTCTACTCAGACCATTTAGGTGAGGTTCTTCCTTCCTTCTTTCATTTCAAGCTAAGTGTCGTTACCTGCATTTATTTTCAGCATAGGATTTGCTGTTACAAATTTTTCTATAATGATCAGAATCATCAGATTGGATTTTATACCTGGTCCACGTGAAATCAAAATTATGTCAAGAACTGCTTAATGAAGGGGGGCAGTGTCGGAGCAGCTTGGAGCACGACCACCATCAAGAACTGCCTCTTTTTTTCTTTGAACAAAAAATGGGCTGAAGGTGTATAGCAACTTATGCTCGATGGGGGTCGTAGTCTCGTAGAATATCTTGTTTACCAGCTTATGATTCATCAAACATCCAACTCAAGTCCACCATAACGGTCGACTAATCAACAACCTTAGTACTAACATAAGTGTCATGTTATGTATATGTTCCCTATCTTTTACAAGTAATTTCTAGCTCGAGCTTATCCTTGGCAAGATATATGCATCAATGGACAATTCTTACATCCACGTGATGATAGAACTGAATACTCCATCTCATGTGAATCTGGAAACGATAATGGCAGGAGCTTGCCCAGCATGTAGGGGTGTTCAGAAATCGGGTTCAGTGGGTATTCAGCTTGATCCGTAAATTTTGACCCTTAAATCCACATGTAGTTGGAAAATACAGAGTCGGGTACGTGCTAGACCATGATCCATTCAAAAAATTCATTTGGAAAAGTGGGCACTCGTTGGGTATCTAGTTCTAAGATTCCATTACCTTAATATATGCAAAAGAATGCAAATTGTTATTCATAGATATGGAGATAGGTGTTGTATTATTCTTATACTTTTTAAAATATGAATACACATGTGGATACGTATATTATTTGAATGTGAAAAAAATATTACCATTTAGTTAAATTGAATATGGATATTAAAAGAATGATGATTTGTTAGTAGAATTTTACTTAAATTTACATGTATTGGAAGAGCTTATACATGTTGATATTCGTATCCATATACATATCTATTTTGAAATAGATATAGAGACGGAGGGTGGTTGTTATCCACTCATGTGACAAGAAAAACATTGGTTATTACATACTCTTGAAGGTGAGTTTTTTAATAGGCAGAAGCTGCAGAATGGTGGTTGTTATTACTATTTTTGGAAGTGAATTTTGGATCATTTGGTGCATCTTGTGTAGCTATCATTGGTTCGAGAGGAGCACGAGGTGGTGCGAGAGAGGGTGGTTTCCACCGTCGATGTGAGAGATGATGACCAAAATTTACATAATGGTGTACGGAATTTAAGCATGTATTTTATATAGTATGTTACTAATTCACAAACTTGTATTTACTTTTTACATGTTATTTTTATGAAATTAATTTATATATTACTAACTACCTTTCATTTGGTATAGCACTTTATAATATTTACATAAAGAGCGTGGATTTTACATAAACCGTTTATTATATTATAAAGAACTTGGTAAAATTTACAAAGAGATGATAAGATTTACATAAAACCACTGGAATTTACAATCACGAAAGATTATGAATATACTACAGTTATGCAATTTTTTTACAATGAACCTGGTGAATTTTTGAAATAGAAATACATATTTTTCTTTTAAATCATCAGCGACACGTGGGGGTATGGTTAGGGTTAGGGTGGGATACAGGAATCCCGATCTAGGACCGTTGCTCCGATACCATGTTGGAAAAAAATCAATGACATGATATTCATAAGACTTTGATGAAAAACTCTTGGGTAAATAACATGATAGGTACATGAAATAAATGAAAATACATAAATAACACTAAAGATATGAATAATCTCAACAGTTGAGAACCTAAAAAAATTAATGAATTTATGTGAGACCACTTGTTATTCAGACATGGATTTCTTCCAAAAAAACCATTTTTACTCCGTGTTCAAATTTTTTCGAACACTCCATCATGTAGAGCTCGTCGAGCCCTTTCTAATGAGTTCAAGAACATTAAAATTTGAATTCGGGAGCTCAAGTCAATACCTCACTCATGAGGTATTGGGACCGATCAAATTCTATGCATGGTCGTCGTGCTTTGGAAGCATGACAAGAATTTGAAGTATGATATATGCTTTGGGAAAGCATATGATCAATACCAATTCCCAATGACCAAGATTGAGAAACTTGATGATTAAACCCTAAAGATGACAGTGTAAAATTGATATATATCTTTCAGTTTATCATAGGTCTTCTAGTATGTAGGATGTACATGTATTTGGAATACCTGAGGGTGATGTGGTCATAAACGATTGTATAACCATGATGCTTCCATTCCGAGGGAGTGATGAAACATGTTTGGATTTTAGTGACTCCACTAAGAAGAGAAGTAATATGATCTTGGTCTAACTGTTGGACATTAATCTGAACGAGTTTCAGATGCAATAAGAAGATTAGATTTACGATCTTGATTTAATCAAGCATCTATGAGAAGTCCATGAGATCTGGATTTGAGATGTGATCTCAATATCCAAGTCACTATACGTGGAACAATACAATCGCCCTATCCTTATCTCCAAATATCTGCGAAGAAAGCACATTATTCATGAAAGAGTTCAAATAATTCCATTGTTAAATTATATCTGAGCATTGAGAAACGGATAATTAAATATGATTTAACTATCTTGAATGTTGTGAATTTGATTCACATTATCAGGATGCATGAATGATCATCTAATATAATTGAATGTGATTTAATTATTATGGATAAGAATAATGTGGATAGCAATATCCAATTATTCATAATATGTTATAAATGAGATTTATAATGTATTAGAGAGAGATTATTATGATTTATATTTCTTGATTAATTATTGTTGTGAATTTGATTCACATTGGATAATTAATTGAAAATGTAAATCACAATTTATTTTGGGTTGTGAATGCGATTCATAAATTCCTCAAGATTGCAATGTTCTCAAAATAATTATGAATTATTTTTGTTGAATATTTTACAACAAGTGTTTTTGTAAAATCATGGAGATTTCCAAAGAATAATTCAATCTCACAAGATTGCATGAGATTGCATGGAGATTCTACCCTTCCATATTGGAAGGATGGACGGCCACCAATTCCTATATGGAAAGGGTGGCCGTCCACTCTATATGGAGGGATGTAATCTCCATCCTAAAATCTCCATGTATGCTTGACTTGATTTAGGATTAAATTATTTTGATTTATCAAATAAATTTAATCTAAATTAAATTAATAGTCGTTGTGTTTCTTTAGCAACAACGTCTTGGACATTGAAAGAAGAACAAATCAATCTCATCCATTGATTTTGTGTAATTCATGGATTGTGATCCATGGACTCCCAAAACCCTATATAAGGAGAGGCACCCCTTGCCATTCCAAGAGGTTAACATCTTAACTACAAGCTCTTTCCTCTCTCTTCATTCAAGCCCTCTCTTTCGCTCTCTCCATTGGTGACCATCCACCTAACCCTAAAGATAAGAAGAATTCACCGTCGCTCCACCGTGGTGCTGCCGCATCGACGATTCTTGGTTCTCCATATTCTTTGGTGTGCCTTGCTCACAAAGAAGACGTTCAATCTTGTGCAACGAGATCAGGAGTTCCCTTGCTTGGATCAACATCTTGGATTGCGAGGATCACACAATTCATCCCCACGCTCGCAAGCGTCTTCTCCGAAGATCGGACTTGAGACAGGAGGTCTCTTTTCGTAGAGACTTGATCGCAAAGATTGATGGATCGACGTGAGCTCGCCAGAGCATGATGGATCGACGATCTGAAGTCGCCTCCATGTTGAGGAGGTCGATATCACCTCCATTGCAGCTTTGCGTCATCAACGAAGCGCTGAACATGCCATTCTCAGTGGGTGGAGAAATCGAGGTGTCGAGTTTTTTTTGAGGTACGATATCCTACATAATGTTATGTATAGTATGCATAAAAACCCTCAATTTACATAATGTTATGTATAGTATGCATAAAAACCCTCGATTTACATAAAACCCGCTTTACATAAAAACTCTCAATTGTCCCTCTCCTCTCTAAAAATGTCCTTACCCAAGTTCCAATTCCTTCCTCCTCCCTCCCCCACGCTGAAGCACAGCCTGAGCTCGCCGGAGCGTGATGGATCGATGATCCGAAGTCGCCTCCACGTTGAGGAGGTCGAGATCACCTCCACGTGCAGTTTCGCGTCATCAACGGAGCGTCGAACGTGCTATTCTCAGTGGATGGAGAAATCAAGGTGTCGAGTTTTTTTGAGGTACGATATTCCCCTTCCTCTTGCTGCTGCTTCACACGATTTGGCCCTTTATTTGATCATCATTAGATCTTTAGGCACACTTACATTGAGGATTTTTGGGGGTGAACTGAACTCATTTCAAAACTCATACGATGGAGTGACGCCAATCAAATAGATGGAGGGGATGAAATGAAAAGATTACACAGATGGAAAGCATGAAACTGTGGACGAGCTATCGAGTTCAATAATGTCATTCTATTGCAACACAACCATTAACTAATTTGGCAAGCATGGTAACCATTTATATGTAATGCAGGGAAAAAGGACACAAGATTATTGGGTTGTTAACGGCAATCTTTCTTTAATATCTATAGAAATAATAAATTTGTACTGTCCATCTACCATATCTATGTTCAACCGATCTATTCTATGTGCTCTATGCAATAAAAACAAAAATTACTCGGTAGTATACTATAACAAATCAGCCGTGAGACCTGCTATGCTCTACGGATCTGAATGTTGGCTTGTGAATCATAGACATGTGCAGAGAATGGTTGTAGTAAAAATGAAAATGTTAAGGTGGATGCGTGGACATACACATAAAGATCAGATTCGGAATGATGCAATCAGAAAGAAAGTTGGTGTAGCTCTGATCGACGATAAGATGCGAGAAAATCACTTAAGATGGTTTGGTCATTTGCAAAGAAGATCAGATGATGCACCGGTTAGGAAATGCGAGTGTTGGTATGTTGAGCCAGCTAAGAGAGGGTGAGGATGCCCAAGAAGTGTTGGAAAGAGACTATAAGAAGGGATTTTAATTTTGTGGATATAAGCCCAGGATTGACGCACGATAGATATGAATGGAGGCGAAGAATCCATGTAGCCAACCCTACTTAATTGTGGGAAAAGACTTTGTTGTTATTTTTGTAGTATACTATAACAAATCATAAATATATAAAACATAACTCCAAAATAACAAGTTGGGTGCTACAACAAAAGATCAAGAACAATGAATGATCGGTTGGGCCAACCTATAGTTAGGATCTGATGAACGCTACGATGAAGGAGGAATCCTATCGTCCGGTCTTGGATGGCCTGCGGTGCTCGAAAAATCGGGTCCGATAATCAATGTGTCGACCACCCTCACGACTCTCAGATATCCTCAATCAAAGCAAATCAATATTAACTAATGCTCAATCAAAGAATAACCATGAGCTAAAATTTATTATATCCTACATAATGTTGTGTATAGTATGCAAGCGTAGGGCCCGAACAATAAAGGAGCAACGAGAAATAGACCAGAAAAATTGACTAAAAATATAATAAATGTTTTTTATTTTTATAGGGAATTTTTAATTTTTGTGGGTTTTTAATATTTGATTTTTTTGTATTTTAAATTATATTTAAATATTTTATTTTTGGTTTTGTCATTTTTGTTTTCATTTTAATATTTTCTAATTTATAATTTTCCCTTTTAATATATGTATATGTAATAGATATATAGGGTATATTGATAATATATATAATAAGATAAATAAATAATATATATATAATATAGAAAAATTAGAAAAATACCCTAAGTACAATCCTTTTTATTTTTAAAGGATTTTAAAATATTTAAGGTATTTGAATATTAATAATTATATTAAAAGTAATACTAGTAAATATAACGATATATAATATATGCTAGGATCTATATAAAAATTGCTAAATAAGTGTAAAATATTTTTATCTTTTTATATTTTGATCTTTTTTGGGGATTTTCTTTGAAATTTTTCTATTTTTTGCATTTTTAATTGAATTCAAATGATAAAACAGTACACAATGATATAAAACTAAATTGTTTTGGAATTTAAAAGTAGCTAAATAACTCAATTTTTCCCAAACTATTTTTAATATATACTATATACAATAAATAAGATACAGAAACATAAAAAATGCAATTTTTATATTTTCTAATATTTTTAATATTTTTTTATAAGATTTTTAGGATTGTTCAATTTTATTGTTTTCCTTTTGAGTTTTTAATGATTTTTTATAGTTACATAATACAATAATAAAGCTATTGTATTTTTTGAAATTTTTTAAAATATTTTCTACTTTTTGTATTTTTAAATACAAATAGGAAATAAATGCAATGCTTTTTGAATTTTTAAATATGGGAAAATATTTTAAATGGCCTTGCGAAAAACAACTATGATTTTATATAATTCCAAGAACTTAAAATTTTTCTTATAATTTTTTGATGCAAATTTAATATTTTTAATACAAGAAGTACAATAAATAAAAATGCATATACTAGCAGGTACCTAAATGCAATTAAAATTAACTAAACATGCTTCCAGAATATAAAAGAGAACTATATGGGCCTCTACACGAAAATCCCAATGATATTCAATTTACTACACCTGGCAGAGGTATAAATGCAATATCCAAGAGTGTCTAGGGACTCCTTGCAAATTATTCAAAGAAATTTAAACTGGAATACACATTTTATGGACCAAATAATAACCAAAACCCTCAGGGGGGTTCCCTTGAAAAGATCGACCCCTTACGTGTATGCCCACGTGAGGGGACGTGGCGAAGGACCTAAGTGCAAATAAAACAAGTATTAGGGTTGTTATGTAAATATTGCAAAAGTTTTGAACTTCGACTTAAAAATTAGTGAACTAAAATGAAACGACAAAAATAGAAGGGGTCTACGCAATATACCCCTTTACGGGCGATCATACGGCGGAGGGAGATCACTTATCCACGTGATACGCTATCAATGGTCGATGATGCTTCATGGGGGCTATGGAGATTAGATCTCTGCAGGATATCGTGCGTTTGATGGTGTTCAAATCCGATGACCGTAGTATGTTTTGGAGTGCCCCCTTGATCGGACGTTTCCCGGCCTTCACGAAAAACATAAAGAACTCGACGCTCGGGTTCCTTCGATCGGATGGTGATCCCTTCTCCGGTAGTCTCACACGATGCTCCGAGGCTCAAAACGCTCATGATAGTTTCCCGCAACTGCTGGTGGCTTCAAAAGGCTTCAGGGGCCTCAAATGTGGTCCTAGGAGGTGGACGAAGCTGCGGAGCTCAGGGAACCTATGACTGAGTCAAAATCTCCTCCAAAGAGGCTTTGGACCTCCAGAACATGCACGTAAACACATAATACACAAAATAGGGGCTTTTGGGGTCTAAATTTTGTGAAATGAGCCGGAATGGAGTCGAGCAGAGGTCTTCGGTGAAAGGCGATGGAGGGAGACATGATCTCTTGATCCATAGAGGATCAGGGTGAGTGGGATGCGTCGAAGCGTAAAGAAAGTGAATGGGAAATGAAATAAAGGTGCTCGACGGGTTGAAGAATATGCGGAGAATGATGAAAACGATGGGTAGAGCTGAGCTTCGACAAACTACGATCCAATAACTTCATGAAATAAAACGATATTTTAAGTACATTTAAGACCTAATCTACACTACCACTAGTAAGAAAAAGCTACAAGAAACTAAATCTCTACCTACTCGAATAAGGAGACGGGCAGAGCTGCAGTGGAGACAACCAGTGAGCTCGGATCACAAGCTCTTGCGCCTCTTCCTCCACGCCAAACTCTCCAGCGAAGAAGCTCCTGTCACCATAACCTAACCTACGAGAAATATGTGGATTTCGAAGGCTTGAGTGGGATCAAGCTTAAATGGTGGTCTAAGGGTGGTATATGTACATGACGGGTTTTAACTTGGACTTTTGCTTGAGGCATTGATGCATTGATCGATGAGTTGATGGTGTATGGAGGAACATTGATCGAGGGATAAAAGTCAAGAAGAGCTCGAGCGAATTTGGTGAAAGAATTGGAGTGGAGAATCGAGGAACGAGGGCAGTCAACGAGGTCTGATAAACCTAAGGGTGCAACAGATCAATTGACCGGTGGATCAACCACTTTCATTAAATAGTAATTTAATTCTAGGAACAATAAAGGTGAATTTGGTGAATTTTGAGTTCATATAGAGAAGATACATGTCTGGGAAGTTTTGATTTTGGCTTTTTATTCTGAATGTCTAGGGCACACTATGCATTATTTTTGCATGAAATCAATTTTGTATTTTTCTTTATATTTTTATCTATTTGTTTCATGTACAAAATTTATTGATTTGAGGTATAAATAATAAAGAATAATAAATATCCCAAATTGAATTATTGGGGAATGAAAATTAAAATAGATTCCAAATTGAATTGTTAGCTTTTGGCCCTTATCTCCCCGTACTTTATTCCTTATCGACTCAGTCATCATGATGCATAGATCTCGGAATTTAGGGTCATTCAATACCTATGATATTTCATTTCTTTGTTCTTATTTTTGGATTTAAATATAGTATTTTATACAATATTTACATTGTAATTAATAGATATTATTATATCCAAAATAATAATATATACATGTATTTAACAATGGTTTAAAGATCAAAATGAAAGAATAAAGGTGATGAAACGGAGATTCACTAGGATCCCAATATCTAAGGTAAGGTATTGAAGGGCTGCACTCGGCTTGATCTGAGGATGTCTCAGGAGGGAAAAAAAGCTTAAACGGACTTTCCAGAATGGGATGAGATGTAATATTTTCCCCCATTATTTTTACTGAAAAGATGCTAACTCCACTAAAAAGAGAAGGCTTGGTCATTTCAATTGTAGTTGTATGTTATCCGTGAGTTGAATCATACAGTAAGCAAACCAAAATGAATAAGTATGAAGCAAACCAAGGGTTTAGGGTTTAGGGTGGATATCCTTTTTGGTTTGCTTACTGTCACATTGATAGCTTCATACTTATCGGCAAGGGTTATACTGATTGTTTAATTAAAATTTTAATGGTTATGACTGCACTTGCTGAAAATGAATAAGATCATATCTTTGGGTTTTCCCCTCTGCTTTGAGGAGATGATCATTTAAATTCTCTGGCTCTCTTACCCTTTCACGCGAGTTGATCAACTTTTTACCACATATGTTCACAGTTAACTTTGTATCTCTATGCACCACATCCAATATAGCTTTGGATTGTAGATCTAACCAAGACAGATAAGCTCTGCTTGCCTTTGAAGATTAAGTGAGTTATCTATCTCAGTTCAATATCTGGAAGTTGATTATGAAATAGGCTTCCATACCAAACAAAACATGTTGTATATGATTGCTCATTCCATGGATTCACTTGGGTACTGTGCATTTTATTGTGATTCGTTTCTTCTATTTCAACAATTATCGTGGCTGGATGGGTGCTGGAGCTAATTAGAATACCACAGGTCTGAGATTACTGTTGATATGATCTGTTATTCTTTCAAACGAAATTTGGAGATGTATTGTAGGCCATAATGAAGACCATTTTGTCTCCTAGTAACAAAGAAATACTTGTTATATACACATATAGCTTGTTGAGGTATGGTTCTTTTGCGTCAAGCATGCATTAATCAATATCAACGCATTTTTAAATGGAATCTTGGCATGAATAATTAGTTGTAGCTTCTTAGTTCAGCAGGCTTAGACATATGGTGCTCTAGTTACTTGGACTGAATATCGATGAGGATCGAAAATATGATATCATGGTGATTGGATAGAGGAGTAGTTGCTGTCAAGGGAGGGACATGCACCCTTGGGGTCTCGAGTAGAAGCTTAGATGGTCCCGATTTCAACCGCTACTATGTAGCTGTGACGGTTGGAGGACACATTGCTTGGTACACCTAGGAGTTACCACACGGTGTCCAGTCTCAGCACTTGCATGCCTTTATCTCGGTGTTTCGAGTGCGGGCCAAGTAGTCATGGTCGCTTAGAGTTAAGACTTGTACTATGTGGTGCATACCATATTGGTTAGTATTCTGAGTGGGAGCACAAAGAGAGGAATTTTGGGAATTTGGGTTAATGAAGTTGGAAATGAAATATGAATCTCATGTGCATAAGGAGGATTGGGATGATTGTGGTGACTTCGATTGCGGTACAAATGTTCTTGATAATCTATGCCCTGACTCGTGTCCTACGCCACAGTGGACTCCTACACGCGGGTAGTGGACTTGTGCAGTCCATGAGGATTCACGGGTTGGAAATTGCTTTGGGAATCAGAGTTACAATCTTATAAGTCAAGTGGACGTGTTGGGAACTTAGCTAGGATGCACTGTACCCCACCGCATGCCTACGGAAGCACCCTAACCCTGATGCATTCTTCTTACCTTAGAATAAGAGTGTGAGGTCTCATCCAAACCAAGACCACATGATGTCCACGAAGCTTAGTTGATCCATATCTAATAATAATGATTAGAACTTATGTCCTTGTGAGAAAGGTTTACCCAGTAATTTCTTTTTCACACTTTTTAATTATATCTTACTTGTAATTTTTTATTGTACTGAGCAACTTTGTTCATAACGTACCTATGTGTGTATCTGCATGTTTCTAGCAGAAGCCGCAATAGTGAGCGGCTTAAAGTTGTTTATTTTGCATGGCTACACTATTGTTTTCGTGGTACATTATTTCTTGTAGCTTTTACTACTTTACTTTACTTGTAGATTTTTTTAAGAGACATGAGATGTATATCGTATGTATGTGATGTGCACATTTTTATGAAAGCATACATGTAATATATTTCTGTGGACATCAATGGACATGTTATGAATGGATGGTGGTGAAATGGATATTGGTTATGAAGTGAATGGAAAGAAATTTTTTAATTCTAGTCCTTGTGTTTTTTTCTCATGCTTACAATTATATTGTGATTTCGAATGTGGAATGTATGCACATGGAATTGGTCTATCGGGTACCCAGATCATAGGGGTATGATCGTCACAATTTACAAAGACGAATATGAATTCTACATCTACTTATTGAACTTTACAAACATATTCCTAAATCAAGCTTGTTGAGAATAGAACGGGATGTCTAAAAATAACTATATTAACCAAATATAACAAATCTAGATAATCTTAAAATAGTACTATGAAATTATTAAATAAAATTTGAATTTAATGAATCAATATGACTGAATACCCTTTTTGATAATGTTTCATAAGCATCTAATTGTTCAAGATCCAACGGATCTCATTGATGACTTACCTGGAAACGGTAAGATACTACCTTTGAAGGGCCTCCTATACATACATACAATGCATACGTACGTACGTATGCACGTACATACAACATATATATAAATATACGTATTTACGTACTTACCATGTACATATATAGGTACATAAGCATGTAACCTACATACCTACCTATGTGCATACGTATACGTACATACTTAAGTATGTACCTACATACGTGCGCATAGACATAAGTACGTACATAGGTATATGTACGATATATACATACCTACAAATGCACGTACACACTTACACATGGACGAGTCAGGACATTTTTGAGGAGGGGGCAAGAGGTTTTAAAAAAATATGTCTATCAATTACAGTACAAACATATTCATTATATAAGAATAATTGTTATGGACAAAATATATCTATAATTTTCATGTTTATCTTTCATCAATTTTGAACTTATTCATTATATAACAGTAGTCAATTTTGAACTTATTTTTTAATCAACTATATCTTTTTATTCAATTTTACATAAATTGGTATCATATATGTTCCATAATGTCAGGATTTTTTGTGAATGATATTTATACCTTTTTAAAAAGTAAGTTATATTAAAGTATTTTAATTATTTTAAATTCAGTATATGGATTTTGATTAATTACAACATAAGCTACACTTATTCCGAATCTATATCAAATCAAAAAATATAAAATACCTAATTCTATACTTTTTTTTATCAATAACAAGAAATATTAATGCATATGAAGAAAAATACGTCAATCAAGAATATATGTGCATTCGATCACTTTACTTGATAATAAATAGGACCAATGAATAATATATGAGACTTGACGATAAATGAATTTTTTAGTTTTAATTTTTTTAGATTGCGAATTAAACCTCGTATCTGTATAAGTGATAATGAGATTGAATGAAAGATCGATTCATTCTATAGTTCAATTCTACAAAAATGAATAACCAATAAGATTAGGATAGGGATCTATTATAAGTTGATCGATTGAAGAAATTATCCAATATGGGTTAATTTGAGGTAAAATCTATCATTTTTTGGTATAAATTTTATGTTAAGAGGCATGTTATCTATTGATAAAAATTATTGAACTTTTTCTAAAGAAATGATCGAAGCATGTACGAGTTTTACCGTCAAAAATCCAAATGTGGCATTACAATCATGAAATATTATGATTATTTTTACCTTAAAAAATCCATAGGAAAAAAAATTAAATATGAATATATTATGTAACCTCAAAATTAGGGGGGGGGGGGCACTTGCCCCTCCTTGACCCCCCCTAAATCCGTCCTTGCACTTACATACACACACACACATGCAAATAAGTGCATACGTTACGTACCTACATATGTACGAACCTATATACATATCTACATTCATATGTACTACATACATACGTACCGACATACGTACGTACCTATGAACATACATACATACATACATACATACCTACATACACACTTACGCATATATGTACATAAGTATGTACTCACCGACATACATACATATGTATACATAGGTATGCACATACTTACCTACATATCTACGTGCATATGCACATAAGTACTTATGCACCTACATATGTACAAACCTACATGCATACCTACCTACATACGTACGTACCTACGCACATACATACATATGCACATATGTACCTAGGTATGCACCTATGAACATGCGTACCTACGTATACACATACACACATATACATATGCACATACATACCATACATACGTACATGTGTACACATACATACGTACTTATGTAAGTATGTACATACCTACATACGTACTTACCTACGTACATCCATACATACAACACACACGCACACACATGCACTCATGAGAAACTTCAAATGATATGAGATCTTTCTTGAGTACATAAAGTCAACCTCACTTTAGGCATTTCCTCTTGTATTTTACATATTTTAATATCACAGATTTAATAATAGGCACATCATATGTGCATTGATATAGAACTACAAAAATATTAATATATTGGATGAAAAAACTTATTGCACATAGATATATTTTTTATAAAATATCCAACGTATCACTTTTTTTACAACATAAATGTACATTTTACAAAAATTTATACATGATTCCACTAAACTAGTTGTAGCTTTCCTTACTCAGCATATACCCCCACATCATTTGAAGGACCTATATTATGCATGTATGTATGTATCTATGTATATCATGAAATAATTTTAAAGCACGACCTAGTCCAACTCAGTGTAGAATGACCTCTGTGACCGTGTGGTCAAGCAATTGCCTCTGACGGTTACAGTGAGGTCGGATCTCACGGAGACCCTAACCGCAAGGGTGTGGTAGAAGGGGAAGGATGTAGTGAGGATGTACGCCCTATATAAACATCCTCATAGAAAGAAAAAAGCATCGATCGAAACCTCGAAGATAGATACCTCTTCCGATTCCATCCTCACTCTCCTTTCTCCACCATCCTTCTCTCTCGTCTAAAATCAAGGTCGACGGCGTACCTTTTCGTCTCTGCACTGGGGTCAAAGGATTGTGAAAACATCAGCTTAAAATACAGCCTATTCATTATTCCTTCTAGTGCACTCATTACGAAATCCAAGTACACGTGTTTGGTGTATATGTATACAGGACTAGTGCAATGGTACACGACATGATGTACACGTGCACTGTTCTGGTGCACCAATGCTCCAGCATCAGATTTCATTTCCTAGATTGAATGCACTACAAGAAAGAGTATAACAGGCGACGGTCAACATCCATCGCCAATGATAAAATGACCGTCCCCTCTGATCATTGGGGACGGTCATGCGACCGTCTCCAAAGGCTGTGTCCCATTTGGTATAAGCGACGGTAGTCTGCACCGTCCCCTATACTCACACATAGGGGACGGTCGTGACCGTCCCGTAAAGTTTAGTATAGGAGACGGGCATGACCGTCCCTTAAAGGTACATATTGGGGACGGTCAGGACCGTCCCTTAAAGTCATTCAGGGGGGACGGTCATGACCATCCCAAAAGGGAGGAAGTGGAGACGGTCATGACCGTCTCTAAGAACTAAGGGGACGGTCGCAATGACCGCCCCCTCTGTTCATCTGCTAACAAAAAAATTTCCATTGCCCCCTATTTGATCTTCATTTTACCATGTATGTCACTATAATATAGTACCTGTTACAATAATTTTTTCTTCATAATAAATATTACGATCACCACAAAAAAACATACATTCCACATTCATAAAGTCGTCGTCCTACAATATAAGCATTCAAACAAAATAACCTACTTTGCAAAGTAATTGTCCAAAATAGTTATACAATATAATACACTATCCTACCAAATAACCAAACTATCCTAGTCGTCCGCGTCCTCGTCCTAGTCGTCGTCCTCATCGTCGTCGTCGTCCTCATCGTCATCAGCATCATCATCTTCTTCTTCGCTGTCATCATCGTCGCCTAGCCTCGCAGCGGTATTATCATCTTCTGTTGGGTGGCTAGTCGACGCTGCTCCTTGATGTGCCTGCATGAATGCATTGAAAATAGCCATTTGTTGGCGCAAATCCTAAATTTCCATATTCATGCTAGACACTTGACTCTCTAATTCCCTCTCCCTTTGTGTCTTCTGAGAGGTTGAGCCGGTCCCTACTCCATACCAATTCCGTATGGTGGCACCACGACCACCACAACGGACGCGTCCCTGATGCTCTGGACCGGTCGCCTGGAGGAAGACTGCATCAGGAGTAAGAGGCGGATGACTCGTTCCAGTGTTGTCTACAGAGCCAGTGGTTGTGAGCCTGACCATTTCCTCATACAAATTTATTTAAATAAGTTCAAATTCATTTAATTTGTAAAAAAGATGCAAAAATGTTATGAATAGCTTACATGAATTGGACCATAGGCAGGATCCACCCAATGAACTTCCCCGCCCACATCGCAGCTCTTAGACTTCTCGAAGACTTCCATTCGGCTGGGCACTCGCTGGTTCTCCACTGCCTAATGTGAAAAGATTACTAAACTTACGATAGCATTTTAATACATAATGGTTAGAATTTAAACATTAATCATAAAGTAGATTACTTACGAAGTCATCCTTCAGTTGATTTGTGTTTCTTCTCCCCATTCTATGGGTAGACTTGAAACCTTTCCTCCGATTTTCAGCATTTCTCCTTGAGATGCCCTATACAAAGATAATAATTTTAATAAAAGAATTCCAAATGATTTATGTATAAAATATACATATATACGTCACATACCGCATGTTCTTCTCCCATCCAAATATAAACCATCGCCCTCCATTGTTCAGCGGGTACATTCGGAGGACAATTGGCCAAAATGGTTTCCAATGGAAGCTCCGGGTCGAAGTACTTTAAAATATAAAGAAAATTACTTATATACTTAAATGATGAAAAACAAATTTATACTTAAATATAAAGAAAAGTACTCACTCGGGCCTTCAGACGACCTCGATGTTTACGCAACTGCTCGAAAACCTATCATCTAAACCAATGTCTTGTGTCTCAGGTCTTCTTAAGTCGTCCATTAATTCAAATAACTCGTGATCAACATTATTCAAGGTTTGTGTAGTGACTCCTGCATCTACACCCATATCATCATCCATTCGCAAATCTATAACCTTTCCATGTTCAGTCCAAATGGAGTAATGTAACCAAAATCCGTTGAGTATAAGATGGTTATAGACTTCCTCTCTAACATTACATTTAATATTCTTACATCTCACACATGGACAATAAATCTTAAGACCACCAAATTTCTTATTAACTCTTTCTATTTGAAATGCCCAATCCAAGAACACGATCACTCCTCTCTTATATCGTTGAAAATCATCGTATCTCTTATCCATCCATGATTTATCCATTTTACTACACAATCAGAATAAAATCCACCATTATGTGTTATTATAGACAACAAGTTTTTCCATCTTATACACATCAAGTTTTCCTATTATACACAACAAGATTTTCTATTATACACAACAACATGATCTATTATACACAACTAGATATTTCATCCTATACAAATCATTTTTCTCTATTATCTTAAACAAATCAAATACGTAATATACATAACATGTTTTTCATATTATTTAATATACAACAAGCATTGTTATATATCAATACCATATTTCCAATCTAAACTCATTCACATGGGGAAAAACATCCCTACCAAGCATATCAAGTAAAATAAGCAAGAATAAACACAAAGGAGTGTTGATAGATACCAGAAAATGAGATTGACGAGGTCAGCAACCACGAAGAGCTCGGAGACAACGACGGGCGGCAGGGGTCGGCGATGGGCGGCGGCCTTGAGAAGAGATGAAAGTGAGAATGAACGCAGGTCGAAGGGGGTTTTTTCGATCTGACCAATAGGGACGGTCGTTTTAACCGTCCCCTTTGGAGACGATCGGCGACGGTTCACTAAAGACTGTCCCCTTTGGATGGCATAGGAGACGGTCTTCTATGACCATCTCCTTTGGTCGGTCCATGGGCCGGATGCGAAGCCAACAGAAGCATAATGGGGACGGTCAGAACCGTCCCAAAGGACCTCCCAGGGCAGAGGGGACGGTCCATGGCGACTGTCCCCTCTGGTCAACCACTTAGGATCAATGACCGGAGGCGACGCCAACAGAAGCGTATTCGGGACGGTCATAACCGTCCCCAAAGACCCTCCCATGGCAGAGGGGACGGTTTATGGTGACCGTCCCCTCTGGTCGACCACTTAGGATTAGTGATCGGAGGCAACGTCAACAGAAGCGTATGCGGGACGGTCACAACCGTCCCCAATGGCCCCTTGACGTCGCTCCCGCACCCTATGTTAATTCGGTCAATTTAATGTCCAAATCAAGTTAAAGTCGTTCGTTGCAGTCGGATACGAGAGGTTAATCAAAAACCACTTTAATCAGATTCGAGTTAATTTCAAGCGGCAAATTTTTTTACTTGGTGAAGTCCAAGGTCGATCTCAGGGAGGCAACTGTCTCCTTAGGTCAAATTTCAGCGAAATCCAAGTGTGAGATTTTCGGGAATATATTTTTTTGGTCTTTTTAATTTCTATGCAGACATATGCAGACAAATCTTAGCCAATTTAACGTTAAATTTAATTGATGTATCAAATGAAGTCCAAAAATAATGAAAGTTGGCCAGACAGTTATTTATGATGAAAATGACCTACACTAATTTTTTTGGAATTTTTCGACTCAAAATGAATTTACTGTGAATTAAAGAAACAGAAAGAGTGATCTTCAGAATTTAATTTTTAATAAATATCAAATCACAATTTTTTCAAGAACTAAAATTACCCTAGGTGGCTCTAATGAGAAGGGACCTAGGGAAATTGACAGAACTTAATTTTACTGTGAATAAATTTACTAAAATTAATTTAAGAAAATCGCTAAACAATTTATTTAGGCCTCCATATGCGTGAAAATGCTATGAAATTTTTATGGTGTGTTAAACATGGTGTCCTTAAGCTACTGTGAATTTTTGATAATTTTTGAAGGCACAGATAATTAATTAAAAATCAAAAGGCATCACTGGGCAAAATATGTCAACAATGAACCAATTAATTCATTAATAATTCAAATAAGCCTACAAAAATCATACACGTGTACTGATAGGCAGAGGACAAAATTTCCAACAACATGCAATTTTTAGAATCTCAAAATGATGAACAATGTACTCTATGGACATGTGCAAACACAAGGGCGTAAATGCAATACTGGAAATTGAAACTTCAAAAATCAAACATGCTGACAAGGACTAAAATGCAATTACCGATAACATGCAGGACTTGTATGCAATTTCTCCACTAATCACGTGCTCCTCACGTGGGGTCTGCTTCACAGGGACCTTTTTGTAATTCCCATAAGCTTCAGGGGCGTCTGTGCAAATAACCCAGGTCGCACGTGCTCCTCACGTGGCCGACCTAGGTTCGGAGGGCGTCGGAGGCTCGGATCTTCTGGAGGTTCGGTCTAGCCTCGGTGCAGCTTCGGGTCACCCGAGCCTAAGCTTAGGAGGCCGAGGCTCGGATGCGTTGACGTGGCGGCCTGAAGGTCCTTGGATCAAGATGATCCAAGGGATGTCGATGAAGATGCGTGGCGACTTGCGAGGCGTAGGATCAGAAGCGCGATGCACGGTCGAGGAAGGTCGCGGTGATGGAATACGTGGCAAAACGAGGGCCGTTCGATCGGATGATCGTACAGCTGCTGCTGCGTCGTCTCGAGTGGTCCTCTGCCACCTGCGGAGGAGAAGGCGGTGCTCCGGTGGGACTGGGCTCGCTCCGCCTCGGTCGCCAGGCGTCGATGAAGGACGTCTTGAGCTCCCAAGTAGCTCAGAAGCAGCGGGAGTGCACGGCGAAGCCTCCGGTGGCCTCACGATCCTTGGAGAAGTGCTGGAGCTCGGCGTCGATGAAGCTCGAAGGGATCTCCGGCAAGGTTCCGGCCAATGAATACTCAAGGACCTGCAAAGGGTTAATCGTATAGCCGAGGCGTGCAGGCGCTCGTGGAGGGAAGTGAAGTGATCGGCGAGGCCTGAAATGGCGTGAGGTGGTCCGGCGAACGAGCTCCGGCCAAATGGCGGAGCTGCTCGTCGGAGGAACGTGGTATGCGTTGTCGGAGTGTGCGGAGGGTACTGCGATGATCGGAGCTTCGACGCGAAGCTCGTCGAGGTGATTGGAAGGCGCGAGGATGGTCAACGACGGCGAATAAAAGCTGAAGAAAAAGCAAGAAAAAGAAGAAGAAGATCAGAGAACGATGGAGGGAGTTACCTGGGAATTGGAGCTCAGCTGGGAGTTCCAGGGTCGTCGCTCGAGGGATCGGTAGGGTCCCGAGCTCAGGCAGCGCCTCGAGGGAGGCTGCAGCACGGCGGTGGCGGCCGTGGATCTCGCCGGAGTTGGAAACCTCTCTTCGCTCGACAACTCAACAAATTGTTGTCACCAATAAGTAGCTTGGAGCTCAAGGACTCTCTCTGGAGTGGCGGATGGGGGTGAACGGTGCCGGTGGCTGGGTATTTATAGGGAGAAGTTGATGGGTTAGCTGGTGGACTGGCGAAGTTGGTGGCCGTCGTGGGGCGAGTATGGTGGAGATGGTGGTGCTTGAGGGAGATGGCGAGGGAGAGGGACGAGTGGAGGATGTCGTGGGGATGTCAGCGGGCTTCTGTGGTGGTAGATGCGCTGCCAAGAATAGGAAGGGAGTGCGTGTTCCGCAAGGTCGAGATCGTGTGAGAGAGAGCGATCGGAGGTTGACGATGCAGCTCAACCGTTGGATCTGGAGATCCAACGGTGGAGGGCTAAAAGCGAGATGACGGGCCAGATTAGATCTGAGGCACGTGATCGGAGGGCCGATGGAGCAGCCACGTGGCGTGTCGAGGGCGAGGCGCTAAGGAATGGCTCAGATGGAATCAAGGGCCTGATCGATCGGCTAAGGAGATAGGCAGAAGCTGCGGTTGAGATGGAAAGTCCATGCGCGATCGAAGGGCGCATAGCGCGCCACGTGTCTGGCTGAGGGAGCGGCGCTAATGGAGGGATCAGATGGAGCGCGGGGGCGATCTGACGGCAAGGAGAAGGGAAACGCGTGGAAAGGCCTGGGCCGTTGGATCTGAAGCGAGATCCAACGGTGGAAGGCGCAGGCGGATGAGGCGATGGGCAGCGGGCCGCGTGGCGCAACCAGAGGGCGCCACGTGGCCTGCTGTGAATGGCTGGAGAAAGAAACACGTGTAGAGAGAAGAGGAAGCCGAATTTGGAAAAACTCAAAACATGAAAGTTATAGATCTTCATGAGATCTACAAGTTTCATGTTGACCAAAGACGGAGATGAGGTCAAATATGATACATAAATACAAGGATACATAAATATACATGTGTAGTATACAAAAGGATCCAAAAACCCAAGTTTCTCATACAAGCTCCAATTTCAATGAAATCAGTCTCATTTTGAAGGTCTTTTAATGTGTAGTATTCTAAGAGTGAGTAGACCTAATTAGGGGTTTGTATGAGGGCTTTATGTATGTTTAAATGTACAAGGGTTCTCAAGATATTTGGGCTATTTTACAAGGGTGATTTTTGGCATTCTTCCCTCTATTATTAAGGAATATATACATATATTATAGAGAAGAAGTTATTTTGATGAAGAGGTATTTTACAGGGGATTTTTGGCTTCTTATTTACATGCAGATGAGCTGCTAAAATGCATGAATTACAGATGCATGCATGAGTGTTATTTATGCAAGATAAAAGGAAATATGCCTCTATTTTCTCGGGAACAAGGCTCTATTTTTGACTTTTGGAGTGATGAATAACAGATTCATCACCCCTCCCATGACAGCGGGAACGGTTCTTGTTGACCGTCCCCTCTGCCTGACCACTTAGGTCTATTGACCGGAGGCGACGCCAACAGAAGCGTAATGGGGACGGTCAGGACCGTCCCCAAATGCCCCCAAGGTAGAGGGGACGGTCGTTATTGACCGTCCCGATTAAGTTATTATAAAAGGGGACGACAACCCACATAGCATCTCCTGATATGTGGTATTGGGGACGGTTATGTCATGACTGTCCCTAAAAGCTTTCATTAGGGACGGTCATAATACAACCGTCGCTAGTTGTCGTCTCCAAAGCTACAACTTCCTGTAGTGATGGCGTCTATACAACGCGCGCTTTTTTTCTATTATTTCTTTCTGCTATATTTTTGATAGCGAGTTGGTTACACCTACAATCTAAATGGAAACCGAGCGTCTCGTGGTTCAAAAATGCAGAATCTCGGCTTAATCGTCATTTGTCAGGACTTTTCGGAGTAAGTTCTTTGGCTTGGACAGGACATTCAGTTCATGTCGCTATTCCTGGATCCAGGGGCGAGTACGTTAGATGGAATAATATCTTAGATGTATTACCGTATCCTCAAGAGTTGGGTCCGCTCTATGTACACAGGTGCACAAGTGACGTGTGCATGATTTTTATCATTGGGTGTGATATGATATCATCATCTCACACGAATCACTTGTTTGGTTGCCTGGCTCCAACCTTGCATTCCTGGGTTGGAATTACTTGTATTGGCCATACAATTTCTTTGGTATAATGGTTTTAACCTTGTTCAAATACACTTATTGACATAAAAACATATTAAAATCATTAAAAAAGTTAATATAACACATAATCAATGTCACATCACATCCCAATTATCATTCCAATCATCTCAACCCTCCAAACAACTATTATTCACAGGAGGATACCCCAACCCAGCCCAACCCAATCCAACCCAGTAACCAAACACGTCCCTAAGGTTATGGGTCCGTTTGGTAATTGAGTTGGATTGGGTTGTGGTATCTCCTATTAATAGCAGCTGTTGGGAGGGTTAGGGTGATAATTGTAATGTGATGTGACATTGATTATTTGTTATATTAATTTTTAATGATTATAATATATTTTTTATGTTAATGAATTTTTTTGGACATATTTAAAAAATATCATATCAAAGAAATTGTAGGGTCGGTACAAATAATCTCAACCCAAATTGAGAGGATTTGAACGAGGGGTATGCCAGTGTACACCGACTACCCATGAGATTCTATTGAATAGAATCGAGAAACACTCATGCCACCAATACCTATCATGAGGATGTTCCATCCATCAGGTCATCCTCCTACATTTTTTAACATAAGAATATGTGCATATAGATGACTTCAAGCTCCTTGATGCAATGAAAGGTTTGATTCCTATGGTAACTGAATTCATAGGAATTGGATTAGTTCGGTTGGGGTATCCTCTTGTAAATAGTAGCTGTTTGGATGGTTGAGAGGATTGTAATGATAAATGCGATGTGATATGATCTGGCATCAATTATGTGTTATATGAATTCATTTAATGATTATAATATAATTTTTTATATTAATTTTTTATTTAAACGTGGAAAAAAATATTATAACAAAGAAATTATACGGTTTATACAAGTAATTCCAATCCAAGAATACAATGATAGAGCATGGGGCATGGCAGGTTACTCCGGATAAACCGAAAATAAGAAAATCCTACGAGGACAACTCCATCCTCTTTTATTTATAAGAAAGGAGCCCGAATTGCATCCGGGTCCGATCTTAAATAGATCTTGACTCGTTAGGGCTGATAATTAGTCGGAAAAGACTTATCTTTGTTGGTCAATTACACCAGATACAACTAGACCAGATACAACTATCACGATTGATCAATTAAAGTACATGGAGTGATTGATCTATTGGGATTTGATTTGCAATATAGTACTTCTAGAAAAATCCTAATGTTCCTAAGAATACATATGCATACATATATTATTACGAGGCTTGCTACAACAAGAAAACTTTGGTTTTTTTAGGCTTTCATTAGTTTTTTTTAGACTTTTCACTTCACTCTATCTTGCAAATTGTAAACATTTGAATACTTATGCATGCCTATCGATAATCGTATGTCTTATGAAAACAACTACTTGGAGTGCGTTTCCTAAGCCATAGTTACTAAAAAGGAAAAAATGGGGCTGCCACTTGTGTGCAGCCAACATGGCTGCCCCGCCTTATTTTTTGTATTTTTTTATCTTTTTTGAAAAATATCACAATGTGTATTCATCCCTATGTCCCTCCTATATGACATTCGAATTTCACCAGAAACAGAGACTTCTACGACCTCCATCCAGACAGTCATTTTTTTAACGGTCGTAAGATTTTTTAAATCGACCCTATCTGGATGGAGGCCGTAGGAGTCTCTCTTTTTGACGAAATTCGAATGACATATATGAGAGATATAGGATGAATATACATGACGATATTTTTCAAAAAAAATAAAAAAAATTGATAAAAAATGGGACGGGACAACCAACCGGCAGCCCCATCAACCCTTCCAAAAAATGGTAATAAGTTACATCAACAAAATGGGTTAAAAATGTACACATGGAATATCTATAAAATATATTTTGCAAGTATGTGTGTGTATACAGACACACATGCATATCATGCATATATATGTGCATACTTAGGCACAAACATACCTACCATATTTAAATGCGGAATTGGAATACTACAAAAAGGCATGTACTTTGAATGATACCTTTTTCTAACTTTGCAAGCACTTTATGTAGTCCTAGACGTTGTTACTATTGTGTTCCCACAAGAAAAGAAATTATTGAGCCCAACAACGACATTAATATGCTATAGAGGGACAAACTCATGTCTTAATGCTCGGTATCTAAAAAAACAAGTGAAAAGAAAAGGCAGGAAGGGATCTCAATTCATACCTTTGTGTCCCTTAGCTATTGTTATATGACATTGGTCATTGGTAGGCCAAACTCATTGTGGGTCTTTGTGTTACAAAATGATTTTTTTCACCAATACACAAGCAACAAGCAATCAAGAAGAAAAACACACACTATTATTGCTTAGCACAAGGACATATGGCCAGTGTTCGGAATACGGTTCATGTGGCCGCATCTGCATATGCAGGTACCTTTCCAAACCGCATATGTCATATACGGCTATAACGCATATGCGGTCTGAGTAATCCACATATGCACCCACATATTTAATATGATTAATACTCGGCCTCCTACTTTTTATTTTGAAGTTGCAACAACAAAATTTCGAAAACAAAACATTCAATAATTAGATGCTTCAGAAAATTATTTTTCAAAATATTTTTTGAACAAATTTCATTCAATGATCATATGCTAAAGATACTATTAATATTAGATGTTTTAAAAATATAATTTTACCTCGTGCATTTTTTACATAGTATTAAATGATTAAATACTTCATATTAGATTCTTAAGAAACAAAATCTTACCATATAGATACTTAAGAAATAATAATTTTTTATGCTTTGTAACATCAACAATATTTTTTTTAATTCTCATCAACAATATTTTAGAACCTTTGATTCTGGAATCACAAATACAAAACATTTATTTTTAAGCTATATCCATTGACTTAGAAATTTTGGTGATGATCTGTATGTGATGATCTGTATTACCAATATCGATAATGTATTTGCATGTTTTATGACTAAATTGAATAATCATCTCTGATTTTCAATGGAGCATTTCTTTTTTTTTATAATTTATTGTATTCGTATGATTTAATTTAACAGTTTGTGTAGTCAACATCGATCTTATCCAACATTCCTTGTTAATGAAATGAATGATATAATTTAATATTTTTAACTATTTTTATTATTACATTTTTAAATAATTTTAATTAAAATAATACAAACAACATAATCTATATACTTCCACTTATTTTTCTGCCTTTTTCATTTGCTCGCTTGAAATTGCCTGACCGAACGAATATCACATACTGACTTTCTAAACCATGCATATAGCAGTTCAGCTAATTGCTGACTCCATTGGTCATATTGGACCCTCTCTCTAATCTATCATGAAAATGAACTTGGAGTAAAATGAGTGGCAAACCCGTAGGATACTCTTAAACTGCACTGCTAGGATTCCAAGGTTATATAAGAAATTATCAATATACTCTTGTCACTAATGTTTTTGAAACCAAACAGAGACTAATCTGGAAACCTTATTGAAAAGATCAGATCGAAATGAACCATAGAATTAATCCAGTTCAAATGGATGTTGTTGCCATCATTGTTAAAAATTAGATTAAATCATACCAGTAGGGAAAAAGTAGTTGAATAAGCTAATCAAATCAAAATGAATAAAAAATATTATAAAATGCATATTCAAATATACTTGAGATAGATATAAAATACATAGTCAATGTATATTTCTTACAATACACATAAAACATTTTTTCATATATTATATCAAATGCTATACACATAAACATGTATATCATATATAAGCAAAACAATCTTTAGAATAATAAGTTTAATTATATTTAAAGTTCATCTAGTACTATACTATTTTTGAAAAAATATCAAAAGTAAATGTGCTCCATTTCTAGTTAAATTAGGTTTGAAAAAAAAACAATTAAACCCATGATTTCACTCAAAACCAAACTTTCAAACTAAACCAACAAAAAATGATTAACTAGATCAATCCTCATTTGGTTCGCCGGTAGAACCAATCGGTCCAATCTGATTTTCAAAACATTGCCTAGCACATTAAAAGCACAACACTTTGCTCATTTATTAGTTCATTTATTTTTCACAAGAAACATAGCCCCTTTAATGACAAGATCACAATGTGGTTACTATTCACACTAGCAAGTAAGAGGTAGCCTAGGGCTTGAATCTTATCACTTCCAAACCACCTCAAAACTCCTCTCATATTAGAAACACTCAAACATGACCAAGCTCTGTCGTGCGAGTACTAAATAAATAGCAGGGAGCACAATTTTCACTTAGCAAGTCCCTGCTGAGCAAGGAACTAGGTGTAGGGAAGGTCCATGCATGATATGTATGTCAACCAACTCAACCATTAGGGTCCCACTACAGCTGAACTCCTCTCATGCATTCCATGTTTGAGACAATCAAATACAATTGATATTGTCCTCTAACCAAAAATTTGCTGTAACCTTTATCGTTTTCTTTTCATAGTAAATTATAAGGGAAACTTTTCATTTAGTGCGCAAACTTCCATCTTTAATTGCGTTTAACAAGAAACCTGTGATTTTGAAAACACATTACAAGGATCTTATGAGGATTTCAAAAACATGTATACATCATAGGATCTAAGACTTTTCAAGAATTTTAGACTTAGAAGCACATGGACACCAGCAATTTATAGGTTTGAGACTTCATTAACATCCTACATGGACATTTGTATGCATATCATGTGTTCCTATTGTAGCCTCTATCTTCTAAACATAGAAGAGATAAGAAAGGTTTCTCTCCTTTAAACTTAGAAGAGGAGGATGACCTTGCCCTTCTCTACGTGGTGGTGATGACCTAGTTCCATGTAATCCGACAACGTCCAATGAACTTAAACAATGATCTAACAGAGCTCCGATGAGGTGGCTTGTTGCTAGGGTTAGAATGTAGTCAAAGATCAAATTCTTAGTTCTTTTAGATAAATCTAGATGGATCTTAGATTCATTTAAACCACTAGTATTTAAAGCATATCTCAATATACAATGTAGAAGAGTTAGCAAGATACTAAGTAGGTCCAAAATAAAATCAAAAGTAGGAATAACTATGATATATTATTGCAAAACAGATGCAGAACATGCACAAACGAATCAAGCAAGCAATCACAAAGACACGATTAAGAAGGTTCACCTGTAAGTGGGATGCATCTTTGGATGGTCGCGATCAGTTTTCAGTACGTGGAGAAAGAAAAATACCGAGAGCCCTAACCCTAAGGGAGTTTATATACTACTCCAACATATACCATCGCTTAAAAAAACAACGCAGTTGCTGCAGATGTCTCATTTGCGACTTCACAGTGTAAGTTGATGGGCAAGCAACGTTGTATGTTCGTTGTAGCCTTCATGTTCATCTCTTTTTTGTTATAAATTATCATTTACTCGACATCTTTTTTACTCTAGTCATTACCTTTGAAACAACTTGTTTTATAAGGATCACCTCCATCTTGATCTTGCAAAACTGATTTTGTTATCGAACTTCTCGATCTCGAACTTCATCTAATCCAACTTCATCATCATGGACGAGACAAATCCTCAACAATTCTCTGCTAGTAGTTTGTTGGAAATCATCAGGCACAAAAAAACAAATCACACGTGACATGATAATCAATTCTGTAATTGAAGAGAGACAGATGCCCCATTTGGCCAGAAGTATTCAACTTGGTGTAAGACAAGAAGGTGAAGCCACAAGATACCTGCGCATATGGCCAACAAAGTAAGATATTCTTATTTCATCTTAAATAAATAAATTTACAATCCTATGTGCTAATTAACAGACTACAGTTTACACATACCTTGGGCATACTGACACCTGTAACTGCTGCAATTAAGCTCCATTAGTTCAATGAAATCTTACCACCTGAATGTTGACTAACAGTCTATCTTTCAAGAACAAGTTACATATGAACGGCTAATTTAAGACTCAAAAACTCTTGATGGAAAAGTGCAGAAGGTGCAGGAGAGGAGCCAACCAGAACTCTTCTGTTTAATTCATGCATGCTTGCAGCTCCTAGAAAAGCCATGATAAAAAAAATACAGTTTAGTACAAATCCCATTATACGCTCCTGCAATTATTGTTTCTTACAAATGATACATTACATCCATCTTTGTTGTTCCTACAATCCTAAATGAAAAACATCGTGACAGCCAAAAAGAATAATATGCAGTTCCACGTGGACATGCCGGATTTCAAGCTGAAGGCTGAGAACTCTGTTGGTTCACCTCTAAGGACTTCTCGAACTCCTCGATCGACTTGAATAACTCGGAGAAATTGCCCTTCCCGAAGCCACCGCAACCCCCTTTCTGGTGAACGTTTCCTTTCTCGTCGCGATCCATGCAACCAATTCTCTGAATGATTTCCAGGAATAATGTTGGCCTGTCAAGAACATCAACAAATCAAGGTCACATCCATTCTCATGATTTACACAATCAGATATAATAGGAAACATAAATCAGACATGGCAAAATTCAGTAGAGATCATTAAAGATGCAATTACTGACTAAGAACATCCTCCTTTCAAGGGAGTAGAAACAAGCTTCTAGACTTTCATATCCCAACAAAAATCAGGTCAATTAAGTATAGACAGTTCAATTAAGCTTCTGAGACAGTAGAAAGGAGGTTCGGATCAGGAAAACATGCCCCTACTTAATTACAGTAAGTTGCTCCAAACACCAGCTTTAAATGTAGGTTCATCTCTTCTAATAGCATTCCTATTCTATCTCGCATCACCAATCATTGGCACATGACACCCTCTACATCATGGGTCACTCCCCCTTCTCAAATCCACAAATTTCTAGGGTTTTCAGCAGTAGGGGGTCAATTTGTACAAGTACAACCTTGAAATTATAATAAACACTTCTGAATCAAACGGGAATCTATACCACCTCTGTGGAGCTGCTTTTATCTATAATCACCACCTTATATAGGCTATGAAGCTAAATAAATAATTAGAGCATGAGCTGAATGTGAGATACCAACAATCCGTAGTCATTAGAATGGGAATCTCACTCACCTGTCCCCAACAGGCTTAGTAAAGATCTGAAGCAGCACTCCCTGATCATCTCTATCCACAAGAACGCCGAGCTCCTCGCAGGCCCTCATCTGCTCCTCCGTCAGCACATCGCCAGCCCTCGCCCTCAGGTTCTGGTAGTACGTGGGCGGAGGAGACGGCATGAACTCGAATCCCCCGGCACCTGACCTTCTCCGCATCTCCCGCACCGTCCGCAAGGCGTCTTCTGTTGCCAATGCAAGATGCTGCAGTCCTGGGCCCAAATTGTAATCGAGGTACGTCTGAATCTGGCTGCGTCTCTTCCCTTCGACGGGCTCATTCAGCGGCAGGAGAACGTCCTCGGAATTGTTTGCGAGGACCACGGAGTTCAGTCCGCTCTCCGCGGTGCCGACGTCTTCAGCGGTGAACTCGGCGAATTCATGGAACCCGGTGAACTTCCTTATGTAGTCGACTACCGGGGCTATGACAGGGACGTTGCCAACTGCGTGATCGAGGCGACGGATGCCAATGTCCCACGGAGAAGGGTGTTGGAGGGGGAGGTCAACGAAGCCGGGGAGGAAGGAGAATGGGGGATTCTCCGGGAGGCTAATGTAGCGGAGGACCACGTCTCCGTAGAGTTCAACTTCGGAGAGGGTGGCGCCGGAGCCGAGGTCGGAGGGGGGTTGGGCTGGGCGAGCGCCGTGGGCGACGCTGATGCGGAAGGCTTCGGCGGCGTCGTGGACGAGGAGGGCGACGGCGCGGACGGCGAGGCCGTGGGTTTGGGTGAAGCGGTGGCAGGCGGCGGCGGAGAAAGAGGGGATGGAGGGGGTGGGAGGGGAAGGGGAGGGAGGGAGGGGTGCTGTGAAGAGGAGGTTGAGGCGGTGGGAGCGGAGGAGATAAGAGGAGTGAGTGGAGTTGGCGGTGGTGAGGTCGGAGATGGAGGAGAGGGGGAGGCCAAGGGAGAAGGAGAAGCGGCGGGAGGCGGTGGTGGCGTCGGAGCACCAGAGCTCGACGTGGTGGAAGGAGAGGACGGGGAAGAGGTCGGACTTGGGGTTGCTGCGGACGAAGCGGGAGTGGCCCACCAACTTGAAGGGAGAGGAGGGGGGCTCTTCCGCCATTGGTGGGGGAGGGGAGGCGGAGGAGCGGAGAGGGATGGGGAGGCGGGGGTTCAGAAGGGACGGGGCGCACAAGTACATGTGAAATGAGACGAGATGATGTGCTCGCAGGAGTCGCTGTCCAGTTCACGGCAGAAAGAAGTGTGAGACGAAATCTACTTTTGTTGAGGATTTGTCGTAGGGAGTTTGAGTTGGGTGAGAGGTGGGGGTGATGTGGTATCGTGGAGATCGCCTGCTCGCTTTGCTATCTCTCCCCTTCCCACTTGGATCGGGGATTACGTGGACTTCGTTACCGCACAAGGACACGATAAGGAGGCCCATCCAGGTATATGCTGGCGTTATCTAGCCATGCTTATGCTTGAATCTGATATTGCTGCCTTCCTATGTGGAAAATTTTATCTCACATTCAAATAAGCATTCATGATATATATAGAAAGAATTTTCTTCCAATAAAATATGATTCTTCCTGAGGTCAAGAAAGTCGGACTTTTTTTTTTAAGAAATATGAAGATTTTAGTAGAATAAGTATATAGTTTGTGTTATAATGTGTAGTTTATAATGTACAGTTCTGTGTGTTTTATATCTACATGCAGTTAAAATACAAATGGTATACTTTTCTCTTATTATTGGCAAATTGCGTGAGGTTCTATGCTTAGAAATTGATTTTAAAAAATTGTATACGCATGCTACTAAAGTACTCATGTTTTTTATAAAAAGAGGACGGTCTTCCTGAATTCAGGAAGAATGCATCCTATTGGAAGGTGCTCTATATATGCGTGTGTGTACATAGCACTACGCCACATCAATGACCTAGGACCACCTCAATGATCAGATAGGACCAGGACCACCTCGATGATCACATAAGACCACCATGAATAGCTTCTTGTTGCATATATGTGCGTGATATCCTTTAAACGCTACCATATCATATCTTGGATTCGATTTCATTATACTCATGACATGTATTCGGATCAACCTCGTATTAATTGAGGGACATGTTATATATCCATTCGAACTTGTTGAAGATCTTCATGTTGAGTTGGCTTAATCAGAGACATGTTAAATCTTTAGGTTAATTTTTAGACATCTTCGGAGGGCTTAACGTAGTATTAATTCGTTTTCATTGTAGGTATTTGAATCCAACTTGTCACCGCCATCACTATCTTCTCCTCATCCCACCTATAGCCACCACCGCCATTATGACTTACCGTCACCACCACCATCACATTGTCCTTTGTTCCCACCTATAGTCGTTGATGCCTACTTCGTACTCCTCACAACCATAGCTGCCACCACAACCATTACAATCGCACCACCATCACGCCACCACTGCCACACCACTACAAATGATGCTCCATACTGCCACCAATGGTGTACCATATTGTCATGTCATCAATGCTTTACCACCACCACCACACTGTTGTGCATCATCACCTCGTCGTGTCACCACCACCGCATTGTCCTTTATCCCCACCTACAATCATTGTTACCTTATCCATACTCTTCACCAGCCATAGCTGCCACCACGACCATTACAATCGCACCACCATCATGCCACCACTGTCACACCACCACAACGATGAACCATACTGCCACCAATAATCCACCATACTATCATGTCATCACTGCTTTGCCATCACCACCACGTTGTTGTGCATCACTACCACGTCTGTCACAACCATCATTCTGTTTTCTCACAACTCCTCCATTGCTCATAGTGCCCCTACCCTTGATACTTGCTCAGACCTCCTCCGTGCACCACCATTAGCAGTCGCTTACACCAATGAACCACCACCACCACTACCATCTCTTTCTCTCTCACGCCACCATTATGCACACCATTGTGCCCTTGTATACCATTTCACAACCATGCACCCATGCATTTTGTTAAGTACTATAAGGAAGCTGTGATCTCAAGTCACAACTTCCTTTAAAAAAGAGTCATCACTTGAGGCCACAACTCCCATTGAAGGAAGTCGTGACCTCAAGTCACGGCTTTGTCTGCTCCTAAATCAGGCAGCTCCTCATTCCAGGTAGTTGCAACTCCTCCAATATCGGACAGTAATTGATAATGTGATAAACCCCATAGTCTCTGGTCTTCTTCCTCTCAGTTAAGAAATTTATATTCTTTTTGATTTTATATCAATTAAGGACTTATACTTTGTGGAGTTTCTACCGTGATGAGTGATTACATACAAGAAAATTTATAACCGAAAGACTCATAAATAAAAAAATTTCTCATTGATTCGATTTGGATATAGAGAACTACATAAAGTCATAATATAACAAGAAATTGTTCATTTAATATACATTGTGATACATATCACTATATAAGACAAGTTCATCACACTCGTTTCCTTCTAGGAAAGAATCTAAGATTTTGTGGCCATTGATGAATCTCGGATTCATCACTCTATGTCTCATTAATTAGGCTCAAGTCCCTCAAAATCAACTGCATTTCTGCATTTATTTCGCATAATTAGCATTCGGGCATGATTGCATAAGAATTGCATTTTAGCATTAATTTCTGCATAAAATAAGAAGCCAAAAATCCAAGCCAAAAGTGACCTGTAAATAGCCTAATTTCGCCTATTTTTAACTCCTTCATGCTAACACCGCATACCACAAACTCACTTCCACTGGGTACACATCACTAACAAGAATAAATAAAAAATACAAAAAAATAACTAACCCTGTTAAGTGGACCAAAAACCCAAACCCTAGTTTCAGGATTTTTCGGACTAAAAGCCACATATCTTCCCCATCCAGTGTCCGACTTGATCCTACTCACTCTTGAACTAATACACATTCAATTACCTTCAAAACAAAACCAAGTTCAAGTGAATCGGAGCTCGTATGTGAAAGTTGGGTTTTGGGCCTCTTTTGTACATTGTATTTTCGCGGTTTTTGACCTTGTATTTTATGTACTTATTTTCTTCATTAATAAAAATCCAAAAAAATTAGATTAAGGTCTCTTTTATTTATCTTTGAGTTTTCCATATTTTTTCCGGATTTTTATCGTGATTAAAAATGACAAAAAAATTAGAAAACCAAAAAATCAAGGTATTCTATGTACATGGGATACCCCAAAAATTCACTTTTTACATTTGACCGATTTTGGCTTTGATGTCTTCATGAAAGTTGTAGATCTCGTCGAGACGAGCATTTTTCGTGAAGAAACTTTTTCTATCCGAGGTCATTTGATATTTCTTTTTGATTTTACAAAACAATTTATCCTCGAATTTTCTGGTGCTGACACGTGGCAGCCCCAGAGGCCACCACCAGGCACATTTCAGCGGTGCATGATTGCCGTATTTGCCGAAATGGTTGGTGATTTCCTGGAAGTCTTCATGGACGACTTCTCGGTTCATGGTGATTCATTTGATACATGCTTAGCACACTCCGAGTCCTTCAGAGATGCAGGGAGGTCAATTTGGTACTCTCCTGGGAGAAGAGTCACTTTATGGTGACTGAGGGTATCGTGTTGGGGCACGTCATCTCCAAAAAGGGAATGGAGGTGGACCCTGCCAAGGTGGATGTGATCAAGAAACTTGAGCCACCAACCAACGTCAAGTCAGTGAGGTCGTTCTTAGGGCATGTTGGATTTTATCGACGGTTTATTCCTAATTTTTCAAAGATCGCCCGCCCACTGACTGAGCTATTAGGAAAAGACACCGATTTTATTGTAAATCACAGATGTCTAGAGGCCTTCGAGCTCCTGAAAAAGAAAATATGTGAATCGCCGATATTACAAGCTCCCGACTGGTCTCTTCCCTTCGAGATCATGACTGATGCATCGGATTTTGCTGTCGGAGCGGTACTCGGACAAAGAAGAGATGGAATTCCTTATGCGATTCACTACGCGAGCAAAGTATTGGACCCTGCACAGAGAAACTATACAGTGACTGAAAAGGAAATGCTCGCGGTTGTTTGGGCCCTGGAAAAATTCAGATCATACATATTGGGCTCCAAGGTGACAATCTTCACAGATCACACAGCAATTAGATATCTCATGGATAAGAAGGATGCTAAGGCACGACTTTTGAGATGGATCTTGTTAATCCAGGAGTTTAATTTGGAGATCAAGGATAAACCTGGAATAAAGAATGTTGTTGCTGATCACCTTTCCCGAATCGAGCAAAACGATCATCTGGATATCGGACCAATCAAGGAGACTTTTCCAGACGAATCAATTTGCGTCATTGAGTCAACCCCATGGTATTCCGACATAGTGAACTATCTTGTCTCCAAGAAGGTTCCCTATGGTTGGACCAAAAAAATGATTGATCGATTAAAGTCGGATTCGAGAAAATACCATTGGGACGATCCTTTCCTTTTCTATGAAGGACCGGATTGTGTCTGGAGAAGATGTATCCCTCAGGAGGAATATCAGAGTGTCCTCACACACTGTCATTCTCTCGAGGCTGGAGGACACCATTCGGGAAAGAGAACCGCGCACAAGGTACTCCAATGTGGATTTTACTGGCGGACCTTATTTCAGGATGCTAATGAATTTGTACGGTCATGCCCGATTTATCAAAGAATGGGAGGGTCTATGGGATATAGAGATGAAATGCCCATGCAACCAATAATTTTCTGTGATGTTTTTGATGCATGGGGGATTGATTTTATGGGTCCCTTTCCCAACAGCAATGGATTTGAGTACATCTTGTTAGCGGTGGATTATTTATCAAGATGGGTAGAGGCTATTCCAACCCGAACCGCAGATAGCAAGGTAGTCTGCAAGTTCATCAAAGATAACATCATTGCGAGGTTCGGGATACCAAAAGTATTGATTTCTGATGGAGGTAGCCACTTCGTGAATCGGGAGATGAGATCTTTGGCTAAGGAGTACAAATTTGAGCATAGAATAGCCAACCCATATCATCCACAATCTAATGGCATGGCAGAGGTTTCTAATAGAGAGGTGAAGAGCATTCTCCAGAAGTTGGTTCGTCCCGATAGGAAGAATTGGTCGAAACTGTTGGACCAAGTTCTATGGGCCTATAGGACAGCCTATAAGACTCCACTCGATACTTCACCTTTTAGGATGATCTATGGCAAGCCATGTCATCTTCCTGCAGAATTGATTCACAGATCTGAATGGGCGATCAAAAAGTTGAATTGGAGTTGTCACCTTGGGAAACTATGTCGAGACTTAAATCTGAATGAGCTAATTGAAATCTGAAATCGGGCATATGACAACAGTGTGATTTATAAGGACAAGGTCAAGAGATGGCATGATAGACACATTCGAGAGAAGACCTTTATCCCTGGACAGAAAGTGTGGTTGTTTAATGCTCGGTTGAAGATTTTTCATGGAAAGCTCAAATCAAAATGGACGGGCCCCTACATTGTTGTCGATGTGCATACCAATGGAAGCATAGATATTGCCGAACTCAAAGAGAATGCACAACCGTTCTCAGTAAATGGACAAATGCTGAAGCCATACATTGAATCATCCAACGAACAAACAGTTCAAGTCGAGGCCATCTATTTCACGCAGAGCGAGGATATTGAAAATCTATCTGATCACACCCACCCTCCCTCCCGACCACATTGGTCTCCTTGTACAACTTCTTCCTCTACTTAGGCCAAGGCCTAAGTATAGGGGGGGACCGATGCCATCTGTTTATATCATTCCTCTCCTAACTCTCGATCGCTCCATTCCCACCATTCGTCCATACTTAGGCTGTCAAGAGCCTAAGTATAGGGGGAACCGACACCCACCTGTATATACTCTCCTCATTCACATATCATGACTACCTCTTTTCCACTTTACTTCCAAACCCATTGTATATGAATTTTACACTCCCTTATGCTTAGCACGAGCTATGACTTCATTACGCTTTTTGTGCTCTGAGGACACAGCACTCGCTAAGTATAGGGGGGTCTGTATATATACTTTGTATATATTTTACCCATATCTCGTACTTTCGCGTAAGTCTATATGTATTTACGGGGTGGGTACTAACTTGAAAAAAAAAGAGAAGGCTTCTGATTCCATTTTCTGCATAAAAAAATAAAAAAAATCCCTTGCATAAAATGTCAAAAAAAAATTGTGTCTGCATTGCACACACCTGCACTTCATCCAACATTACATGCATTTGCATCTGTGAAAAGTCATTGGGTTCTGAATCGAGTTATGAGCCGAAACCGAGAGTGGTCTGAACTTGCCCTTAATCCACCTAATTTTCAGAGGAACTTCACAGAGAAATAGGATTTTAAGAGCTTCAGGTCTTTTGACTTAATCCTTTAAGTTCCACATGACAATGTGAAGCGTTTGACTCTTAGTGTCTAACCTGATCTCTTCATTCTGGGTACAACTCTGGAATAGGGAATTAATTTGTACTCTCGCACTATGCACTTAGCTCAACCCAGACGGGATGTTGGAAGACTGTGTGAGTCTCTTTTCTGGTAGTGTGGAAATCTAAAGACCGGAGTACGGGTTGAAATAAAGCTTCGGAAAAGGGTTGGACGGCTGGGCACAATTAATTCTAAGACCCAAAAAAATGTACGGAATAAAAAGATGCTATATCCGTAGGGGCAAAACAAGATCCAAGCAGAACCACCAAAAATTCCAAATACAAAGAAGCAGTCTACCAAATAAAAATTCGACCAAAAAAGGTCCAAGCTTCAAGAAACCTGCAGATCTTGGTGGAGACTTGGCTACACTGGCCATCTTCACAAGGAGAGGTGACTACACTGGCCACCCCCTCCAGTTCTTTTCTCTTTCTTCTAGCTTCTCCCCCATTTCGATTGTGAACACAGCACGACGGACCTTAGAAGGAAATACCTGACTCCCCGAGGACGAGTTACTGGAAAGAAGAGGAGCATGGTAGTCCGGCATTTTGGATGGGAAGAGCTAAAACCCTTCACACACACGAGTCGGTTATTCAATGTTCATAGGGTATACTTTGGGAAGAGGATTGATCTAAGATGACTTCTGAGTTGAAACTGTGTCAATGATGTGTAGAACTTGAGGGCTGTTGATTTTGAAATTCTAAGTCTCACAGAAGTTCCGCCACACTATTAATCCAAAGGTCGAGTTTAGCTTCGCTTTCACCTTCAGTTCATGGTCTTGGTATGGAACCCAGTCTCATTTCACTTAATGGCATTTCTTTTTGATGCTCAGGGACGAGCATGGTTTAAGTATAGGAGGATGATGAATCTCGGATTCATCACTCTATGTCTCATTAATTAGGCTCAAGTCCCTCAAAATCAACTGCATTTCTGCATTTATTTCGCATAATTAGCATTCGGGCATGATTGCATAAGAATTGCATTTTAGCATTAATTTCTGCATAAAATAAGAAGCCAAAAATCCAAGCCAAAAGTGACCTGTAAATAGCCTAACTTCGCCTATTTTTAACTCCTTCATGCTAACACCGCATACCACAAACTCACTTCCACTGGGTACACATCACTAACAAGAATAAATAAAAAATACAAAAAAATAACTAACCCTGTTAAGTGGACCAAAAACCCAAACCCTAGTTTCAGGATTTTTCGGACTAAAAGCCACATATCTTCCACATCCAGTGTCCGACTTGATCCTACTCACTCTTGAACTAATACACATTCAATTACCTTCAAAACAAAACCAAGTTCAAGTGAATCGGAGCTCGTATGTGAAAGTTGGGTTTTGGGCCTCTTTTGTACATTGTATTTTCGCGGTTTTTGACCTTGTATTTTATGTACTTATTTTCTTCATTAATAAAAATCCAAAAAAATTAGATTAAGGTCTCTTTTATTTATCTTTGAGTTTTCCATATTTTTTCCGGATTTTTATCGTGATTAAAAATGACAAAAAAATTAGAAAACCAAAAAATCAAGGTATTCTATGTACATGGGATACCCCAAAAATTCACTTTTTACATTTGACCGATTTTGGCTTTGATGTCTTCATGAAAGTTGTAGATCTCGTCGAGACGAGCATTTTTTGTGAAGAAACTTTTTCGATCCGAGGTCATTTGATATTTCTTTTTGATTTTACAAAACAATTTATCCTCGAATTTTCTGGTGCTGACACGTGGCAGCCCCAGAGGCCACCACGTGTCAGCGTTTTTTGGCGTTTTTATTATCTCGTTTTTAATTAAAAAAAATTTAAAGCAGACGCACGTGCGTCGCACGTGCCTCCCAGGCACGTGCTCCGCACGTGCCCCGCTCTTCCTCCCTTTGCACCACGTGGCGACCCCGCAACCGTTCGATCATGGCCGATCGAACGACCGCTGTAGATCGCCATCAACCTCGCGCCACACCCGCACTCCGTAGCCTCCGCGTCGCTCGCCCCGCAACCGCCGCGCCCGTCATCTTCGCAACAACCGACCCTCGCCGACCCTCCTCTGATCTCGCAACGACCACCCTCTCCGATTTAAAGAGTCCCACCGCCACGGGCCTCATCATCCGCCGTTCAACCCCCAGGAACTCCTTCTCCGGTAGTGACAGGCCGGCGAGCCTCCCTCCATCGGCGTGATCCGAGGTCGGTCGACCTCGCCGCAGTGCCGCCTCCGAGCCACTGCTTCGCTCCGGTTCCCCTTCGCCGTCGAGCCCCTCCAGGTATCCTTCCTTCTCTCTCTCTCTCCCTATCTCTCTCTTTCCCTCTCTCTCGCTCTACATCTCCGCCTCGACCTCCTCCATCACCGTTCGCTCGTCGACCCTTCCTCCTCCACCGCTTCCACGCTTTCATCTCCGCCACGACCACGATTCCTCCGCCTTCGCAACCTCGCCACCGGGAGCTACGCCGCCGACTTCATCGCGATCTTCGTCGACTTCACTGAGCTTCGCCGACCACCGCCTTCGATCTCCTTCACCGTCAACGACCTCCGCCCGTCATCGTCATCGACAACCTCCATCGCCGCCAACGACATCGTCTCCGCCGCTCTCCCTCGACGCCCCACGGCCGTGTGTCGGCCACCTCCGCCTGGAGCTCTGCCCCTGCTCCTTCGTCGAGCCAACGCCACCAGCGAGCTTCGTCAACAGAACCTCCGTCCACCAGCAGCCCCGCTCCCCCTCGACTCATCAGCACTCCGCTTCGGCTAAGCCTTGGCCGGACGACTCGGCCATCACCACCGCCCCTCCGCCTCGTCCCCGCCTTCCGCCGGCCGGGCTCGAGGCCCGAGACCCCCTCGCACGCCCCTCGCACGTGCGCGGGGGAACTTCCCCAACAAGCAACACCCAGGGGGGGTCACGTGCTGCGCACGTTCCCCTTGGGCAATTTACAAAGTTTCCCCCGAAGGACTCCCATTTTGCAGATCAAACCCGCCGACCCAGGGTCACGTGCGGGGCACGTGACCTGCTGGGAATTTTGCGCAAATACCCCCCGAAGGTCTGATATTTACATCACAGCCTTTTGCATGTTTATTTATTTATTTATATTTGCACCTGTACCCCTGTGTTCCCTCATATATTTGGACATCAACTCTACATTATTCTCCTAATCTAAAAATTGCATGGTATTTGTTAATTAATTCTCTACGCTTTGACATATTGTGGGTATTTTTGTGACGAATGGTTAATTAATAAATAATTGTTTTGTGGAAATTAGAATATTTTGTCCAATCTGTGCTCTGAAATTCACAGTTAATCAACCGTTGTTCTAAAAATTCCCCAAAAATCAAACATTATATAGATTATTTTGATTAACATTGTGCCCAAAAATCAATGCATTTACATGCATACTTTGCTCTGTAAAAAAACATTTAGCACATTTCAGTACTTGATTTTTAATAAATATTCAACCCCACATTTTCAAGGTTTAGGATTTTTCTGGGATCCATCACCTAGTGATAGATCTTAGATAATTTTATTCCTCGAAAATAAGTAGGTTTAATGTTTATTATAATTAAATATTGAAAATCATTCTGTCTGCATTGAAAAATTCATAAAAAAATTCATATTGCATCGGAAAATTCCAAAAAAATTTGCAGTGCACTCATTTCATCGTCATTTACATTGTGGCCAAGTTTCGTATTTTTCGGACACCGTTTGAATGTATTTTACATTTTAGTCCCTAAAATAGGCCCAAATTGCATTTTGCATCTTATATTGCATTGAAAAATTCCAAAAAAAAGATCGCCTTGAAAACCGAACAAAAAATTGGATAGACACAACTCTAGGTTGTTCCTTTGCCTCCTTGTGATCGACCTTGGGACTTGCCCAAGTAAAATAAACATAAACCACTAAATTAAATTTGAATCATTATTTTGTGGTTATTTATTGACTGTTTCCGATCGCCGCCTACAACGAACGATTTTCATTAATTTCATGCACGAACGATAAAAACGATTTCTTATCGCAGCTTTTGCGGACACGTCAGATGTGGGGGGCATTCCGAGAATTATTTGTGATTCCTTCCAATGGTTCGGGGTTTCCATGTCCAGGAACGTGAAGTCTACTTTGTATTCAGTACCCTCGATAATGATGATGACATTCTTCACTTCTCCCTTAGGTCTTTTAGTGGATTTATCAGCAAATTGGAGTAAAGATGATGATTTCTTGAGAGGGCCCAACTCCAATCGATAATATAAGGCTAAGGGTAGAAGGTTTATGGAAGATCCATTGTCGAGAAGTGTGCGTGTGAATGTTGTGCCGCCAATGTGACTCTCCACATAATGGGCGCCTAGATCCCTTTTCTTTCTTGGCAGATGCTGATTTTTGACGCATTTGGTGGTGGCAACTGTCAAGATATGAGTCTCCACAAATTGACTCGTTCTCTTTGTACGAGTCCGGGTGGGGGTGCATTTTGCCTTCAAGTATTTTTGAAAGGTTGGATTACCTGCCACGTATTGATCAAAGGGTACTTTGACTGTGATGTTTTGTTGGCAGAATTTTTCCATGACTGGGTCATCTTTGATGTTTTTCTTTTGTTTCCCTTTCTTTAGGGCATGGGGGAAAGGAATGGAAGCACTTGAGACAGGGGACAGAAGGTCAGAATCATAAATACGAGCATCTTTATTAGACTTGGAGTTTTTATTACAATCATCAGATTTTTGATAATAATCAAAATCAGGTTGCTGAAAAGATGACAAAGGTATTTTTGCAGCAACTAGAGGTTCAAGGTCCTCTGCAGACTCCATAGATGCTTTCCCCTTCTCTGGTGCTGGGATCCTCAGGCGTCTTTCTCCATCTTCCTCGGAAGCATCCTCCGGCTGATCCTCCGAGTCTTCATGAACCGATTCCCGAGTCCGATCAGGTACGGCCACGGTCCTTCCGCTCCTGAGTGACATGGCATGTATATTGTCAAACAAAAGGTTCTCATGTTCAAATGTGGAAAAATCTGAATAGTATACCTGGCCAGTGTGTTGAGATGATTGAGATCGGTTCAAGCTATTGGGGTTAGCTTGAACTTGGGCGGAAATGGTTGTAGTGGGGACAGTCTGCTCATCCTTCCAACGGGACAAGCGGTTGACATCAACCCGAAGATCTTCCAGCTCATTTCGGAAGTGACGAAACTCTTCAAGTATTTGTCTCTGGATGTCGATCGGTTCTTCTGGGGGTTTGGATGATTGAGCTGATTGTTTGGGGGCTTGAGATTGCTGATGGTATTGTTGAGGTTGGCTCTGGCGATTGTAGGGTTGCTGCTGCTTCGGTTGCTGGAATGCGGCATTATAGAATGTGGGTGGGCGCTGATAAGTCTGACGGTCTCCCATATTACCCTGTCGGGTAGTGTCTTGGGTGTACCAGATGCCATTCACTTCAAATGTCAGAGGCGGGGCTTCCTTGAATGTCTCAGTCAGTGGGGGCTGCTGTTGGGAAAATTGGGCGTGGGATTTATCGTGAGCCCATGGTTGTTGTTTCTCTGCTCCTGGTTGTTCCTGGACATGGTGCACATGATATATCGGGACAGTAGGTGCACTAGGCATCCCCATTTTGGATACCTTCTCGGTGAGTTCCTCCATCTGCTTCGGGAATTGCGACATCCTACTGTCGATATCGTTCATTCTCTTGTCCACAATTGTCAATTTATCAGAAAAAAAATGCATGCTTGGAATCAAGTCCTCAGCTATTTCTGCCACTGTCTGCTTCCCACCTTTGGCTTGAAGGGTGTTCAGGGAATCAGTGTATGCTCTACTAGCATTTTGAGACTGGCTTGTTTCTGTCATCTGCTCCAGTATTTTCCAGACGGTCTCAGCCCCACGTGATGTATAATTCCCTCCGCAGGCAGCGCTAACTAATCCTTGAGTCTCATGATTTAGACCAGAGTAAAGAGACTGGACTAGGATGTTATTGTCCAGGTTATGGCAAGGACATTTCTGAAGTAGATCTTTAAACTGGTCCCATGCCTCACAGAGTGGTTCATTGGGCATCTGAGAGAAGCTGGTGATTCGGGTCCTCATTTGATTGGTCCGGCTCAAGTGGTAGAATTTCTTCAGAAAGAGGTTTTTGAACCTCTCATAAGTCGTCACAGTCACCCCCAAGTTTTTCACCCAGTAGTCTGCTTTTCCTTTCAAGGCGAAAGGTAGTGCAGTGAGACGAATGTAGTCTTGGCTGACCTGTGGGTGCCTCAAATTTGAACATATCAGCTCCAGGTCCCTCAGGAATTCATATGGCTCCTCAGTCGTATTACCATGGAATTGGGGTAATTGACTGACGAAATGTGGTTTCAATTCATAGTGGATCGTCGGTTGTGGTGGCTGTAAATAGTTCCACAATTGGTACTGTCCAGGGTTGTAAGCGGCTTCCATTGGCACTTCCTCCCCAGCATTCAACTGCTCAAGTTGTGTCCTTAGTAACTGTTGTTGCTGCTCAGATGCAGCCAATCTTGCTAGGATCATTTGAATGGCGTCATCATTTGTTTCATCTTCAGGGTCTTTTTTGGAAGCTATTTTTGGGGGCATCTCTTCTTCTTCACCTTCAGAATATAAAGGATCCTAGCCAATCTTTCTAGGATCACGCCGATGGAGGGAGGCTCGCCGGCCTGTCACTACCGGAGAAGGAGTTCCCGGGGGTTGAATGGCGGATGATGAGGCCCGTGGCGGTGGGACTCTTTAAATCGAAGAGGGTGGTCGTTGCGAGATCAGAGGAGGGTCGGCGAGGGTCGGTTGTTGCGAAGATGACGGGCGCGGCGGTTGCGGGGCGAGCGGCGCGGAGGCTACGGAGTGCGGGTGTGGCGCGAGGTTGATGGCGATCTACAGCGACCGTTCGATCGGCCATGATCGAACGGTTGCGGGGTCGCCACGTGGTGCAAAGGGAGGAAGAGCGGGGCACGTGCGGAGCACGTGCCTGGGAGGCACATGCGACGCACGTGCGTCCGCTTTAAATTTTTTTTAATTAAAAACGAGATAATAAAAATGCCAAAAAACGCTGACACGTGGTGGCCTCTGGGGCTGCCACGTGCCAGCACCAGAAAATTCGAGGATAAATTGTTTTGTAAAATCAAAAAGAAATATCAAATGACCTCGGATCGAAAAAGTTTCTTCACGAAAAATGCTCATCTCGACGAGATCTACAACTTTCATGAAGACATTAAAGCCAAAATCGGTCAAATGTAAAAAGTGAATTTTTGGGGTATCCCATGTACATAGAATACCTTGATTTTTTGGTTTTCTATTTTTTTTGTCATTTTTAATCACGATAAAAATCCGGAAAAAATATGGAAAACTCAAAGATAAATAAAAGAGACCTTAATCTAATTTTTTTGGATTTTTATTAATGAAGAAAATAAGTACATAAAATACAAGGTCAAAAACCGCGAAAATACAATGTACAAAAGAGGCCCAAAACCCAACTTTCACATACGAGCTCCGATTCACTTGAACTTGGTTTTGTTTTGAAGGTAATTGAATGTGTATTAGTTCAAGAGTGAGTAGGATCAAGTCGGACACTGGATGGGGAAGATATGTGGCTTTTAGTCCGAAAAATCCTGAAACTAGGGTTTGGGTTTTTGGTCCACTTAACAGGGTTAGTTATTTTTTTGTATTTTTTATTTATTCTTGTTAGTGATGTGTACCCAGTGGAAGTGAGTTTGTGGTATGCGGTGTTAGCATGAAGGAGTTAAAAATAGGCGAAGTTAGGCTATTTACAGGTCACTTTTGGCTTGGATTTTTGGCTTCTTATTTTATGCAGAAATTAATGCTAAAATGCAATTCTTATGCAATCATGCCCGAATGCTAATTATGCGAAATAAATGCAGAAATGCAGTTGATTTTGAGGGACTTGAGCCTAATTAATGAGACATGGAGTGATGAATCCGAGATTCATCAGCCATTCCTCGGGTTCTTGCGGTATCACCTCGGGTTGCAGTTGGATTGCAGGCATGATCTGGCTAGCTTGGCCAATCTCTGAAATCCTAGATCCATCGATAACCGCAATATCATCCATATAAAGTACCCGAAGCGGGTAGTAACACGAAGGCCTGACGTTAGTAGGACCCCTCTCCTTCACCGGGGCAGCTGTTGTGGACGGGTTACTAGGGGTGCAATGGACCTGAAAAGGAGTCTGAAAATCATCACCAACAAATACTTGGACATGTCGCCTCCGACCTCCTCCAAGTCTTGCACCTTCACATCCTCGCCCATGTCCTCATCCTTGACCCCTATCAGTAGGAGTTGGTTTTATGAAATCTCCTTCTTCATTTCCTCTAGCCTCCTCATCACCATCTGCCCCATTTCTAAACTCTCTTTTGACGGCTTCCACTAGTTAGCGCTCAAAATCAACTGCCAAAAACACCACACGATCTGGGTCATCCATCGCTAGGTGGATCTCCCCAAACCTCGATACCTGAAAAGGAGAAAGACTTGATTCATATTCTATGTATGTTGAAAATGCAAGGATATAATTGTTACTTACAACAAAGTCCATCATGCACCCGAGTCTACCAATGAACTGCCGGGTGATAAGGTTATACCAACTCACGTAGTCATCTGTTACCCCATATCCTCTTGGCACTATAAGGACCATCTAAACAATATAATCCCTCATATTCTCCCACATCCCGAAGAAGTTGGCATGGAATTAGATCCGATCAACGTTGATCTTCCCTTGAAGATCTAGCGAGTGGAGCTTTGTGCACGTGTTGCACGGACCTGGGATCCCCTACACTGCTCCAAATTATCATAAGACGTGATCTGGAGAATATAACTCTATCAAACAGAAATGGATGAGTGGTACTCTTGCAACTTGAAGATCTTGTTCTTCTAGGGCTCGTTTGGTTGCAGGGTTGGGCAGGGTTGGCTTGGTCCAACCCGAGTTGGCCCTGCAACCAAACAGGGTTCTCCTCCTCACAGTTTACTATTCACAGGGGTACTGATGAATACCCATTCATCACTCTTTATTCTTATATTTTAGCTACAAAAACCTTTGCAAATGCATGTATATTCATGTAAATACAAATAATTACCAAAAGCATGCATTGTGTAAAAACCTATAATTAGCATGTTTTTGTGCAAAAATAAAAGAATAAAGATTAAAAAGAAAAAGAGGGAAATATTTAGAATAAATATTGAGCAACCTAACCCAAGGGAGGGCTCAGCATGGGCCTGACCGCATAAAAGCCAAAGTAGGGGGAGATAGGGGCTCATGTGTGTAAATATTTATGTAAATAAATAAAAATATTTTTCCTCACAAAAATAGTCCAAAATATGCTTGTAAATACTTGTACATATTTATAAGTATAAAAACAAAAGAAAAAGGGTAAAAATCAAAAAGAACAAAAACACCACTTTCATCATGTACATAAACCACTCTTATATATTTATTTAACCTTATAAATAAATAAAATCAATTTCCAAAATTTTTGTAAATATTCTATGTTATATAATGTAAATAAATTAAATAAAAACAATTAAAACAAAAACAAAATAAAAATAATAAAATTAAATATACAAAAACATATTGTAAATATACCATGTATATAAATGTATATATGTATTTATTTTACCTATGTATATAAATAATAAAAATAAAATAAAAATATCTTTTTATTCCTTATTTTATAATGAAAATAAATAAAATATAAAATGGGAATAAAATTGTATAAAAATAACAAATTAAAAATCAAAATTAAAAACCCTATGTAGTATACATATACCTATGTATTACATATCATGTATATACCTTATTTTTATTTCGAAAAAATTATTAAAAATCACTAAAAAATAGAAAAAAAATAAAATAAAAATATTTCATGTTTTAAGTTTTTGCTAAATCGGCCCCTAGCTACCCTAATTTTCACTCCTAAGATCCTGCCACGTGGCCGATTCCTGTTGGCTCCTGGGGTTGTTGACCGCCCGGTCAACTACCCCCCAGGACCACTCCACTCGGGTCCTTAGCGGGTCCCCAACTTCTCGGATTTTTTCCCGCTAAACCCGATCGCCTACCACCTAAACCCCGGGTCCGACTCCTTAATGCCACATCCGACACCCTCGACGGAGCTTCATCCTCGGGATCCGCGCGCTTCCACGCCCTACCTGACCTCGTCTTCCCGGACCCTCGCCCATATTTAGCTCGAGCTCCGCCACCCTAATTCCCGATCTTTGGCCATTCGTATCCACCTCCTGTGAGCTCCAGCGCACTCGCGAGAGTGACAGCTTGCGTCCAGCACCGTCGAAGCGAGGAGTGGAGGCGTATCCACTGATCCGGCGAGCACAACCGCCGTTGCTCCGCCACCAGCGTGAGCACTGAGCCTCGGAGGGAGACGCTCCTCGAGGCAACGACCAGGAGCTTCCCCAGCTCCTCCCCAGTCTCTTCGTCCACCCAGGTAACCTTGTAGGCCTTTCTTTTTCGCGGATGTTCATTTACCCCCAAATTGCTCCGCCGCCGTCCATCGTCGAGTCCCATCACCTCCGACCACCATTCGATCATCGGGCATCGCCATAGCCCTCGCCATCTTCTCGCGCACCTTCTTCACCCCTCCGTCCAACCCAGCTCGCACAGGAGCTGGGAGTCGAGCTCCTCCGTCCACCCCCTTCGCCGGAGCTCGCCATATCGACCCACAGACCACCGTCGCTCCGCCTAACCGGGTCGAGGAAGTTTGCCCTTGACCCCGCGAGTCCTCTGGATTGCTTTGCAGGTCGAACGAAGGCCATCTGAGGTCCTTCATCATTCAGCCAGGAGGCCCAGCTCCGCCGACCTTGCTCGAGCTCCTCAGAGCTCGGCTGGATCATCAGAGCCCACAACCAGCTGCGGGACACCCTTGCGGAGCTTCTCCGACATTCAGGCGCAGCAGAGGAGCCCCGGAGCGAAGCCACCGGGCCGGCGAACTTCGCCGGTCATCTGTTCTTCGAGGATCCTCCTCCTCCGTTCGATCAGTCCTCTCGCTCCAGGTGTCATCTGGGTCGTTCATCCCTGGAGCTGCCTATACCGTCAGATCAGAGGAGAGTCGATCGCAACCGTCGATCCAGTGAGGGGTGTAACCTCTGAGCGTCCTCGACCGTTTGATCAGACACGTGCCCATCACCCTGCCGTTGGATCACCCCGAGGAGAGCAACGTTGGACCCCCAGTCGCCCTTGACCGCTTGATCAGACACATGGCGTTCATCCTGCGATTCGAGTAATAAAGGAGAATTTACCCTTAGGCCCCCTCCGCTATTTTATTTCATAGTTAGTCCTGTAATTAGTTAATTTAGTTGTTTAGTTTTGGGAAAACTTGCATAGAGACCCTTGTGCTTGCCTTTATTTTCTACTATACCCCTATACATGGTCTGACACGTGCTTCGTCACGTGGTTTCTTTGGGTTAATTGCACTATATGCCCTTTGTTCTGGATGTTAACAGTTGAATGAAACTTTTAGTTTATTTGCATTTATACCCCTGTGCGTGATATATTTCAACATGTGCGTGATATTTTGGGTATTTTGCGAATAGGACCCTGGACTTTTGGTACCTGTTACCAGTAAGCCCTCGGAACTTATTTTTCTTACATTTGGGTCCCTGAGTGCCCCAGACACGCGCATCGCACGTGTTTTGCTGGGTTAATTGCACCAGACCACCCAAACTTTTGGGTATTTGCACTTTGGTCCCTATGCACAGTGCCCCCTCTTTATTTTTGAATAAAATAGCAAATAACCTCCAAATTTAATGAAAATTGGACACATGGCTCCTGCCATGATGTAAAATTTTCTATAAATTTTGGAGACATTTTCGTCACTGTTTGATATTTTTAGAAAATCAAAAACATCTATTTTTGCTACTGACTAACTTTAAAAATCACAAAAAAATATTAAGTAGTGTCCAAAAATTACAAAAAAATTGTCTATTGTCCATTTTGATGTGTTTGATTTTCTAGCTAATTTTGGCTATTTTGCATTACTGAAAACCACTAAAAATTGAAAAACATTTAAAATCTTATAAAAATTCCAGTAAATCTAGTAAAAATCCAAAAACAATAAAATAGGTGCCTAAATTTTCCTTATTTTCTTCTCTTCATAGGAAAATTACCTCCCAGCTAATTTGGGGCTTTTAGATATTTTATCTAGGCCTTTCTAGCTCGGCTGAACAGTACCTTTGATTTCAGCTACTGTTTGATTTTTAGAAAATTCTATAAACATCAGAAAATTCTCAAAAATTCACCAAAAACACAAAAAATATAAAACACATAAAAATATTTTTGTTTGAATTTTTGATTAATTTTTATTTCTTTGAATAAATTGTTGAAGTGTGTGTTTCTTTACTTTTCTTATTTTTCTTAATTCATTAAAAATCCAAAAAAATATAAAATATTCAAAAACCACCAAAAACATTTATTTTATTTTATTTTATTTTATCTCTATTTTGACTACTTCGTAGGCCGAGAGGCCAACCCTCGTAGGCCGAGTGGCCAACCCGTGCTCCTTGAGTTCGACCCTGGTCGCTATACCAGGTTAATCCAATAGCAAGACCGCTTTCGCATTTTTGATCGACTTTGTATATTATTAGTCGTCTGATTTTTCTTGATTGACTTAGCTGAGTGACCGAGGTCACAACGACCATCTATGTACCTTTGCCTTAGTCGCTCGGCTCGTCATCAGAATGGCGTCGTTGCCGGGGAGCACGGCTTAGTAGTCGCTTTTTGAGTTTTTCCGCGGCTTTTTCTTTGCGCGGCTTTTTGTATAGCTTCCTGCACATATATATATATATATATATATATAGAGGAAAATGGGGCTGCCCCCTAGGGGGAGCTAACTTAGCTCCCCCCGCCCCATTTTCTTCAAATTTTTTTATTTTTTTTGAAAATTTTTTCCGTGAATATTCATCACTATATCCCTATATTATGTCATAAAAATTTCGTGAGAAACAGAGACTCCTACGGCCTCCATCCAGACAGTCATTTTTTTAACGGTAACAGGATTTTTTAAATCGACCCCGTTTGGATGGAGGTCGTACGAGTCTCTGTTTCGCATGAAATTTGAATGACATAATATATGGATTTAATAATGAATTTACACGGTTTTAGATTTCAAAAAAAATAAAAAAATTTTGTGAAAAAAGGGTGGGGGGAGCTAAGTTAGCTCCCCCTAGGGGGCATACACATTTTACCCATATATATATATATATTGACATTTTTATAATAATTTGGTTTGTGACACTTGCTCTTTTTCTTGCGAGGGCCCGAGGACCGCGGAGGCGACTTTCGAGGAGCCGGCGCAACCGCAGGATTCGGAGGCGGCTCCCTTCTGCACGGAGCCGCAGGAGAGAGCGAGAGAGAGAGTTGAGTGGGTGAGGTTTAGATTAGACTTTTGATTATTATTGTAATAATACAGGGACTCAAAGACTGGACACTTTGGACTGTGATTGGACTTAGCGGGTCTGTTTCGCCGAGCACCGGTGTGCTCGGGGGACCCTTAGGCTTTTTCGTGGCTTTTTACGCGGTTTTGTTTTCTTCTCTTTTTACTGCCTTTTCCGGTTTCACGCGGATTTCCGAGCCCCTAGCCGTAGGATTTTCTGCTTGATTGTGACGTAATTCATAGGATCCAAACACCTTAATATAATTGCCTGTTTCTATAGTGCGGTAATTGGACCTATAATAAAAATAATAATAAAATAGTCGTTCCATCACCTCCGAGCCTACGCGCCGTGAGCCCACCCCGTCAAGCGCTACTCCTGAACTCGACCTGTCGAGAAGAGGAGGGGTGGGTCTAGACCGGACTCTTTGGATTGGAGGCTGGTGGTCGGCTAGCCGTTCTTTCGAGTAGCACTGCTGTTTAGGGACTCGGTTTTCCGCCTGCACCATTTAGGTAGTTTATTTCCTGTCTTTACATTTATGCGTGGATCATCTTGCATGTAGAGTGCTGGAGTCAGGTACGCCTTCCTTACTTTGCATGCATCATTGATTTATCGTGCATCTGCTTTTTCGTCTTCTCCCCCTGTTTTGGATTAAATAACCAGGAGAACCGAAAAATTCGTTAGGCGTTTGTTTTCTATTTGAAAAATATTAAAAAGAAAAATCATAAAATTAGGACTGGATAAAACTATTGACCCTAAAAGACACTCACCCTAAAAATTTGTCTTGGGGAGAGCAACCCCCTCATTGTATGGTTTGGATGCGCGAGAGAGTGACACGCACCCTAGGTAGAGCCCTCCGGATCTATTTCTAGCTGACTATCGACTCTTCCGTGCGGGCCAGTCGGTTGGAGTAGCATCGGGTATCCCAACAGGTCACGTAAGCGCTCTGATAGATTGTTTGTTCACCTAATAAAAACTGACAAGATAATTTGACCGAGCTTTTACGGTATTCAGCTCGCGTTGTGTTGATGAACCGGGGGTTTGCATTTTGATCATAGTTTGTCCAGATCTCATCCGCATTACTCGCTAGATCAAGATGATGGGTAGACGCTCTCTTAGGCAGCCTCTGGCTGCACCGCTTTCGGGTACGTCTACTCGATCATCTAGGTTGGCCTGCGAGAGCCGAGACCAGCTCTCCGAGCCTGAGTATGACTCCGCCCTGTTCCCCCTCGACCCCCTTTCTTTCGGACCTGAGCGACATGAGCCCGAGGAGAGATTAGCAGATTTGACAGCACCTGAGTTGGGCTCATTTGATTTTGCAGACGTCATGGCCGGCAATTCTGAGGATCACCCTGGAGATTCACAAGGAGAGCAGCATTTTGTTCTGGACCAGGGTTCGATCAACTCCACCCTGATCGCCTCCCTCGAGTCAGTGCAGCAGCAGCTGGGGGATCAGGGAGCTTTCATGATGGACATGAGGCGAGAGTTTGAGCAGTTGAGAGCCAACCGTGGAGGAGGAGCAGGAGGAGGACCCGACGATGCGGCAGCTGCCGCAGCAGCCGCAGCCGCGGCAGCAGCCGCAGCAGCAGCAGCAGGAGCAGGAGGAGCACCACCACCACCACTTAGATCGATACGGGAGAACCACAATCCCGGATCGACCTTGACACACCGTTGGGTGGTACTTCCAGCGATTGTGGGGGACTTCAAGTTCCCCCCGAACACCTTGCAGCTTCTTCCCCGATTCCACGGATTGGCCACAGAGGAGCCTCATCTCCACCTGCAGGATCTTGAGATGATTTGCAGCACTGTCCACGACCGTCAGGTGGACCAGGACACGATCAGGATGATCGCCTTCCTCTTCTCTCTAGCAGACAGAGCAGCCACCTAGCTGAAGCATCTGGGGAAGTTTGTTTACACCTGGGAGCAGCTCCGCACCGAGTACTTGAACAAGTACTATCCACTCGGGCGGACGAATGCAGCGAGGGCCCTGATCAGCAACTTCTCCATGCTCCCCAACGAGCAATTCCACGAGGCATGGGAGAGGTTCCGTGAGCTCACAGACCGATGCCCGCACCACGACATTTCGAAGCCGAACCTTGTGCAGAGCTTCTTCAGCGGGTTGACACCAGAGCTCCAGGGCCTGGTGAATGCTTCTTGCGGCGGGTCCTATTTCGCCAAGGATCACGACCAGGTCTGGGCCATCTACGAGGAGATGGCCGAGAACTATATGGTGATGTCCCAGACCCGGTTGTACACTCAGGGCAGACCCCAGCAGCCAGGACCTGTGTAGTACCAGAGGATAGCACGGGTCAACGCCGGTCCATCCAGTTCATCCGCAGTTGCAGCAGCACAGGCAGAGTCGTCCGCTGCGGATATGGGTATTATCAGCGAGAAGTTGGATCGGATGGAGCTGATCGAGAAGAAGCAGTGCCAGGGTATCACGCAGATGGAGCAGATGGCACAGACTCTGAGCGACATGAAGACCCAGCTCATGTGTCTCCAGGAGGCACAGACGGCTTCACAGCCCCGTCTTCAGTCGCGAGGCGATACCGGCGGCAGCAACAGCTCGTCCCAGCGCTCCAGCTCCTTTCAGCAGCCTAGACAGGTTCACCTTGTACAGGCGGAGCTGTACCAGCCGCAGCAGCCCTCCTACCAGTCACCACCATCTCCAGACATGCAGATGGTGGTATACCAGCCGGATCAGCCTCTGACAGTACTCCCGCCAGTCCCATACGATGCAGAGCCGTTGATGGATGTCAACGGGATTTGGTATGACCGCCCCCAGCCTGGGATCCGACGAGACCATCCCGGATTCAGGTGGGGGAGTGGAGGTATCCAGCCCCAGCAGCAGTCATCCGGTCAGGGTGGGCAGTATAGCCAGCAGAGAGATCACCAGCAGCAGCAACCCCCAGCCTACCAGCCACATCAGCAGTCATCCTTCGTTCCTCGTCCCTATCAGCAGCAGGGACAGTCTTGGAGACGTGAGCAGCAGGCTCACCAGGCACACCAGCAGCAGCATCCTTCCTCCTACCCCTCTCAGCAGCAGCAGCACCAGTTCCCACAGCCTCATTACCAGAGAGGCTACCCGTCGGGCCCACATGAGAGCTCCACCTTGGATGACGTAGCCCGCCTCCTCACGGACCAACAGGCTACATTTAGACGGGAGATGGACGAGTTCCGCCAGGAGATGCGGGACCTGATGAGAGGGAAGGCCGCCATCCCTGCACAGATAGAGCCGAATCCGAATAGCCTGAAGAGGAAGTCTGAGCAGGTAGTTGACACTGAGCATACCACTCCTAGTGATCCATTTGATGATATGTCTTCAGATATGTTTGATGCTGATTTTGTTACACTTAGGAGCGGTAGAGCACCAGCAGGCGGTGCCTCATCTGAGCGACTACTCGAGGATCCACCCAGGGCTCCAGATGAGGAGGAGGAGAGCGGTACTGAGGCCGCACCCGAGGATGACGGTGGTACTGATGCCACCAAGGATGCTGATTCCACCGGCGGTACTGAGGCCGCCGCTTCACCAGTTCGAGGAGGTGGTGCTGATGCCACCAGAGGAGCCGAGCTAGCCCGCGGTACTGAGGCCGCGAGACGTCCAGTAGCAGAGCCAGCCCGTGGTGGTACTGAGGCCACCGGTGTTTGTGTAGAGAGATCAGATGTTTTTCCTCATTCTCATGTATCTCAGAACACTGTTGTGAATAAAGGAAAATGTTTAGTTTCTTATGGTCCTACTGTGGTGCTTGATGTATGTGCGGATCCGGCCATCGAGCCGTCTAGGCCTTTTCCTAGTCCTTCATCTGCGAAGGACCCTGTGATCCCCTTCCCTAGAGCCCTTCAGAAAGGGAAGGGGAAGAAAAAAGAAAAAGACCCAAAAAAGAGAGAGCAGGAGGAGTTCAGCCAGAGCATGATCGATAGATTCCATATACAGCTGACCCTTCAGGAGGCTTTGCAGCACACCCCCCTTCTTCAGCGATCATTGAGAGACAGGACCACAGTCTGGAGGAGGAGGAACCATACTTCAGAGATTCATGTGCTGACGAAAGCCACGTGTTTTGCGATCCAGAACCGTCTGCCGGCCAAGAGGCCAGATTCAGGGGCCCCGTATGTCAGATGTCAGATTAGTGAGCAGAGGTTCGACCGGACTCTATTGGATAGCGGATCGTCGATCAACCTCCTTCCGGCAGCCCTTCTCGACCGCTTCGAGTTGGGCACTCTTAGACAGAGCAGGACAGTCCTTCAGTTTGCTGATCGATCTGTCAAGAGGCCGAAGGGGTTGTTGCGAGACGTTATCGTCATGATTCAGGGCCTGAAATTCCCCGTGGACTTCGTAGTGTTGGACATGGAGATCCCTGATTCAGTGGCCGATACCCCCATCATCCTTGGTCGTCCGTTCTTGGCCACAGCCAAGGCGGTGACTGATCATGATAGCGGGAAGGTATACTTTCGCGTCGAGGGCGAGAGTGTACAGATAGAGATGGTCGAGGACTACAGAGCCAGAGAGAGCATGCTCAGAGACTAGCACAGATACAGAGCAGCTGACAGATGCCGGGCTAGACATCCACCGGGACTGTGACTTTGTGATCACAGATGATGAGGCATCATGGGCAGACCCTTCCGCACAGGCCATCCTCTCATTTCCAGACACCACTGATGCAGAGATGACAGCAGAGGAGAGCTTGGAGAGCACAACCCTGGTCCAGGATACGACAGAGGCAGCAGAGCCGGTTCTCGATCGCGACACGGTTTCTAGTTATGGTGGTACTGAGGCCACCTTGTGTGACGGTGGTACTGATGCCACCTTGTTTGATGCAGATCCCTCAGATTCAGAGTCTGATTGGGTAGATTGTGATGACCAGATGCCATACCTGAGTCCACCTGAGCCTACAGATGAGGAGGAGGTAGAGGCAGAGCAGATCAGAGACAGCACAGTTGAGCAACCTCCTCCAGATCCAGTTTGCGAGAGCTCGTATTCTTTCTCCCAGGCAGATTTGGCAGATTTAGCAGCATTCACGCACCTTCTTCCGAGGCCAGATTTGCCAGCACCCAGCTGTCCAGAGCTGAAGCCGCTCCCTACTTCGCTGAAGTATCGGTTCCTTGCGGGCGAACCTGAGATGTACCTAGTCATCATCTCCGCCGATCTGACTGGAGAGCAAGAATCCTATTTGATGGGGGTTCTTGAAAAGAACCGCAAGGCAATTGGATGGAGCGTAGCAGATCTCCATGGGATTAGTCCATCAATGTGCTCCCACCAAATTTATCTCGAGGAGGGGGTGAAGTCGTCGCGTGAGTTCCAGCGGCGACTGAACCCCAACCTGAGAGAGGTTGTGATGAAGGAAATATCAAAATGGTGGAGTGCAGATTTCATTTATCCCATTTCCGACTCCAAGTGGGTCAGCCCCTTGCATGTGGTGCCCAAGAAGACGGGCATCACGACTGTGATCAGTGAGTCGGGAGAGGAGATTGCTACACGAGTACCCACCTCTTGGAGGGTCTGTGTTGACTACAGGAGACTCAACCAGGCCACCAAGAAGGACCATTTCCCCCTGCCTTTTATTGACCAGATCATTGAGAGACTGGCAGGGAAGAGCCATTATTGCTTCCTGGATGGGTATTCGGGCTACAACCAGGTGGCCATCGCTCCTGAGGATCAAAAGAAGACCACCTTTACCTGTCCCTTTGGTACATATGCCTTTCGACGCATGCCATTTGGGCTATGCAATGCCCCTGCGACTTTTCAGAGGTGCATGCTGTCGATCTTTTCGGACATGGTAGGGGAGTGTTTGGAGGTCTTCATGGACGATTTCTCGGTCTACGGCGACGGATTCGACTCCTGTCTTGACTGCCTGGACCGAGTACTCCAGCGATGTATTGAGTACCATTTGGTTCTATCTTGGGAGAAGAGTCACTTCATGGTGACTCAAGGGACGGTGCTTGGTCACATCATCTCCAACAGGGGCATGGAGGTTGATCCGGCCAAGGTTGATGTCATTAGAAAACTCGCACCGCCGTCCAATTTGAGGCAGCTACGGTCATTCCTGGGGCACGTTGGATTTTATAGGAGATTTATTCAGGATTTCAGCAGGATTGCCCGGCCGTTGACTGACCTCTTGACGAAAGACACCGAGTTCCTTGTCGATGACAAGTGTCTTTCGTCCTTTGCGACTCTCCAGCAGTGTGTGATTGAGGCTCCTGTTCTCCAGCCGCCTGATTGGTCTCTCCCATTCGAGATCATGACGGACGCCTCTGATTTTGCCGTGGGGGCAGTGCTGGGACAGAGGAGGGATGGAGTTCCGTTTGCTATCCACTACGCTAGCCGCACATTGGATTCCGCCCAGCGGAATTACACGGTCACAGAGAAGGAGATGCTAGCCGTAGTGTTCGTCCTAGATAAGTTTCGATCTTATATCATTGGATCTAGAGTGACTTTGTACACAGATCACACCGCCATCAGGTACCTCATGGAAAAGAAGGATGCCAAGGCCAGACTTACTAGATGGATCCTTCTACTCCAGGAGTTCGACATTGAGATTAAGGATAAGCCTGGAGTCAAAAATGTGGTGGCGGATCATCTCTCCCGTTTAGAGCAGCCTGAGGAGTCTGAGCAGATTGATCCCATTCGAGATACCTTCCCAGATGAGGCGATCCTTGCTATCGCCTCTTTCCCGTGGTATGCCGATATTGTGAACTTTCTCGTTGCTGGGAAAGTCCCACAAGATTGGCCCAGGCAGAGGCTTGAGACCTTCCTTGCGAAGGCCAAGTCCTACCACTGGGAGGATCCCATCCTTTACCACGAAGGAGGGGATAGCGTCTGGCGTCGGTGCATTCCTCAGGAGGAACACCATAGCGTCCTCACTTACTGCCACAAGCTTGAGGCAGGAGGACATCATTCTGGGAGGAGAACGGCACAGAAAGTGCTCCAATCCGGCTTGTGGTGGCCTACCCTCTTCAAGGACTCTGATGAGTTCGTGAAGAGGTGTACTGACTGTCAGAGGATGGGCACTTGTGGACAGCGTGATATGATGCCGATGCAGCCCATTCATTTCTGTGAGGTTTTTGATGCATGGGGCATCGATTTTGCAGAAAGTCGTCCGCCCTGACCGAAAGGATTGGTCACAGCTTTTGGACTCGGTCTTGTGGGCATATAGGACGTCTTTCAAGACACCATTGGGCACATCTCCCTTTCGCCTCGTATATGGCAAGCCGTGCCATTTACCTGTTGAGCTGAGGCATAAGTCACTTTGGGCAGTTACGGATATTCTTATGGATCCAGATGGTATGGGAGACCAGAGGAGGGCAGAGTTAGCTGCCCTGGAGGAGCTTAGAGATACAGCTTTCTCAAACAGCCTACAGTATAAGGAGAGAGTGAAGGAGTGGCATGTTTCTCATATCAGCCACAAGCATTTTGAGATTGGACAGAGAGTATGGCTGTTTGATGCGAGGCTTCGTTTGTTTCCAGGGAAGCTGCAGAGCAAATGGAAGGGACCCTACTTGGTCAGAAAGGTACACGACAATGGTAGTATTGATATATCCGAGTTGTCTTCTGAGAGTACCTTTCAAGTGAACGGCCAGCGGCTCAAGCCATTTCTAGATCATGAGCCGCGGGTCGTTGATGTTGCCCCTATTAATTTTGCGTGAGATGTGGTATCTTGACTCACATCTTTTGCATCTCACGCCTGATTATCACTGTTCTTCCGACTTGTATAGATCCAGTTGTCCATATCATTCTATTCTTTAGTCCCACATCCCTTTTCTCATCTTATGATTATGCTAGACTTAGGGTGTACTTTACCCTAAGTATAGGGGGGATGTAGGACCTGCGGGTATTCTTTTCATTCTTTCTGCTCCTGTTTTGCTGCCTATACTTAGGGATATTTTACCCTAAGTATGGGGGGCAGACTCTGTATCTTCTTCACTCGGATTTCCCTTCATGTACAGCTTGCTATACTTAGGATTAGTTAATCTAAGTATAGGGGGAAACCACCGAGTTCCTCTCTTTCTATTCATTTATTCGTTTCTGTACTTATCCATTCCTTTTCACTTCCCTTTTACTAAGCACGAGTTATGTCTTCTTCATCGCTCTTGATCACTCTGAGGACATAGTTCGAGCTAAGTATAGGGGGTGTGTATATATTTCATATATACTTTAGCCATAACTCGTACTTTGTGTGAGTGTGTTAATAAATAAAATGGCTAAAAATCACAAAAATTAAAAATTTTTCCTGTACATAATCATTCTTTTATTGCACATAAATAGCTAGTGTACAAATTATTTTTGTAAAAATGTTTTCAAAAATCTTTTGTGTAAAGTTTGTGTAAATATTTTCTTATCAAAACTATGTATATAGTACAAATTTTTTCCAAAATGTTTTGAAAATCAAAAGTTTGCAAAAATCTTGTGTAAATGTTTGTAAATACTTTTGCAAAACTTGTACTTCATGCATCCATCCATTCATGATTTCAAAACATTTTTCAAAAATTTTGTACGATTGTAAATTTGTGTAAATAAGCATCTTGTGTACATATGTATATAGTTTTTCTGGATGATAGTTGACATTTAAACTAAGCCTGGAATTAAATTGAGAAATGGAGCTTGAATAAGATCTTAATCCACCTAACTCTAAGAGGAACCTTATAGGGCTTAGGGTTAAGGCTTTTCAGGTCCATAAGGACTTAATTCTTTGAGTCCACTAGGCTATGAGCATATGTCATCTTGATGAGCCTAAGTAGAGCACTTAACAACACACGCATGACTCTTAGAGACAATGGCTTGACTTGCACCAGCACTTTACACATGGCTCTCCACGGATGAGGTGGTGAGGAGGCAGTTTCCTTTGGCTTGGGGTAGCATATGAGGGTAGTACTTCTATGCGGAACCTCTCTTCTTCTTCTAGTGAAGGAAGTGCGTCTCAACTTGGTCTAGTGGTGATGAAGGCTAAAGACAGAAGCCGTGGGTTGCAATAAAGCTTTAAAAGAGGGATAGTCTACTGGCTCAAGAGGAAAATTTCTTGTATATATGCTGCACCATGTAGACATGTTGTATAGAAGCACTTGAAAAAAAATTGCAAAATGCAAAAAGAACTCCAAAAAAGTGGTGGGTCGGATTGAAAATTTAATAACCCCACCGGAGTGTATATAGTCAAATAAAGCAAAAGCTTATGGTATCCATGTTACATCTCATGAAACTTGCAGCGGGAGACTTAGCTACACTGGCTGAGCTTCCAAAAGTCTATACTTCTTCCCCCTCTTCTTGAGCCGGTTGCACTTGAACTTAGAAGGGAATACCCCGCTTCTCGAGGAAAGAGTTGCTAGACCGAGGCATTAGAGTTACCAGGTTGAGGGAGGTTGTTTCTTTGTTACTTCTGAGGTGGGGAGCTACATATCACTTACACTGCATGGAAAGATTCATAGTCATTAGAGTTTGTGTATGTAGACTTGTTCTGATCTGGTTTATTGAGGAGTCTTGTCCATAGATTGGTGGAACTTAGAGGCTGTTGAGTTTTAAGCTTAAGTCTAAATAAGGTTCCGACACATTAATAATCCAAAGACCTGATCGAGCTCCATAATTCAATTTAATGAAGGAAAGTTTAATATTCAACATTGATCCATGTACATTCCCCTCTTTTTCTTTTTCTTTCTTTCTTTTTCACTTCTTTTTCAAATAAGTGTTTGCTAAGGGACTAGCAAAAGTTAAGTATAGGGGGGTGATGAATACCCATTCATCACTCTTTATTCTTATATTTTAGCTACAAAAACCTTTGCAAATGCATGTATATTCATGTAAATACAAATAATTACCAAAAGCATGCATTGTGTAAAAACCTATAATTAGCATGTTTTTGTGCAAAAATAAAAGAATAAAGATTAAAAAGTAAAAGAGGGAAATATTTAGAATAAATATTGAGCAACCTAACCCAAGGGAGGGCTCAGCATGGGCCTGACCGCATAAAAGCCAAAGTAGAGGGAGATAGGGGCTCATGTGTGTAAATATTTATGTAAATAAATAAAAATATTTTTCCTCACAAAAATAGTCCAAAATATGCTTGTAAATACTTGTACATATTTATAAGTATAAAAACAAAAGAAAAAGGGTAAAAATCAAAAAGAACAAAAACACCACTTTCATCATGTACATAAACCACTCTTATATATTTATTTAACCTTATAAATAAATAAAATTAATTTCCAAAATTTTTGTAAATATTCTATGTTATATAATGTAAATAAATTAAATAAAAACAATTAAAACAAAAACAAAATAAAAATAATAAAATTAAATATACAAAAACATATTGTAAATATACCATGTATTTAAATGTATATATGTATTTATTTTACCTACGTATATAAATAATAAAAATAAAATAAAAATACCTTTTTATTCCTTATTTTATAATGAAAATAAATAAAATATAAAATGGGAATAAAATTGTATAAAAATAACAAATTAAAAATCAAAATTAAAAACCCTATATAGTATACATATACCTATGTATTACATATCATGTATATACCTTATTTTTATTTTGAAAAAATTATTAAAAATCACTAAAAAATAGAAAAAAAATAAAATAAAAATATTTCATGTTTTAAGTTTTTGCTAAATCGGCCCCTAGCTACCCTAGTTTTCACTCCTAAGATCCTGCCACGTGGCCGATTCCTGTTGGCTCCTGGGGTTGTTGACCGCCCGGTCAACTACCCCCCCCCCCCGGACCACTCCACTCGGGTCCTTAGCGGGTCCCCAACTTCTTGGATTTTTCCCCGCTAAACCCGATCGCCTACCACCTAAACCCCGGGTCCGACTCCTTAATGCCACATCCGACACCCTCGACAGAGCTTCGTCCTCGGGATCCGCGCGCTTCCACGCCCTACCCGACCTCGTCTTCCCGGACCCTCGCCCATATTTAGCTCGAGCTCCGCCACCCTAATTCCCGATCTTTGTCCATTAGTATCCACCTCCTGTGAGCTCCAGCGCACTCGCGAGAGTGACAGCTTGCGTCCGGCGCCGTCGAAGCGAGGAGTGGAGGCGTATCCACTGATCCGGCGAGCACAGCCGCCGTTGCTCCGCCACCAGTGTGAGCACCGAGCCTCGGAGGGAGACACTCCTCGAGGCAACGACCAGGAGCTTCCCTAGCTCCTCCCCAGTCTCTTCGTCCACCCAGGTAACCTTGTAGGCCTTTCTTTTTCGCGGATTTTCATTTACCCCCAAATTGCTCCGCCGCCGTCCATCGTCGATTCCCATCACCTCCGACCACCATTCGATCATCGAGCATCGCCATAGCCCTCGCCATCTTCCCGCGCACCTTCTTCACCCCTCCGTCCAACCCAGCTCGCACAGGAGCTGGGAGTCGAGCTCCTCCGTCCACCCCCTTCGCCGGAGCTCGCCATATCGACCCACAGACCACCGTCGCTCCGCCTAACCGGGTCGAGGCAGTTCGCCCTCGACCCGCGAGTTTTCTGGATTGCTTTGCAGGTCGAACGAAGGCCATCTGAGGTCCTTCGTCATTCAGCCAGGAGGCCCAGCTCTGCCGACCTTGCCCGAGCTCCTCAGAGCTCGGCTGGATCATCGGAGCCCACCACCAGCTGCGGGACACCCTTGCGGAGCTTCTCCGACCTTCAGGCGCAGCAGAGGAGCCCCGGAGCGAAGCCACCGGGCCGGCGAACTTCGTCGGTCATCTGTTCTTCGAGGATCCTCCTCCGTTCGATCAGTCCTCTCGCTCCAGGTGTCATCTGGGCTGTTCATCCCTGGAGCTGCCTATACCGTCAGATCAGAGGAGAGCCGATCGCAGCCGTCGATCCAGTGAGGGGTGTAGCCTCTGAGCGTCCTCGACTGTTTGATCAGACACGTGCCCATCACCCTGCCGTTGGATCACCCCGAGGAGAGCAGCGTTGGACCCCCAGTCGCCCTTGACCGCTTGATCAGACACGTGGCGTTCATCCTGCGATTCAAGTAATAAAGGGTAATTTACCCTTAGGCCCCCTCCGCTATTTTATTTCATAGTTAGTCCTGTAATTAGTTAATTTAGTTGTTTAGTTTTGGGAAAACTTGCATAGAGACCCTTGTGCTTGCCTTTATTTTCTGTTATACCCCTATACATGGTCTGACACGTGCTTCGTCACGTGGTTTCTTTGGGTTAATTGCACTATATGCCCCTGTTGTTCTGGATGTTAATAGTTGAATGAAACTTTTAGTTTATTTGCATTTATACCCCTGTGCGTGATATATTTCAACATGTGCGTGATATTTTGGGTATTTTGCGAATAGGACCCTGGACTTTTGGTACCTGTTACCAGTAAGCCCTCGGAACTTATTTTTCTTACATTTGGGTCCCTGAGTGCCCCAGACACGCGCATCGCATGTGTTTTGCTGGGTTAATTGCACCAGACCCCCCAGACTTTTGGGTATTTGCACTTTGGTCCCTGTGCACAATGCCCCCTCTTTATTTTTGAATAAAATAGCAAATAACCTCCAAATTTAATGAAAATTGAATACATGGCTCCTGCCATGATGTAAAATTTTCTATAAATTTTGGAGACATTTTCGTCACTGTTTGATATTTTTAGAAAATCAAAAACATCTATTTTTGCTACTGTCTAACTTTAAATATCACAAAAAAATATTAAATAGTGTCCACAAATTACGAAAAACTTGTCTACTGCCCATTTTGATGTGTTTGATTTTCTAGCCAATTTTGGCTATTTTTCATTACTGAAAACCACTAAAAATTGAAAAACATTCAAAATCTTATAAAAATTCCAGTAAATCAAGTAAAAATCCAAAAACAATAAAATAGGTGCCTAAATTTTCCTTATTTTCTTCTCTTCACAGGAAAATTACCTCCCAGCTAATTTGGGGTTTTTAGATATTTTATCTAGGCCTTTCTAGCTCGGCTGGACAGTACCTTTGATTTCAGCTACTGTTTGATTTTTAGAAAATTCAATAAACATCAAAAAATTCTCAAAAATTCATCAAAAACACAAAAAAAATATAAAACACATAAAAATATTTTTGTTTGAATTTTTGATTAATTTTTATTTCTTTTAATAAATTGTTGAAGTGTGTATTTCTTTACTTTTCTTATTTTTCTTAATTCATTAAAAATCCAAAAAAATATAAAATATTCAAAAACCACCAAAAACATTTCTTTTATTTTATTTTATCTCTCTTTTGACTACTTCGTAGGCCGAGAGGCCAACCCGTGCTCCTTGAGTTCGACCCTGGTCGCTATACCAGGTTAATCCAATAGCGAGACCGCTTTCGCGTTTTTGATCGACTTTGTCTATTATTAGTGGTCTGAGTTTTCTTGATTGACTTAGCTGAGTGACCGAGGTCACAACGACCATCTAGATACCTTTGCCTTAGTCGCTCGGCTCGTCATCAGGTACCCCTGCCCAACCCAAGCCTGTCCAACCCTGCAACCAAACGGACCCCTAAGGAGTATTGAGGAAGCATCTACATTACATCTCGCGTGTAAGGCCTCCAAAAAACCTAAGAAAATAGATAGAAGTATATTAGAATCTTGGATAACTACTTGTAGTGTAACATCATGTTAGATTTACTTTTATACATGTGACGATGTCTGAAGGCCAAATGCATCACAGTATGGGCGCACCAGTGTTGGCTCAGTAGTGACATCAAACTCTGCCCGTCAACGACATCCTAAGGGGCTCCCTTGCCAATTGGGCCTCCAGTGTATAGTGGGTACTATGTAGGGAAAATGTTCCCATGCTCACAATTGCAGTAAGACCAGAGGGCCACAGATCTCTATTGATTTTCCTTTGGATGCGATGCACAACTGCCTATAAAGGAAAGCTAGGCAAGCAGATCATCGGGATAACTGTCCACATACCTAAATGTCTTCGAGCATTGGAAGGTAAATCAGGGATACCTCATTGTCATACATGTCTGGAAAGACAACCCCTCCTAAGAGCTGTAGTATATATGCATGTGTGTGCTGTAGAATGATCTCCTCATCAGCATACTCTGGAAGTACAAAGAAATGCTCCACAAACCATGTCATGTGGATACGTACGCCATCGATGTTAGGCTTCTTATGCCTCACTCCGAGAAGTCCCTCGCAAAGTACATTCCAGCTAGGGGATGATGTGTATCCAATCGCAGGATGTTCATCGATATTCAGTCCAAATATATAAGCCACGTCTTGCAAAGTGATCATTATCTTCCCATGGTACATGTGAAAAGTATGAGTCTCTGAACGCCATATATCCACCAATGCAGTGATCAAATGCCAATCAAGTGAGATGAAGTCCAGCTGCATCACTACGACAAAACTAGAAGTATATACATGGGCCACAATCCGCTCATCAATGTGGATATGTCGCAATATGCCCTCTCTATATCGACATCGTGACCATCTCGCCACCTAATGTGCATTCATGAAAGTAATTGCATCAGATAAGAAAATGAAATATCATGGTAGATACTTATGGTAGAATATTTATAACCACGCACATCTCCTTGTTAAACAGTTCTAGATCTATGAGACCCTTATAGATGTCGAACAGATTGGTCGATGGGACTCGACCCCATCTGCAACATTTAAGAAATTGAATGATTAGATAATAGATGACAGAAAGTAAACAAAAAATGAAAAACAAAAAACAATTTAGATCGTACATAATAATAAATAAACAATCCTGACTTGTACGGTTTGGACATTTTCTCCTATTGTGGCCACTTTCCTGACACAAACCACATTTGTTTATACTTGGTGGACCATAACTACTATGTCGATGATTATGACCAAATTAACGAAAAGCTCTGCACTTTTGTTGGACATGATCCTCACGTATATCCATTTCATTATGAATCCGCTTTGATTTGGGTTGACCCTTGAATCATAATGTTGTTGGATATGGAATTATTTTCTCTGTTGTAAATTTTGGCCATATTTTCCTATCACCAATGGGGTAGAAGACCTCTTCATAAATGCTCGATTGTCACTAGCATGTGTACCAATGGCTCATGTACCCGTCCACATCAATATTCAGATGTGTTAGAACATCGCATGCATGAGAGCACAGAATTATGTGAACCTCTCACATCTGACAGGTGCAAGACTGCAAGACATGTCATTGACTAAAACTGAATGTTTCCTTCTGTCCTTTAGGTCAAACTGTGTCATTTTTTGCCCTGTGATCACCTCATATAAATGTAAAGGAGCACCCCTGATTCGAGTGATTCGATGACTAGTGCTCCTATCCATCCACCTCTTTAGCATGTCAAGAACGTACTTGGTGAATCGATCACCACGAGCCAGATGAAACATTGTCTCAATATGACGGTCGTCGAAATATTCAATGCAAATGTAGTATGTCTTCTGAACCAATGCAGTCACTGGGAGAGATCTTGCATCTTTTATTATTGCGTTATAACTTTCGAAGAAGTTAGATGTCATGTAATTGAAACAGTGTCCATCATCAATGGCCAAGGCCCATTTATCTTTGGGAAATTGTGCGTATCAAACCAATACCATGCATTCTCATCCATCTCCTTCAACTTGTCCATGTAAGTATTCCACTTTCTTTGTGGACAAGCCTTCCTAGCCCTCATTAGCATGCTCTTCATTGCCTGATTTTTCATAACATAATGAAGTTACTAGTATGTGAAGTAGCCAGAAATATCAATACACATAAGGCGGTTGAAACTACACTTCTGGGTGACGCATGGCACAACGAATCCAAGTGTTTGATTTGATATGATACAAATTAGACCAATACGATCCTCAAAAGTATGAAGCAGAACTCTCTCCAAAAAACAACTCCAACTATCTTCATCCTTCTCATTTACGAAGGCAAATGCAAAAGGCAGGATGTGGTTTGCTGCATCGACGCCACATGCAATGAGCACCTTCTGCTTTTACCTACCATACATATGAGTACCATCGACTCTAATAACAGGTCTACAATGTCTTAAGGTACTTAATGGACCAAATGCGCAAAAAGCTCACTTGAAAACCTTCTCGTACCCACCAACATGATCCCCATAGAGATCGGTTACGGTACCTGGGATTGATATCTTTAATGCACGAAACAATTATGGTAATTTGTTGTAGGATGCGGCCCAATCACCGTATACTATCTCTATTTCCTTCCTCCTAGCATCCCATATCCTCCTACGACTCACCATGTCCCGTACTCATCATAAATAGATTGCTCGAGTATGAAACCTTCATGGCTGGTGAGATCTTGATTTGATTCAGAATTTTATGTACCATGAAGTTACAATCAAGCTGAGGGTGATCTTGGTTTGCTACACGATGTAAGTAAGTATGTGGTACATCCAATTTGGAAATCACAAATAGTCCATCAAAGTGAGTAGTGATGTCCATGCAACCGCCAAAGGCAACCCTTGCTCCTCTCCCTACAATAAATAACCCATACATGACGGTCAGATTCATGCACCTCAAAATTATAGTGGTGTTTAATGTGAAATAATTTAACTGAATAAATCAAGTCTTCTTCCCTTAACTCATCTGAACTAGCCAGACCATCACAACTACCCATCACGTCATCACTGTTTCAAATGTAACCACCACTGCCGCGTGTGTTATAAAAGGGATTGTTAGACTCAACATGCATCGTCTCATTCTCATCGTCCGGCAGTTCACCATCATCATTTTCCATTTCATCATCAATGTTCTGCAAGGTATCCTCCATCACACGATCAATCTCGAGATCGCGGACCTCCCTTGTAGTGGAGATGGGATCATTCGGGCAGGATCCCAAATATTGGGGCAAAATATACTGATGACTCCATATCCACATGAGTTGTAGATACATGAAGACTCTCATGGTTTCTACCATGAGTGGGTCATGCCGCATCGAATGTATGAGACACGGGCTGCGTTTTTGGAACCGTAGCTGCAGTTTGGCATATCAACGTATGAGTTCGTGTGCATACGAAGTCTGTGAATAAAACTAATCGGTATGAGCCTCCCATCATCTCAGCATACTTCAAAATATCGTCAACGTCACCATCATACTCGACATCAACAAAAAATGTGTCATTATTCTCCAACTTCCTGTGAAATACACGTAGTTCTGTACCATTAGTTAAGTCGACACGAAACGAGTTTGCAATCATCTTGACCAATCCATTAAATGTCAAACTCATCCCAACTCTTATGGGTTTCACCTGAGCTCCCTCATATCTGACTTCTTTGCCATCCTTAGCTATCTTCCTACCAACATGGCACAAGCACATTACTTTCATAACTTTGACTCTCTCCAAAAAAGAAGAACAATTAAGGTTACACATGAATAATACACCAAACGTAAATAGACACTACCATGTGATATGCACAAAAAAATTATCGTTGTAATCATATAAGATATATATACTCACATTAGATGAGATGGACAGAATGAAGGAGGTCGAGGTTTCGACCTAGTAAAGGATAGTGAAGGTCGTAATGAGGGAGGCCAAGGTTTTGGCCACCAGAGGAGGCAGAGTAGCAAGAGGTTGATGACATGAAAATCCAGATCGGTTAAGATGGAAAGATAATCACAGGTCATTGTTCTCAACCAATAAGTTCGGTCAACAGAAATACATATATATATATATATATAACCACTTAAGAGAAGAATCAATCAATGAAATGTATGCGGTCTTCGCTATTTAATTTACCCGGTATAGTGATCATGGTCGAACACAAGGAGCACGATTGAAAAACTAAGTAGTCAAATTTCTAAGGAAACATTTTTTTAGTGGTTTTTTATTTTTCCAATTTTTAATTTTCAAATAAACACACAAGTCACAATATGCACACACAATCTTTTTGTATTTTTCAAAATGGACAAAATGCCCATAAAATTCCAAAGAAAATATTTTTTATATTTAAATATATTTTTTTAATTTTGGTTAATTTTTCCAAGATTTTCATATATTTTTGTGATTTTATAAAAATCAAACAGTGCAAAAAGAGTAAACAGTGCACAGCTTGGAGTAATTTACAACTTAAAAATATTTTAAATGTCCAAAACTCTTAGAAATTATTTTTATCTAAACTATAGACAAATATCTACACACAACAACAAAAATAAGTATTTTTAGATTTTTCTACAATTTTCTATGATTTTTTAAATATTTTCGATATTTTAAAAAAAATTGAGTTTTATAAATAATTAATGCGTGAAATTTGGAGAGAAAATAAAATACAATGAATACACCTAATCTATTTTTTTGAATTTTTTGAGCAATATTCAAAATTTTATGATTTTTTTGAATTTTAGGTAGAGAAAATGACACTATTTTTATTTTTTAAATTATAAAATATGAATAAAATGCAATGAAATTTTTATACAACGAAGATGAGCAAAGCAGGAATATAACATGAATTTTGGAGAATTTATTGATAACAAATGATATTTATTTCAATGATAAAATCATGCAATTTATAGTCTAAAATACATGACTAAAATGCAATTTTTTTATTATTTAATAATAGGCAATAAAGTAGAGGTAGAATTTCACAGTTTACCCACAAAGTGTGTGCAATGCACGCGATTGAAAGTCTAGCAGGAGCATTTCTTGCAAATCTCAGGAATTCTAGGGGTATAACTGTAATATGACCAATATTTAATTAAATTTCTTCCAACTCCCACCTAGGATTCCTGTTCACCTTCGTTCTCAAAAGGGAGCATGGTGTCACCGCCCCTTCAGATCTGCGAGTCTGTGACTAGGTAGAGAACGATCTGGTGGTGCGCTCCACGCAGGCGGTTGACGGTCGCGATCAGTGGGCCGACGATAGGGCGGTTGTAGGTGTCGCGGTGGAGGAGAAGTGGATGGAGTCTAGCGCACGCACGCGGAGTGAAGCACGTCTCGAGGGAGAACGACGATTGTGCGGCTCTGCTGGGGCGAAGGATGTTGGAACGGGGATGCGTCTGGGTCGCGCAGGCGGATGATGGTGCAGCGCGTGCGGGTGGGTGGCACGGCTTTAGGTAGAGACGGGCGTGGGGCCTCGCAAGGCGACACGAGTGGGGGTGGTGGGCTGGTGGGCACTGCCAGGCATGGCTAGGCTGCAGCACGTGTGGGTTCGCACGGAGGGCGCTGGCTGGCAGGGCGCACGCGGGTTCGTACAGATGACCCTGCTGTTGAAATTTTTTTCATTTTTTTAAATTTTTTATATATACATTTTTTGTAAACGGAAATAGACGAAACATTTTTTATTTTTTAAATTTATAAATAGAAAATGAAAAGAAACTTTGTTTATATTTTTTATTTTTATGTATTTTTTCTGTGAATTCCTATAAAACAAATGTTAGAAAGAAAACAACTATGTATTATTTTATTTTTTATATATAATAAACTTAAGACGTTACCATAACAGCTCCGTCTCAAAAATCAAAATAGGAATTAGTGGATGGGTGAAGGATCCGGCAATCCTGATGGAATGGATCCGGAGATCCAGTCCCCGTGCGTGACCGGAGGCGATAAAATAATTAAAATATTTAATTTGTAAAATGTATTAACCACCTTAATGGTGGTTATTTAAGGCATAAAATCAAATCTTTATATACAAGGTAGGTTTTCAAATCAAATAAATGAATAAATTAAATAATTAAATCCAAATTTTGTAATTATATTAATTTAATTAATTAATGTTAGATATTAATTTTTTGGTGATTTTTATATAAGGAAATTAGTTGTATACAAGTATTACATACATATTGTACAATTACACATGTATAAATAAGGAAATTATTTTTAAATATTTTTTTTAAATTTATTTTTATCTTTAATAATGAAGAGAATATTTACAATTATTTACACTATATATAAAAATAAATATGAATAAATATATATAATAAGTAAGTGGTGAAATTGCACAAACCACCCTAGAAAATCGACTTTTCAACCGTAACTCCAATCTATATATTATTTTATTTTGCAATTATTTTTATTATTTACAAAATATTTTTATTTATAGTTTTATTTAAAAAAGTATTTAATTTAAGGTCAATTTAGGTACAAGTAAAATAGTATAAATTTTAAAATATATAAGGAATAAATTTACAAATTATTTTTGAATTTTTGGATTAAAGACCCTATCTCCCCCCCACTTTATTCCTGGTCAATCAGGTCAAGTCTTGACCTTCTCTCGGGGTTCGGGTCAATCTGCATTTATTTCATAAATACATACTTTATTTTTCTTTTCTTCTTTATTCTTTTTTTAGTATAAAAGTGGTAAAAATACATATTTAACAAACGCATGCAAAATGATATTTTCATGAAATTAGTTGGTATTTACAGATATTTGACTAAGGAAATAAATCTCAAATAAAAGAATAAAAATGATGAATCGTAGATTCATCATTCTCCTATACTTTACCTTTACTAGTCCCTAGTAGACACTTATTTGAAAAATGAGTGAAAATAAAAATAAAGAAAAGAAAAAGCAAAGAAGTTAGAAAAATGATGATTTTTAAACTTATCTTCATAAAATTACAGTATGGAGCTCTGTCGAACCTTTGGATTATTAGTGTAGTGGAACCTTAATGGGAATTAGGTGAGGAATTAAGCTCTATTATTGCTCTTCATCATGTTCTCTCTCTATCACATAAGTAGTGAGAAGCTAGGAGTTCCTCACTTCGAGGCGGATAGCCAGAACAGGGGATGGGGATAATGTATTTAAAGAGTGGTGAATGGAGGTTGTTGTTCTCTAGGCGGCAGTTTCAACCACCTCTAGTTAGCATGGGATTTAGGGTTGATGCTCACTATATGATTGGCGTGGAAGAGGGTAGTGAGGAGAGGAGGTCGATGGTGGTTTCGAGGAAGGTGGTTGAAAATGGTTGCCGATGTAATTGGGAGAAGTTGCAGTGGAACGGAGGGTTGCGACACCTATAATAAGTGGGGTGGAGGTTGACGAGATCCAGAATTCGTTGGATCATAAGATCCAACGGTCCAAAATGGGGCGATGGTTAGAGGTTAGGATTGATTTGATCATAAAGATCAAGTGGCCCAGATTGATGCGCACACCGACGGACGTGATGAAGGGGAGGGGATCATATAGTATTAGGGCAGACAGATGGCAAGCCAAGAGCGGGTCACGTGGCATGATCTAAAGGTGCCACATGGCCCAATCAGATTTGAAGAAATTAAATAAATAAGAGTTAATTAAGAAAGAATTAGTTTACAACTTTCATGTACAAGTTAAAGAGAGATGTCAACTACAAATCAATAAAAATTAAATAATAATTAAAACAATATAAAATAAATCCTTTTTGAATTTATTTTATTTATTTTTGTATTTTTATTTTTTATGTTAATTTATTTATATACAAAATTAATCTGATTTTTATTTGATTTTTAATAAGAAATAAATACATAAAATTATTGCACCATAATAGGATTATATTTGTATGTAATAACTAGTGTTAATTATTTACAACACGGTAGTTAGTAATTAGGATTAATTAGTCAATGAATCTTGTGATTAACCTAAGCAAGAGAGATAAATATATTAAATAATGATGATAAATATGAGACTTATCAGCTTGTCACGTATTGTTAGCATGATATGCTAAATGAGTTAAAATCTCGATCACGACTGCTGGAGATGTGCTGTTGAGGTTGACCTGGATTAGGTCAATCAGTGGTGTCCTAAGTCCCTAACCTAGTTCTTCATCCCTTGGGCATGAGTAGGAGTAGCTTCAAATGGAGCTCCTGAGAACCTTACTTTCATTCTCTAGGGACAACTTGATGGAGGTTTAGTAATGGAGATAAAAGATTATATGACCTTTGATTTTAGAGCTTCCAATGATTCATGAAGTTCTATCACTACATCCGATGATGCTGCTCTTTTGCTAGATGCTTATGCCCAAATAAACCCTACAAGAAGTAGACGAGCCTCGATTCAATTCATATTGGGCAAGGGGTGAAGCTTATAAGAAGGGATTTGATGAAGGTGGAGGTGTTTCTTAGTGAATGGTGAAGGAACAAGAAGTAAAAATGCGGACAGCTATCCTGACCGGAGGTGGGAGGCTTTGGAAATAAAGGTGGAGCAATGCGATATTGAAGTTGGAGTGGGTCTTCAAGGGAAATTCGATACAAGGAAGAGACGAAATAGAGAAGAAGGAGGGGAGAACATGGGAAAGGCAACACAGAAGAAAAATAAGTGGAAGGAGAAGAACTAGAGTGGACTGAAGTTATACCACGAGTGATGGTGGGATTTATCTGAGAGACAGTACTTGGAGGAGCATAAAAATGTTTACCATGATCGACCGATGAAGAGATCAAGAAGCTTGACAGGATAGATAGATTCTCTATATGGAATCCAATCCCTTGGATCATGCCAATAAGGATGTCATAATCCTCATCTTTCATCTGGCACATGATGGAGTATACCACCCTATGTTGTTTCTCTAAGAGATGGAGGTTAGAATTCTCAGAATAATGGAAGACACAATAAATGTCTGGGACCTCAAATCCCTCGTGCGAAGGTGTTGGGTCTTCTTGAGCGATGATGGGACAAGGTCGAGCATTCGAGCATCACAGTAAGTGGCACAAGAAATGGCAGAGCATACGATCTCTGAGTTCCGTTATAAAGTCAGACAAACATGAAGAGGAAGAATGGTGAACGTTAGCTTGCCCTAACCAGTGGGAGTATGCCACATGGTATGTAAGATCTATCCTTGACTAGGTTGACCTTGGTTAGAGGTGCTCATTTAAGGTAGCAAGGGTGCTAGGGTAAGTGAATAGAAGTGGCCACAAGGTGAGTTGACCTGGGAGTTGACCTGCCATGTGACATCATGGGAATAATTCAAAAAATAAAAATAATATAAAAATAGAAATATAATATAATGAACTCAAAAAAACATGAAATTGTAGATCTTGATGAGATCTATACTTTTCATGGGCTCAAAAACAAAAGAGGTTGTTTGTAAATAATTGAGTGTTTTTAGGTTTTAGGTATTTTACATGTACAAAATACCCATTTGATTAGTTTAATATTTTCTCTCGGTTTTCATCTTACTATAATATACGTATTATAATTTAATATATTATTGGTAAATATACATAATATCTTTTTTTTGAATTTTTGGAATTAATGATGGATACTTTAGAAAAATGCGGAATATATACTATGTACAATATAGTAATATGTAGCTTAATCTTTCTTTGAGGTTTCTATGCTTTCATGATGTATTTGAGTTTTGTACTTTAAGTTAGTTACATTACACAACGAGATACAAAAGCAATAGAAGTTTGAAAGAAAAGAAGAGAATATACACATAAAATGATAAAGTTCTATATGTATACTTGTATTATATACATAATAGCCCAAAAAATTCAAGATTCACATATGAAGTCTGATTCCTTTAAAGGAGGACTTCTTCTGAAGATAATTGAGAGTACATTACTTCAAAAATGAGTATTTTCATAAGTATCTGTAAGCATGAAATATATGGCTTTTAATTCCAACAAACTAAACAATCAACTTTATCAATAAGGTTCCTCTCAATCTTAATGCACATGGATCGAAAGGGACAAAGTTACCAATGAGTCTGTTCATAACAAGGCATGCATGATGAGGGGTGGGAGAAAAGGGTGTTGTAACGAAAGATTGCTAGCGGTGGCGAAGCCAGGATACTAGAGAGAGCACATTATACGACTACAATTTGATACTCTTCCCCCATAATGTACTTGCGTTGTCACTTGGGAAAATTTAATACATTGAAATTAGAAGACTCATTATTTGTCAGGAAACACTAAAGAAAAAATATTTATAAACTAATTAATGTGGTATATAAATTATGAGGCACCAATGCATGGACATCAGTTCTCCTTTGATGGTTGAAGGATCTATGGAAGTTGGGTCCCTACGCACGTGCACACACACAAATATTCCAATTAAAAACTTGTCTTTTCTTTAGAAAAGAAAATCTTGATTTTTTTACTAAATTTACTTAATTATTTACCTGGAATTAGTCGAATTATCATTTTTTAAATTTATATCTCATATTTTCTTTGATGATATAATAAAATAAAAATAATTTACAATTGATTGTTATAATATTTTTCATTAAATACATCTTTTTGAAATTATAACAATAACTATATACACACACCCTAGAACAAAAATCATTACACAAATACAAGTAAAGAACTTTTCTCTTATTTTACACTAGGTTGAACTACATAAAATAGATCGAATGCATCTACATTTAAGTCAAATGATCATCTCATTAATTCTTTAAATGTGTGTGGTAATGGAGGGTAGAACGTAAATATGCAAAACTATATTTTTTATGTATAGACAATGCACAATAAATATTCAAAACATGAATGAAATTCAAATTAGATTCTATATACAAAGTAGGAAAATAAATAGATAGAAAAAATGCAAGAGAAAGATCAGAAAAAGCTCCAGGTGGATAAATAGTTGACTAGTAAGTGACTAGTTGACTTAATAAAGGCATTAATGCTCTTGAAAATGATTTGAAAGACTACTGGACTAGTGGAGTTGATAGACTGGTTAGGTAGTTGAGCATGAGCCCAATCGACTACTCTAATACATTATTCTAGTCACAAACATAGCTGATCAAATGTAATGTCAAATATATATAATAGATATGTTTTTCTAGAGGCATGGTCAACCGACTAAGGTCAAGAGAGAGTCCTTAGATCGAACAATCAATCAAGTAGGAGCAAGTCTTAGTCGACTAATGCTACAAAATATAGATGATTTAATACAATACCACGTAATTGCGCACTCAATGATGATAGGCTAGTCAATGGTTGGGAAAACCGACTAACTAGTTGAACAACTGAAGCTACACTTTAGTCTTTAGCTTACTCTAACTTCAATGGATGTATCTACTTGCAATTCACAAGTCTACTTATTTTTTGAATGTCTAAAACCTAATCTAAAGAAGATATCAAAAGCATGAAACAAATAAAAGAAAAAAATAAAAGGAGAGATGAGGAGAATATTGGGTTGAGAAGAGAATGGTTCTTGAGAGAACTCTCAATCAGCTTTTGCAGGGGAATCGTGGCCTTGGTTTCGGTTCTTGTTAAGTGTACGAGACCTATAAGTTGTCAATCTTCTCTGATGTTGCATATTAGGTATGGTCTTAATTCTATTCCCCGAGAACCTCTATATTGAGATAAGTACCTTAAGTAAATATCTCGAAATTTCTTTTAATATCATCTTCTCATAATATATTTATGCACATTTAACATTTCCATATTAACATAAAAATTCTAAGGAAAAGATCAAAAAAATAGAAAACCAAACAAGGAGGAAAGATGTGCTTATGTATGCTTGTAAAACTTGATCAAGAAATAATAAATAGATATTTTAATATTATATATTTTCCCTAACCGTAGAGATTTGGGCAGAATGATCGGGTCTAAAAAAGAGAGGAAAATGTAAAGATAATATTAAAAATAGTCTTCCGCTTTTATCATACACGTGTATACATTGCACAAACTTCATTAATTTCTAATATTTTATGTCAAATCAAATCGTATGAAACTACCTTTATAATGCATATAATATTCACTTTAACTAACGAAAACTTTATTTAAAATTATGCCTATGGAATATATGATAGAAGTAATTTAACGAAGAAGATACCTCTTGTTTCATTGATATCAAGGTTTTCTGACTATGTCAAGGTTGGATCAGTAATTGATGCAGTCTAACGAAGAAGATCTTCCTTATTTCACAAATATCAAGAATTTCTGATTATGATTGGTGGTGTCTTGGAGGAGAACAAGGATGGAAGTTCAGTTTCGACAAAGAGAGACTACCAGTAAGCCTAAGAAGTGTAATACATAGGACCCTTATAATAATCACGGTGTAATGCATGAGTCTAAGATGTAATTATCAAGTGTTTAAGAGCATCTGCTTAGATATCATTTTTCTAATCCTCCTTAAGTTTCAACATATGTTGATACTTCTATTCAATTTAGCTTATCAAAAGAGTGATTGTAACGTCCTGAGCTTAGGTCTCTGGTCTGTTAACAAAGAAAACTGGTCATGATAACTTGTTGTGTAAGGGCTCAGATAGACTCGTTGACAACCACCCAAAATACTCAAGACCAAATTGTCAAGTAGTAGTCTCCACCACTTATAACATACACACACTTCGTGAGTTTTATATGTGGAACTATGTTTGAGGGTTTGGGTGTTACAACGATAAAGTGAAAACACATGAAGTTACAATCATTTTTTTATTTTAAACCAATTAAAATTGATTTTGTTTCTAATAAACTCGATTCAATTCCTTATTGTAGGTAAGGAAATATATCATCATGAAACATAAGCAAGGATTTTAGGTCAGAAAAAAAAAGATAATAATTAGTAATTGAATAACCGAACTCAATTTTCAGTTCTTAGAAAGATATTATTTTGATAATCGAACCATTATCCAGAAACCCTTTCTATGATTCGTTTAGGATTAGTCATGTTTAGTTCAACGACCTATAAATTTTTAACAATCCTACCTTTCTTATACCATGATAGCCTCCATTTGTCCATGGAGTTTACTTATTAAACTTAGGATAAAGTTTTTTATCTCGACATAAATTATCCAAAGATAAGTGATGGAATCGTGATTATGTTATCTATTATGTTTCTACCAATAAGACATCCATTCCTTATCTCTCAAAATAAATGAACAAAAAATCTCAAATAAGTGATTGCATCATGATTATGTTACTTATTCTATTCCTGTCAATAATATATATTCATTCACTATCTTTAAAAAAATGAACAAAAATCACAAAATAAGTGCTCACAGTAACTACATCATCTATTATGTCTATCCTTCCTTATCTCTCGAAACAACCAAAAAAATAATAAATAAACTTCATAAATTAATGGAATTTTTACTCGACACTATAACCTTTTTAAATTACCTCTACGATCTTTTGCACAACGTAAATACCCCCATCGATCCTGCAAATTACCCCAAGAACCCCCACAAGCTTCAAACAGATTAATCACAGGGTAATGAGGTAAGAGTTGACAAGTGTGCGGAGTTGAGGATGAAATTAAGTTGTTTCAAAGATCGTTGAGGTAATTGGTCAAGTTTATAAGATCTGCAGGGGGTAAAAATCCCTAAGGTGCCGTTCGGCACAAGGGTTACCTGCGGGTTAGAGGAGTTTACCCCCCTTAACTCACATCATCCTCTTTCCCAGTGGGCCCCACTTTATTCCTTTTTTAAAAAAATTAAATAAATCAATTTTACATCATCAATCTTATCAAAAAATAATATAGTATACCATCATATCATATAAAAATTATAAACTACTCCACTTCTACTCACTTTTCCAAACTTCAACACAATCACATCACAATAACTACTCATTTTTTCAAACTTCAATACAATCATATCACTCCAAACCTACTTCTAACCCACCCCCAGTTTCACCATCTTACCAAACACCACCAAACTCACCATAAATTAATCCACCTCATTTCTTATAACTCTGGCAATGTGAACCAACCAACCACAATACTTTATTGAGTTCAACATAGGAAGGATAGCTTCACGGAATTTCTCCAAACCACAAAACCCAAAATCCAATTGGTCAAATGGGGCAAAAATTAGAAGGGCGAAATCCCTCCAACGTCTCCCCAACTGGAAAGGAGTGGCCCCAAAACCTCTTCCACACATAACCCATCTTGTGGCAGAAACGATTCCCACGAATCACACCTTACGTCTAGGATCAAAAAAAGCCCAAAGCGTCTCTGCCACGTCACCTCCAGAGTGAACGAATCCCCTGTTACTGCACCTGCTGTAATATGCAAGCCGTCCGATCCGCATCGGAGGGCGCCGGCGGCGTGATCACGCCCATTCCCACCAGCGTGTAACAGGTGCTGTAACACTAGGGTCCGTTCCCACGTCGAGAAACTCCACATGAACTGGAAGCAGCACGACAGCGACTTCCCATCAGCCCACGTGTCCTCCGATCACACCACACTTCACCATTCTATCCCCTTCCATGGTAGCACTTTCTCCCTCCACCACATACACGTCTACTTAACCCTCGCCTTCCTCTTGAACATCGCCTCTCCACGCCATCAACCATGTTCGCAACCACAGCCCAGCGCCACGTCCTCCCCCGTCCCCGGCCTCCGAACCCGTGCCCCTGCCGACATGGCCCCCGAGCCGCATTGCAGGCTCCCATCTCCACCGACTCTAAGCAAGTTACCACGATCAGTACATCTCATAAGCTTGCTGTCGATGACCCAAGCCTCCAATCGACATGGAAGCACCGCGCTTGGGTGGCTGCTGGAACCGCGTCTTTGCTCGTCTCCCTCGCCAAGTGCATATCCGGCTCATCTGCCACCGGCCACCTCCTTGAACCCGCAATCTCCGCCTTCATGGGGTATATAATTTATTGCATAATTTGCTTACAAAGTTTTACTTTTAATGATTGATTTATTTTTCATACATAGGTACCTTCTGGCCGATCTAGGCTCCGGCATCTACCATTGGGGCATCGACAACTACGGCGATGCCTCGACTCCGGTATTCGGCAAGCAAATCGAGGCGTTCCAAGGCCACCACCGGTGGCCGTGGACAATCACCAAGCGCCAATTCGCCAACAACCTCCACACGCTAGCTCGCATGGTTATGCTGGCGGTGCTCCCCTTCGATGTCGCTACCGATGATCCTACGGTGCATGCGTTTGTAGTTGTGTGCGGCGGCTGCATCATGTTCAGCCAGCAGTTCCACGCATGGGCGCATACCTCCAAGAGCCGGCTGCCGCCCGTGGTGGTGGCACTGCAGGATGCGGGGGTGCTTGTGTCCCGGCGGATGCATGGCGCACACCACCGGCCGCCGTATGATAACAACTACTGCATAGTGAATGGGGTGTGGAACGAGTGGTTGGATAGGAATAGGGCGTTTGAGGCGATGGAGATGGTGGTGTTCTTCAGGTATGGGGTGAGGCCCAGGTCTTGGGGTGAGACTCAAGAGGAGTGGTTGGAGGAGGTCCGCCATGAGGATGGTGGCTCATCGCACATAGCTTTATGAGATCTTGTGATGTACATCGATTGATTTTTTTAGCTTTTTTTTCTACCATTTTGAGATAATTATCCATTTTGAGCTACATGTACGTGAGCCCGCACAGACACAAATCGCTACAACAAAATTTATCTGTAGTGACCATGAGAGATTTGCAAGGAGGACCATGTGAATATAGTCAAGTGGATGAGAGATTTGCATCTCAGCCCTAAAGCTTCAGATATTTGTGTACCAGTCTATCTCTGCCTTCGCATCAAGTGGGAGCTTCGAATAAATAGCATATATACCCAACTAGGGCTGTCGGAAATTTCTCGAGTTCGACATTCGCTTGGATTCAGCTCGCTAAAAGTTCGATTTAGATTCGGTTCGAAAATAAATGAATCGAACCTGAACACGAGTTTGGGCTCGATTAAATAAACAAACTAAGCCTCAAAAACATAGGTTCGTTCAGGTTCGATTCGTTAAAAGTTCGATTATATACACACATACATACATAAAAGTATATATACATACATATTGTATATATACGAGGGAAAAATATATTTTATATTAACATAAGGGCATTCACTTATTTTTCCAAACCCATCCAGTCAGCCACTCCCTAAGTCCCTATTCCCTATTTCCAAAATCCCACAAAACCCTCCCATGCAACTGTGGTTTTTCCCTTTGAAGAGAATCACATGCACAACCATTATTCTTAAACGAACCTTTAACGAGCCGAGCCGAACCGAACATTTACGAAACTTACCCGAGCCAAACCAAACCTGATTACAATTTTCATTTTATCGAGCCGAGCCGATCCCGAGCCTGAAAGTATGCTAAACGAACTGAACCGAGCCTGAATTGATTCGCTCAAGTTCGACTCGTTTACACCCTTATACCCAACTGTCTTACAATAACAGATGAGCCTATCATCATGTTTTTAATTTATTTATATTTTCAAATTTACAAACATGTCCCTGTTATGATTGTTAAATATTTTGCAAACCATTATAGCAAGTTATATGAAATCCATTTTATTTTGAAGCTTGTTAAATTCTCCTTAAAATGAGCTGTTATGGGTAATTTCCTAATGCAACCTAGGTTCTTATATATTCACCATAAATTCAATACAATGTGAAAAAAATGTCAAACTTGAATATGTTCTAGTATTTTAAAAGAGGAAACATTTGGTATAGGTTTCACATAAATCCATTGTATATTTTATCCTACAAAATTATTATGTATATTGCTTTTTTGAATATTTCAGGATATTTTATGCAATGCTTCTCAAAATAAAAAATACATCTATATGCCCCTGATTGTGTTTTGCATTGTACAATTTATCAAGGATTTCTTCCATGGCCTCTTATTTTTTAAAATTAGAAAACTCGGGCAAGGTTATGTTGCATTTTTATTTTTAATTAGCTCATATTCATTCTAAAAATACAAAAACATTCATAGTATGTTGCATTTGCATTGCCATACAGACCATATTTTTTGTTTTGAAACTATTGCAAGTTCACCGAAAGAAAGCAAAAATACATTAAACCTTATGTAAGTAATATTATATTTCCATTAAATCCAAAATACAAGATAAAGTTATGGAATCATGATTAAGTATCCTTTATAGGAAAATAAAATCAAGAATTTTAGGGTCCATTTACTACACATTCATAATTTTCAAATCAGCCCCATTTTCTTTTTCAAATGTTTTAAAAAACCTTATTCTCTTTATTTTTATTTTAAGTTTACATACATATATTTTTAAAGTATTCAAAAAGACACAAATTCATATAAACTAAAAATTAACTATTACCTAATTCTATTATATTTTTATAACCATTATCACAATTAAAAATAATTAAAACCCCCATCTTAGCCTTATCATTACTATTAAGTACAACTTTTATTTCCTTTTCTTGTAAGCATTTTAAAAACGAATTAAAACTGTGCGAAACTAAAAAATAATTATAAAATCTTGAAAAAAAACATTTGCATTTGTATTGATAGCATACATTCACATCACATACATTATATTGCATTTCCATGATGAATTAATTATTTCAATTTATTCCATTTTTAGTACATGAGTGATTTTTATTATTTTGTCATTTATGTAGTTTCGCTTCAGAATTTAGAACAAAATGCAAATATAAATTAGATGAATAAGGCATTAATCAGTAGACATACACCCACAAGAGTCACGCATGCAGATATCCAATGTGGACTCTCACACCTCTAAGCATATTCACAATAACCTCTAATCATGTAACCGATAGTGTTACATCATATTGATGTCTACAAAATTGATGTCAAGAGTTGTTTATCATATATTCATATTGTATTAGTTAAAACTTCGTAATTCTAGTCATTAAAGCTTGAGAGGGTAAATCCAAGGTGCTTTGCCACATTCTTCATCTATTAAAAGTTGCAAATAATGTAATGATTTTGTTGATTGTGTATGCACATTTGTGTAGTGAGCTCAAGTTAGACATGTAAAGTACTCCATGACAATCCATTATACAATAAAAGTTATTGTGATTATATCATCCCCTATTTGAAATATAACAAATTTACTTTTGCATTGTTATTAAGGTTTCTGTATGAATTGAATAGGACTCCTCATGGATGTCCACTCCATGCTATACAATAGTACTTGGGATCTCTCTTGATGACATTTTTTCTTCAATTCCAAGAAAACCACATTGCCTTGAAAGTTGAGAGAAGCGATGGTACAAGACTCACTACTTGATCGTCCCCTTCACGTTGTTAGTCATCGTCATACCCATGAGAGAAGCTACGAAGGGCTGGATTTGATTCGAGAGTTCTATTTCTATAGAGATTCATGCTTCAGAAATGATCCTAATACTCATGTGGTTATGCGATGGGTTGGAAAATGTATCCTATATAATGTGGTTTCACCACAATTTTTGTTATGCATTGTATCAATGTTCAAAAGATGAACACCTTTTATGCAAATTTGATTTCCTATTTCCACGTTTCCGTGATGTGCGAGTTATGAACTCCCTTCATCACTGGGGTAGTGAATATGATGTTAATATCCTTTATACTTTCTCCTATCTGCATTTTGGAAGTTTCATGCTCAAGAGTGAGCATTCTGAATCGAGATTCCTTCACCTTAGACATACATTCATCAGTGGTCTCAAAGAATTTCCATATATCGTATGTTGTCTTCAATTGAGAAACTCTTACAAACTCAGTTTCTAACACGCCACAATGCATGGAGTTCATTTTCTTTGAGTTAGGAGTCATTTGTGTCAACTTAGTGGTGGAATACCATCTCTCCTTCTCTTCAATGATCTTAACCTCCTTCCTCGTCATATTCTAGACAGCAAAGTTAGATGATTGAAGGAAGACCATCATCTTAGTCTTCCAACCGGAGTAGTTTATCCCTTCAAAAAAGGTGGACGAACCACGGAGCCTCCCTCCAAAACAAGATCCTGAAATGCTGGTCATTATGTATCTATCGATGGTTAACTTCCTTTACACGGATGAGGCTTTGATACCATATGTTGGTTCCCAGAAACCAGTCGATGGGTGTGGGTGGATCGATTTTATTACCCATGTCACTGCAATCACAAGTTCTAAAATACAACATTATGTAGCAGTTTCAATCGCAATAACAACCACAAGTTCATGGATATTTAATGTGGAAATCCTCATGACCAAAAACCATGACATGGTTAGCATGACCCACATGAGTCTTCCACTAACCTGAGTTGCTTACATGGGCAACTCAACCATAGGGTTCCACTAACCTAACCTGAGTTCCAATAGTCTTCCACTAACCCGAGTTGATTATGCAGTCAACTCAACTGTACACAACAAGTTATTTCAGACAACTTACAATTGTATTACAATTAAGCATAACTTAACAAACTCAATATTAAAGTGAATATGCAATGAAGATTATGAGCCAGAAATAAAATGATCTTACAAAGCGAGGTGCAGGCTCGCAAGATGAATCGCGGAACACTAGAGTTGTAGACATGTCATACATATAAGAGAAATAGCGCATGCAACTTTCTCCCAAAGTATGGAGTGGAGAACAAAGAGAAGAGAGGTTGTTACTCTTTATCGTTATTGAAGAATGAGGTATGTTCTTATTTATAGGTCCAAAGTCCCCATATGGGTTGGTTTGAGAAAGTAGCCTTTATGAACACATTGGAAATGAAATCCACTTCAAAATTCTTCTTGAAATAGAAAATGATTAATCGGGATATTTAGATGATCGATTAGGTAGATGTTGATAATTGATTGGAATCAGAAGCTCATCAATCAATGCCCAAAATTAATCGATCATAATACAATCATTATCTAGCCATTGGAATTCAAAACTCGATCAATCATAAAATAAGTATTAATCAATCAAGTGTTATCGAACTATCAAGAAAGGTTGATCGATCAATTAAGGCAAGTTGTCTAATCAGGGATTGATCAATCAAGCAAGGTTACTGGTCAATCAGGGTCTTGATCGATTAGTGTAGGTAAGTTGACCGTTTACCTAGACATGTTGACACGAAAGACAAGGTCAAAGTCAAAGATCTAAGATGCATGAGCTTGAGATCCCTTTTTTTAGCTTGAGCTCTTTAGCTTTGAACTCCTTTAGGCTTCTTTGTCGCTTAAGCTTGAGATTTTTACTCAAGCTTGATCTTGGTTTGATAACTTTCTGGCTCTTGACTTAGCTTCAAAATAATTGAACAAATTTTATTATCATCAAAATATGCATGCTCATGCACAAACTAACATGTTTCACTTCGACCACATGCCCATCGAGCTCGCCAAGCCCCCACTCGATTGAGCAACTCCTTCTCCAGGATCTAATTGCTAGACACATGTAGTAACCACGTCATAAAACATTCAGATCCCCTGCTTTAGTACAACCATTGATCGACCATAAACTCGAGGCACCTTCACATCAGAGAGTAGTTGCTCTACCTTGGCCACGTTTCTCTTTAGTTGCTTGAGTTTGGTGTCCACTGCCAGCATCTATTTGATCCCTCCTTCCTTCAAATCTGCTACTCCGGGTCGCTCAAGATGATAGCGGACGATACATTTCTCCTCCTCCTCTATCGACAAATCAACCTCTAAAAATCAATCTCTCCTCGCATGTGTCGTTAGATAGGAGAGGCTCCTCCAAACGCATCCATTCACACACAAGAGATCCTTACTGGTGACCTGGGACATGGGTTTGTATCCTTACCATCGAGAGGCCAACTCCCCATAACCATTCGATCAATAGATTATGTCTCATCTAAGCACTCCTCACAACTATATATGTGCCATTCGATCAAGAGGAATCGGCTACAATTAAGTTTCAGGGTACCCTGAGAAATTTACATGAAGGACCGAATAACTTATCATAATTGCATTAAGGTTCACATGTGCAATTTCGTTCAATTTGAACTTTTATTTTATTTGCAAATATTCCCTCGATGTGCTCAAACATGTGTTTGAACCTCCATTTCCCATCATATATGAATTACAAAAATGCACGTTATTGCATCATTAATGTTAAAAAATTTTAGTATTTTTTGCACTTGTGTGACATGAGATTGATATTTTAAAATTATTGTGGTGACAAATCTCATAGTTAGTCAAATTTGTGTTCTAAAGTTTATATTAAATTAACATATACTCCAAAAATTCTCAAAAACCCATATTTATAGATATAATTTTACTCTAACATGCCTCCAAAAATCATTAAAATTTCATGTCTCATGTGCTTAAAAATAAATATCAAATGACTCTAGTAATTTACTTTAATTTATTTGATGCAAAAATTTAAAGTGCCATGGATTCTTCATTCAAATATCTTTTTTATGGATTTTTAATTTGCAATAATAATAATATTTGGTATTTATTAAGTTTAAATTGCTTCAAATCACTATATCTATATTAGAAATTCATAAAAAATACACATTTCTAAAAAAATCCAAGAAATTGTATTAATTATGTTTTTTTATTTGCTCCTCCAGACTAAGTGCTATTAAGTATTAACTTCAGTTGTTTAAGAAAATTCTAGACCATACCTGAACTTTGTCTATTTTTAATGATTACATATTAATTCATAAATCTCTATAAAAATATGTTTTAGTTTCAGCATTGCATGATATTTTCAGGAAAAATAATAATTGTCTAACTTGGGCTTTATTTTCATTAAAATTAGATTAGTTTATTTACTTATTTTCTTAAGAAACTAATTTCCTTATGCATTTTGTTTAAATTTCCTCTTCTGTAAAAAACATAAAAACGACTTTCTAAATATCGACTTGCTAACTTATCTAAATTGATTCCTGAACCAACATTTTGCCTGCTGTTGTCGACCGTGGGCTTGCCCAAATAAAAAGTAAATCGCCTTACAACGTATCGATTGATCATCTTTTGGGTGGTTTTGATTAGTCACCTGTACTGAATACTACAACTAATTCATGATTATTAAAACTAGTAAAAAGTGAGTTTTCAAGGTTGTATTAGGAAACTTAGTAGTACAATACACCCTTAAATATATACATATGAAGATCCTCCCAATACCATATATCCTTGATACTCTAAAATATTAACATATGATCAATCAAATTCAACATGAGATAATCATCCCTAGTGTTTTCTAAAATCATGATTGCTTCATAAGAAGCATTAAGAGAATCAAGTATGAATACTTGATAGATACCTATAGATATGTTCAGTTTATTAAAAATATATCAAATTAGAATCAAATTAATACAAGAGTATGCTAATAAGTGAGTGAGTTGAAGAGTTTAATTTTTTCCATTCCTATATCACTATATGTTGTATCATGTAAAAAAATGGCATTTGTTGAAAAACTGTGTCGAGCCATGGTATGGTTGGTGATCAGGAGAACTCTCACAAAACTCTTCAGGATAGTCAGGTTTTCTGAAGGCTAAATGCAACATGGGATGGTAATGTGAGTAAGGAATCCCATCCCTTCCTGAGGTAGACATTTGGAAGTCATGGTAATCTTGTTATTTCGAAAATCTTATGGAGATTATAGGTCCAATCTTTTTAAAATTGTTATTTTCGATAATCTTATGGAGATTATAGGTCCAATCTTTTTAAAATTGTTATTTTTGATAATATTATGGAGATTATATGTCCAATCTTTTTAAGATTATTATCTACCTAATCACTTTTTTCGTTTGAACTCTTTTAAAGTTGAGGACGAACTTCTTTTAAGATTATTATACTATAACATTTCGACATTTTAACGGATCAATCTACCCGATAGCAAATTCATTTAGATGGAACCACTTGGAAAAATCGCAAACTGGTATGGTTAGAAATTACCTGTATAATATATTGGAGAAATATTAATCCTAATTAAAATTGCAAGTTAAGGATAATTAAAGTACAAAAAAAGAATAAATTGATTGGATAAAATAAAAAGGAAGTTAATATTTATTTTGAATTTTAATTATCAATTTTTATGATAGAGATAATGAATGGGTTAATTATTTTAGTTTAAAAAGGTGGAAATAATGCGTGGATTAATTATTATTGTTTAAAAAGAAATACATAGGTGATGGATGGAGAAATTAAAAACAAGACGAAGATAATGGTGTAATTAGTTGGATGTGATAATGACTCCCATTAGGATCCCATCACCATAGATGAAGTGGCGTTCTTTTGGAGAGAGTTTATGAGAGCCCTGCAGAGAGAGTTACACATGAGTTCAACATACTACCGTCAAATGGATGGGCAGAGTGAGTGGACCATCCAAACTTTAGAGGACCTACTGAAAGCTTGTATTGTGGAGTAGAAGGGGTTGTGAATTGGTAAACGGACCCAGACCCACCTAAATTCGAATTTGTTTAACTGATCGACTATATAAGCGATTAGGATGCATGCTTGATCGACCCATCTCCATTTTCCAAGTCCGAGTCGCTGGAGCTCTGTAGAAAATTTTTTACCTTCTCTTCCCCAAAAAATTATGCACTCCCCCATGAATTGATGGAGAAAGCTTGAAGAATAGGTTCCCAACCCAAAAGCATTGCTGGATGGATGTTTTCTTAGGGTAAATATCATAATTCTTCTTGTCATTTACCTAAAAACACCAACTTCTTGATAGAACCTAATACAACTAATATTCATTTGTTTCCATACAATTTATATAGTGGGTAGATCTACATGCTGTCAATGTAGATCATGATGTTGGTAGTTACTTGATACAAATGCAATGTTGGTGATATTTTGATGTTCTTTCGGTTGATTTATTGTTATACTTTATTATTATCAATGTATGAGGTTGTTGCATACGAATTTTAGAAATAATAAAATTCAATTTATGAGGTTAAGGACCTTTGATACAAATTCCTTAGTAATGTCTCGAGAATACATAATTCCCTCATAGTTTATGAATCCGTAATTAATCATCTTTATTATTTTATTTTAGCTTAAAATATCTTCTAAGATACATGTAAATGTCGCAAATTCTCATCTCTTTACAAACTAACATCATATGTTCGTATTATTTAATTATCATTTGTTTAATGGAAAATAAAATAATAAAGTATACTAGAAAAAGAAAGAAAGAAAAAAAAGAAAGGAAGGATGTACATATGTACAATAGGTACATACTGATCCTAAACATGAGAGTACATCAAGTATTGACATAATCGACAAGAAATAAATAAGAAGGGGATAGGTTTTGAATAGGATTTTGCAAGGGTCTAGAAGTCTCATAAGACGAGAAATCCGGTCAGTGTAATAGTCCATTACGAAACTCAACTTCAAACAGCAATTAATCCACAAATAAATCAAGCAATGAAATAAAAGTGTGGAGTTAAAACTTATTATAACTCTACAATAAAAATGTGTATAATGTGCAAGTATTATAGAGTATCGAACACAGGGAGCAGAATGAATAGATTTTGCAATAAGATGTAAGAAATGTGATGTGCGATTCTTCTTGTCTATTGTTTTATTATTTTTGTGGATTTTATATTTTATATATATTATTTTTGTTTTTATATTTTTATATTCTATTTTAAATTTTATATTTTTATACTTACTTTTTACATTTTTGTAATTTTGTATTTCCTTTTCTTTTAACTAAGTGAAAAATGAGAAGACGAGAGCCGCTAAATAATGGTCTGACAAATCAGACTCGCTGTCGCTGAGGCGATTACTCAAGCCTTCACATTGATTAACAATTAACCCACACAATTAATTAAGCAATCAAGAGCAATGATCAAAATTGATTATACCCTACTAAGAATGTATAGTGGCAAGCAAGTAGGGGTCGAACACAGGAAACAAGGGTGTAGAGCTAGCTAACAGAAGTATCACACATGGTCCAGTAACCACTTAGCCAAATTAGCAAATTTTCGTGGGTTTTTTATTTTAAAACATATTTTTTTATTTGATTTTTGATTTTGTATTTTTATATTTGGATTTTTAATTTTCTGATTTTATATTTTCTTTTTATATTTTATATTTTTTTTATTTTCTTCTTAGAATAAGATATAATATATAAGATATATGTAGATATACTAGAGATAAGAGAGAGATATGAATAGGTAAAAATGCTCAAAATACAGGAAATAAAATGTTTTTGGTCTTTTTATAATTTTATGATGTTTTTGTGATTTTTAGAAGTTTTTCTGAATGTTTTTGGTATTTTTAAAAGTCAAAACACTAGAAAACAGTAAACTGAGCTACTGGCTGAAATTAAAGCGAGGATTAAAAATAGCAAATAGTATCCAAAATTCCTCAAATTAATTTTAATTCACAGGGATGAAATCAAAGTAAACACAGAAACTGAGTTTGTATTTTTAGGATGTTTCCAGTATTTTTTAGATTTTTAGGAAGATTTTTAGAGTTTTATAATTTTTAGGAGTTTTATTTTATATTTTTTAGTGTTTTTTGGATTGAAGTTAAAAGACACTAAAATAAGCAAAATATATTTTTTTGGGATTTTGTTGAGATGTTTTTATAATTTTTATGGGTTTTCTAATGCAAATAGTAGTAAAAATCCATGTTTTTGAATTTTTATAAATATGAAAATGCAAAAATTATGCAAAATAAAAATATGGCGAGGAAGAGCAATCAAACATGAGCTTAACTTGATTTTTTGGTGATTTTTAACGATTTATGGATGCATGTAATAAATAGATACAATAATAAGAAATTATACTACTGGCAAGGGCATAAATGTAAATACACAGAAAGTTAGGGGCTTGGTTGCAATTTACCAAAAAATCACGCACAAAGCACGTGTTCTGCTGTTCGCAAGGGTATAAGTGCAAATAACAAAAACCGACATGGCAGAAGTGCAAATAACCCACAAATATATTTAAATCACCACGCACAGGGGTATAAATGTAAATACATAAAAGTTCAAGGCTCTTAGTGCAAAATGCCCAAAATCACGTGTTGCATCACGTGAGGTGACGTGGCCGAGGACTAAAGTGTAAATCCAAGAAAAATCAGGGGCCTAAGTTTAAATATTACAAAAGTTAAACAACTGCTTGGAAAATTTTCTGGATTAAATAATAAATACGCAAAATAGGCGGGGCTGATTTGCAAAATGACCATCTTAGGCGCGATCAAACAGCACAGCGTCGTTCACTTAAACACGTGGCGTGACGAGGGCGCGCGATACCCCTTCGCAGCGGACGGCGGAGATTGGAAGCTCTGATGTGATCTGACGGTCGCTGCTCTCGATCATCCAACGACTATGGGTGAATCTGGTGCTCGCTCTTGATCGGATTGTCGTGGAAGACGTTGGAAGAACTTCTCCTGGAGGTCGTTTCGAGCAACGATGGTGGCCGACACACGACCTCTCCCGCCCCAGGAGTAAGGGCAAAAGACTCCTGGGGTTGCTCCGCGTCGAACGAGGGTCTCAGCCGGAGCTGAGATGGCGAGATTTGGTCGGACAACGGAGGTGACTGTTGAGCGCGTTTTTCTGGGGTTGGAAAGTTAATTGGTGAAAATATGTCGTTGTTTTTCCCCAAAATCCTGCGTCAACAAAAGATCATTTTTTTTAATTTTTGCTACTTATTAACCTGTATAGCGGACAGGGTCGAACTCAAGGAGGTTACAATTCCCGAGGGTTATTCAATTAATCTAAAATAAATCAAGAGAAAACAGGAATCTCAAAGGACAACTATCCTTGGTTTTTGTGATTTTTTTTAATATTTTTATTTTTTTTATTTTTTTATTTCTATTTTTTTTCTGATTTTCAAATTTTTAGTGATTTTAATTTTTCAATTTTTTTTTATTTTCAAAAATAACACGATGCAATATTCACAAGATTAAAAATACGCACACCAACTCTTTTTACAATTTTTCAATTAGTAAAAAATGTTCAGAAAAATTCAAAGAAAATAATTTTGGGTTTTAAAAGTTTTGAAATATTTTTAAGAATTTTTGTGGAATTTTCAGATGTTTTTGTATTTTTCTAAAAATCAAACAGTGAGAAAATAAGAAAATGTGCACAACCTGGAGTACTTTTCAATTTAATAATCTTTAAAAGCCCAAAACTCCTAGAAATTATTTTTAAGACAAACTAGAAGAAAATATCTACAAATAGGAACAGAAATCATAATTTTTGGATTTTTGTAGAATTTTTTATGATTTTTATAAAGGTTTTGTTGTTTTTCAAATTTTTTGGGTTTTATAAAGAATTAATGCATTAAAATTGGTCTGAAATTAAAAGACAATGAAATAAAACTACTCTAATTTTTTTGGAATTTTTGGAGCTATTTTCGAGTTTTTATGAATTTTTGAATTTCAAGAAGACAAAAAGGCATTGTTTTTTATTTTTTTAATAATATCAAATGAAGTCAAAATGCAATGAAAAATTTATGCTAATAAAACAATCACATGAAGAGCATAGCATAATTTTCTCAGAATTTTTGGATAACAAATGACATTTATTTTCTTCAAAAGACCAAGCAAATCATCGTCATGCAGTTCGGGGGCTAAAATGTAAATATTAGAAAAGTTCTGTACTGAAATGTAAAGTTTCAATATTTTTGCCTCAAATAAATAATATAAATGAATAGCAAGGCTAAAATGCAATTTACCCAGTTTGGCACATGCTGAGCACGTGACTTGCTTGCAGACAGGGGCTTTTGTAATTTTAGAATCCTCCGAGGGCTGATCTGCAACTATTCCAATATAATATTTTTTTTCTTCAAAAGCCCTAAGCTAGGGCTTCTTCGTTTCACGCACAGAGGGAGCACAAGGGGCAAGGCCGCCGCCCGCCCTTCTTCTTCACAAAGGCAGGCCGCCGGCGGCGCGTAGGGGCTCGGCGGCGCGATGGAGGACGCGGCAGGGGCCTCGATGGAGTCGCGCGTTCTGCGCGTCTTCAAAGGCGGAGGGCGGACGCGTGCGGCACCGCCCCACGCGGCTGGGGCGCTCTTGCATAATGGCGAGGCGGCGTCAGAGGGAGGCTGCGGGGCGCGGCAACAGGAGCACGGGCGGCTTGCGGGGCACGGCAACCGGAGTGCGCGGCTGGGCGCGGTGGTACGCCTGCTGGAGGTAGGCCGCCGGAGGCAGGAGGTGGCGCGGAGAGCGCCTGACCGACAAAGGAGGAGGGGCGGCGGCGCCTGGGGGCAGCCGTCCCTCGTTGATTTTTTTATTTTTTTTATTTTTTTATTTAAGATGTAAACAGTGAATGAAATAAGAAGGAAAAAAAACTTTTTTTTTATTTTTTTGTAAATCCGAAAATGAGAGCAAAGATGAGTAAAGAAAGATTTTTTTATTTTGTTTTTTTTATATTTTTTTATATTTTTTTTATATTATCCTGCAAAACAAACGTTAGAAACTAATGTTTTTTTATTATTTTTTTATTATCTTGCAAAATAAACGCTAGAAATAAAGGGGAAAAATTTATTTATCTACAAAATCCGAACATGGATGGGGATTCGGTGACGATGAAGGATTCGAATCCGATTCTCCGACCACCGTGCGTGGTCGGAGTTGATAGATCGTGGAAGATAGAAATTGAACGTGGAGAGATCGAGAAAATGAGATGAAAAATCGAGTCGGTGGTGGAATAAATTGTGGTGGATTTTTTTAAGATCTAGAAGAACAAAATGACGATAAAAAAATGCGACAAAATAAAAGGCGATTAAACTAAGATAAAAATGCGAAGAAAAATTTGGATCTCACCTTAGGAGCGGAAAATGGACCGTGATCGCCTCGACAAGGCCGACTCACTGTCACCGGGCGGCTCGGAGGCTAGGCACAATTCTCAACGAAATTTTCTCTCGGAGATCGGGCTCTTCTCTCTAAAGATTGATCAGGTTGGAATGAGGGAGATGGAGCCATATAAATAGAAAAGAGAGACATTTGAATTTTTGAATTTTTGGATAAGAAGATAAGAGAGGAATTTTTGAATTTTTTGGTGGAAGAGATAACATGAGAGATAAAATAGAAAGATAAAATTATTTACAAAATTATCTAATTTTTTTGAATTTTCGTCACTTTATTTATTGGAATTTGAAAATATTATTTTTTTATTTTTTTACGATGGTTGGTTAAAAATTGCAACTATATACATGTACTATATACATATATGACATTATATACAAGGGTAAATGATGAAATTAGCATTTTTTTGTTTTAAGAATGTTATTAATTTTTTTATTTTTATTTTTGTTTTAAGTAATTAGTAAAAATATTTACAAATATACATACAAATACAATATGCACAAAATACAAGGGAAAATTGCACAAACCACCCCAGAAAACCGACTTTTCAGCCGTAACTCCAAAAATTATGAAATCACATCCATTTTGAAGATAATTTAATTTACAATTCAATGGAAGTGATATTGGTTCAATTTGAGATCATATGGAGCCGGAATTAATCTTTCAATTAGTGCTTAGTGACTTTTTTCCATGTGTGTCTACTTTTATTCTGTACATGATTTAATTGTGCAATCATTTTTATTAGTTAGGACAAATTTTTATTTACAACTTTGGTTTTTGAATGTTATTTGATTTGGGGTCAATTAAGGTACAAATAAATTAGTGTTAGTTTTATACAGATATACACAAAATAAGTGAGAAACACATTTTTTTCGGATTTTCTGGTTGAGGACCCTATCTCCCCCTACTTTATTCCTGGTCGATCAGGTCAAGTCTTGACCTTCTCTCGGGGTTCGGGTCATCCTGTATACAGTCTTCCTCTTTTTTTATTTTCTTTTCTTTATTTTTCCTTTCTTTCTTTATTTATTTATTTTAGGTTAAAATTAGTAAGAAATGTACAATATTTACACACAAATGCAAGTTAGTAAAAATATGGAGTTAGCGTTATACGCAGGTGTTTTATAAGGGATTTTAAGCTAAAATAAATGAATAAAGATGACGAATCGCAGATTCATCAGTGACCTGGGACGTGCTTCCCCGAGTAGTTGAGGCTCACAGGAGCCTCCTCTTGGGCTCTTTCCTGCAGGGTTAGAAGCACAGCAAAAAGGCGAAGCTCGGGGAGGCGTTTTGAGGGAGAATGGAAGCGGTTTGTGGCTCGAGCGTGGAGCTCCGACGGTCGGCGGAGAAAGGAGCTCGGGTAGTTCGATCTGGGCAAGATCGAGGTAGATGGATGGGTGAGCGGAGCAACAGAGCGATGAGGAAGAAGATGGAGGTGAAAGAAGTGGGTTTAGTGCAGTGGTGAAATCGGAAGGTGGAGGCGGAGCGGAGCTCCGCCGTGGATTCAAAATCTGATTCACGACGAACGGCGGAACGAGAAGCTATAATACTGCTAGACTACACTACTCTAGGTCTAAACTACAAGAAAGTGCAAAAGAAAGGAGGAAGGTTCACCAGAGGGGAAGTGGGAAACTTCTGGCGGAGCTCCGGTGAGGGAGTGGATCGACCTCGATTCGACTCCAATTGGCACGAAATCTGGCTCACTCGCTTCCTGCTGTCACCAGGAGTACGAAGGGATAGGGTTTGCAGCTGAAAATGGAGGAAGAGGGATCAAATTCCAATTGAAGGTCAAAGGGACTTTTGAAGAAGTGGAGAATAGGCTCCGAAGATCGAGGCGATCAAGCGAATCGCGATTCCAATCCTCGATATTTCATCTGGGCGTGAATCACTGTTCATCGAGGACAAAAAGGTGTGAAGACTTCGACATCAAAGGATGCAAGACGAAGCCTCAAAAAATCCGCAAAAGCGGACAAAAATGAGTTCTGACGGCAGAGGGGGGGTCGGACAGTTGACCCGCGGTCAACTGTCCAAACCACCTGGTTGGTCCACGTGGACCAACCAGGAAAAACCTTTCAGAAATTATTTAAAAAATCAATTAAAAATAGTAAATGAATTTATTAAAATTTGGTTATAAAATAAAAAATGTTTATTATTTTGTAAAGTATTTAATTCTGATTTTTATTTATTTTTCTGAGATATAAAATTACAAGTTGCCTTTTATAGCCTTATATAGGTATACATATCTATATATTTTAATATTTTATTTTTATTTTATGTATTTAATTTATTTGTTTTGTTTTATTATTTTATATATTTATAAAGTATTTTTATACACTTAAATATATATTTATTTTAATTTTCTGATGTATTTTATACACTTGATAAAATATAAGTAGTAATAGGTTTGTTTATAGGTATTATACCTAGGTATTGTATACAAGTATTTTATTTTTGTGTTTTATTTGTGTTTTATTCCTGTTTTAATGTACACATATATTATCAATAATTTTTACAAAATTATAAAAATATAAATTTATAAAAATAAAGAATAATAAATAAAATGAATATTTTAATTAGTACAAGTATGCAAGTGGGGTCCAAAACTCAACTTTCAAACCGTAACTTCGAAAAATACGAAACCACCTCCATTAAATAGATTATTTTAACTTATATTCAATTAAAGATGAGTTTGATACATTTCAAGTTTTTATTTGAGAGATATGGGTCTGGGAAGTTGGGATTCTGGAATTTTATTCAGATCATAATTTTTTATTTGTACATTATTTTTGTGTGAAACCAATTTTGTTTTTTTATTTATTTAATTATCTACAACTTTTATGACAAAGTTTCTTTATTTGAGGTATAAAAAGTGGAACCAAAAATAGGTCCCAAAAAGTATAAAGAATGGGTTAAATAAAAGGGATTTTTATTGTATTTTGGCCCTTATCTCCCCCCTACTTGATTCCTTCTCGACCTAGTCATCGAGATGCCTAGGTCTCGGGGTTTCGGGTCATGAAATTTTACAATATTTTATTCTTTTTCTTTTCTTTCCTTTATTCTATAATTTTGGCTTTAAAAACCGCATTTTATACAATATTTACACAATGATGCATGAATGTTAAAATTCCTAAATTAAGCCTATTTACACGCATTTACTAGGGTTTTCAAGGAAAAAATGATAGAATAAAGATGATGAAATGTAGATTCATCACTAAGTAATATATAATATATAAGACTATATATAATATATAATAATGTAATTATAAACACAACTAAAAATATCAAAGGACAAAAAAATAAATTTTTGGGGGGTTTTAAATATTTTCTACTTTTTTATGATTTTTTAGTGAATCCAGATAAATTATATGTATATATATATGATTAAAGTCAAAAATGTTCTAAATAAGGGATTAAATAATAGGTCGAAATGGACAAGAAGATTAAAAATAGCAAAATAAGTCCAAAATTCTTAAAATAAATGTTAATATATATAATAATAATATAAATAAAATTAAGAGATAGACAATTTTTTGGTATTTTTGAGAATTTTTAATCTTTTTATACTGGATTTTAGAGTTTTTGAATTTTTATGAGTTGTATTTTTATATTTTTAGGGTTTTTGATTTATGAAGTTAGACTATAAATAAACGCAATAAATATTTTTTTTTGAAATTTTTCAAAAACTTCTTATATTTTTAGTAATTTTTAATCAAAAATAGGGAATATTTGTGCTCTGTTTGATTTTAGATCATGTTAAAAATTCCTAAAATGGAAAAATATGGTGTGGAAGTTTGTGCACTAAGGAGCTTAACCCGATTTTTGGTGACTTTTAGAGTACGGATGATATATTTGATGAATAGGTAACAATCGCAAAAATACAAGTCTTGAAAAGTACATAAATGCAATATAAAATAAACTTGAGGTGCTAAAGGCAAATATCCCAAAGTCTTTGAACTATATATGAAAGTTTCAGGACTTAAAAAACACATAAACCCAGTAGGGCCTTGATGCAAAATAGCCAAGCCCACGTGTACGGGCACGTGAGCCTCGATGGCAAGGACCAAAGTGATATTACAATAAAGTAGCAGGGTGGTTCTACAAACATTACAAAACTAATATAATTGTAGAGGAAAGTTTGAGTCCCAAAATAAATACAAAAATTGGCTGGGTGAAAAGTGCAAAATACCCAGACGTAGGCAGGAACAGACGGTGGAATGCAATCACTTAGCCATGTGTCAAGCTCAGGTGTGACAATGATGTTTCGGCCTCCAATGGCCAGGATTAGATCATGTGGTTGGCATCAAAAGTGGGGCAAGCGAAGATCGAATGGTGGTTATGCATTCTGGCAAATGAAGGCGATCGAATGGATGTGAAGGTGCTCGGAAGAACAGGGAAGAACTCCCATTCCTCTGAGCTTCAATCGGCTGCAGCGAGCTCCTCCAACCTCCCCCTTCACTCCAAAAGCGCTCCTTCGGTTCCTGATGTCCTATCATAGCCATGGAACTCCCCAAAATGGTCAGGCACCATCGAATACACTTCGACGACGCACGAAACCTAGAGCTCCTCTTTGAACTATGAAAGCCCTTGAAAAAGTGTATTTTGCTTCGTTTCCTGTAGGGGTTAGTCACAAAAAAAGGGCAAAGCTCGTGTGAGCTTCAGAAAGAAGAATGGGCAACAATGGCGGATGGATGGTGATCTATGGTGTGCGACGAAGCGTGGAGACCGAGGCTACATATCTAGGCCAGATCTGAGTGAGAAGGGGTGTGGATGATCAGAAACTGACGGGGCAGGATATGGAAGTTAATGGCGGGGTGTAACACAATCGGAGACAAGCGAAAAGGTTCACCGGAGCTAGGCTCGACGAACTATGATTTGGGAATTTAACACTAAATACGTAATTAAAATATAAAATAAAAACAAGAATAAAACCTAGGGTGAAATCTAAGCTAGAAAATAAGGAAGAAATAACCTCGACCGGCCGGACCATGAGATGGGACCTCATGACGGAGCTCTGTCGGAGGTGGGTGGAGATCACCTCAGAGCTACTCACTAATTATCCTAAATTCATGGTTGGGGAGATGTCACCATCCTCCAGGCATTGGGTGCACTAGAAGGAGGAGAAAGGGGCCAAAAAGAATTCAAAAAATGGTGGAACTCGGATGAAGAATTTTGTACAGGTGAAGGAATGGGGCCAAAGAACGAGGAAAATGGGGCGAATCGGTGGAGCACTCCTCGAAAAAATGCTTGTGCGTGAATCACCAAGGATCGAGATAAAAAAAGTTGAGAAGACCTCAAAATTGGTGAAAGAATCAAGTGAGGTAGAATTGAGAAAATAGGTCAAAACCTAGGTATGTCGGACTATACGAGTCAGGGAGTTAACCGGAGTCAACTAATGACTAAACCTGGTTGACCCACGTGGACCAACCAAGAAAAACTGTCCTGGAAATTATTTGTAAATTACATAATAAATAATAAATGATTTTAGTTAAATAAATAAAGAATGTTTATTATTTTTTACATTATTTTATTATGATTTTTATTTATTTTTTCAAGATGTTTTATTATAAGTTAATTTTTAAGGCTTTATTTATATGTATATTTACTTGTGTATTAACTATTTTATTTATTTATTTTGGATTTCATTAATTTATTTTTCCTATTTTGTAAATTATATCTTATTTTTATATACATAATTATATTTTATTTATGTAATATTTATACTTGAATAAATATAAGTATATATTATATAGGAAAAGGGAAGCTGAGCCCCATGTGCAGCTATGTTGCTGCACCCGAGTCCCCCACCATTGGATGAAGCGAGCCCACACCATTCGATGAGTCTGTTGAATGAAGCCCCAAACCCTTGCAGTTCCTTGCCCAAATGCATCTCTCCTGCAGCCTCGCACCCAACCCCACCTCAACCCTTGTTGTCGTCCCTGCTGCTCCCGCCTCCCTCATACCCTAGCTGGCCCTCTTCTTCTCCCAGCTCCCCCGTGCGCCGCCACGAAGGGTGGTCAAAATCTAGCGAGGAGGAGACCCCCACAGCCCTCGCTCTGAGAATCATCTCGTTGGTGCCATCCCGTGCCTTCTCCTCCTCACCACGGTGGTTCAACGTTCATTGTTGCTATCACAAGGTCTATTATTCTCCACATGTGAGCCCTAATTCAACTTTAAAGTACTGATTTTCCCCCATGGCCATGATATCAAGAAGCAAACACCTCGACATTCTTAATTGGGGATTTCATTTTTTTTACTTGGAAATCAAAAGCAACACCTTTGGTAGAGAAAGATCTACTTGTCTTAAAATTTTTGGTGCACGATTTGATACAGAAAAAAATAGACAACATTTTCGGTCTATCCCGAACCACTATTTGTTCCTAGTCAATTGATGCAAATATATGCTACTATTAGAGGTTACATTGCTTTTTGTTGCTTTGGTTTACTATATTTAATGGTTTTTCCAAATTCCTTAAGTGAATTTAACTGTGGAATTCCACCTTCCTTAAGATTGATAATCTTTTCTCTCAATTAGCATTCATTTTTTATGTAATATGATGTTGTATAGGTCATATATTGAGTTGAACGATATACTAGTGGTGTTGTTTTCCTATCATTTCATAGGTGTGAGTCTGATTCTAACTGATAGCATGCACAGAAAGGGCATTCATTGGGAGGAAAGATATAGTTCTGTTCTTGCCTCTACTTCACTAGATGGCATTTCATTGGCAGATAGTTTATAGTATATGAAACATTTATTGTATCTTGAAGCTGCTACTTTTTTGTATTTGATTTTATATGAAAACTACGTCAACCATTCATCGAAATTACGGATTTTGTTATAAACCTCACTATTCAATGCTGAAAGAAATCCCACCATTGAATTTAGAAAACATTTCGATTTCCATGACCCACTATGGGTTAAAGCTAAAGGGATACCACGTAAGGTAGAGAGAATGAAATCTAATCTTGAAATGTCTTTTTGCGCGAATGAAATCTAGTCTTGAAGTGTCTTATTCTCGAGCTAAAATAAAGCAATGCACATGTGGAAGTTGGGGGAATGAAGGACATTATCAAACTACATGCAAAATCAATGTAAAAATTCCTTGGATAATTGGTTCCAATTTTGATTCAGATCTACTTTCTTTAATTTATTTCTATAGGAGGCAACTTGACAATTTTCATTTGGATGTATGTCCGGACATCAATGGAAAATACAAACTAAAGTTTTTCATGTCTTCATAGCTATTCAGTATGCCTACATCATGTTCCCCGATTGCGTTAAAAGAAAGAAGAGCTCAAGCTGTGCCAATTCTCTGAAGCTGACTCTTGATGCCCAGTGGAAATTGATTGTGATGGTCTTGTTTTGTGTCAAGTTGTTCTCCTAAAACATTCCTACCACTTTGTTTTGTTTTTAGCTTTTACTTTTGTAGTCTCCTTGTCCTGCGCATGTGCGAACAACTCTCATTGTCGTGTTGTAATCTTGAGCAATCTTCTATTGCTTTTGTTCTAGGCCGATTGCTGAAATGATGAATGAACTGATTTATTTTTGCAGTTCGTTGATACAGTTTTGCAGTTCTATCTACAAGATAAACTTTGACAGAGACCATTCCCATTTCATGAGAGCATCACCTATGTCAAATACACAAGAATGAATGCCCGTCACAAATAAAAACTCACTGCATGAACCATCCTAGATGAGGTGAAACTTCCCATTATTAATTAACAATTATATATTCTCCAACTCTGGAAGGACTCCATTTCATGAATGAGTTCGTTATTCACATTATTTTGTTTTTCTTTCAATGAATAAATTCCAGAGTGTGGATCATCATCTTGGACACTATCACTAATTGCTACAGTGCTAATATATGAAATATGTTCATCTTGAGAAATGTCGATAGAACTTAACCCAATCGATGGATGTGTGGTAAGCAAGGCATATATATTACAGTTGAATTATGAATGTTGTTCATGTAGGTTCCAAATAACAGGATGGTTATTAATCAACAACTAATGGGATAACTATCAATTAATATTCTCCATATATTGTTTCTTTCAAAGTGGATACTATCTATGCTTCAGTAAAATTTAATTTCATCAACTGAAAGAAGTTTAGTAGAGAAAAATGTAGAATCAGATTAATGTCTGCAGCTTAGGTCCCTCATAAGACTCATTATGCATTGTAGTTAATATAAGATGTCGTTGGAGCGTGGGACTCGGTAAAGTCGATACGCTTCATCTTATCATTGTTTTGTGATGGAGAAGCAACAAGTATCATCGTGCACATACACTCATTCACATATACACTCATCCACATATACACTCATCACTTATTGTTTATACATGGAGGATGGTTCACCCGAGCTCGAACCCATACATCTATCTTATCAACGTCTCGTAATCGTAAGTACCTCAAGATGTAATTGCACAAACTACATTGAACATTCATCCATTCCCCACTAATCATTTGGTTTTAATCAAGATAAAAAAAATATCTGTGTGCAAAACACCATAACAACCCTCAACATATATTGAAAGCATCAGACCAAGCTCAGGTGATTGCCAAACTGCATGACTAAAGAGTTTGAACTTGGCATCCATAATTGGACATCTCACAGCTATCATGAGCACATACCCAATAGTCCACAACATTTTCAATCGAAATCAAACATGTTATATGAAGAATGGTTGACATAGTTTGCATATAAAATCCATTACAAGAAAGTAACATATTCGAGATACAACAAATGTTTCAACTACTATAAATTTTTTCCAGTGACATGCCATCCAGTAGGTAGTAAATAGGGGCCAGAACATAACTACAACATCCTTCCCCATAGATTTCCCTTTCTGTGCATGGTATCAATTGGAATCAGAATCACATCCTCTGAAATAAGAAAAAACAACACCATTAATCCATCACTCAACTCAAAATATGCCCTATGCCACATCACATTTATCTAGAATTACATAAAAAGGAATGCTAATTTAGATAAAAGAGAACGTAATGTAATGGCCAATTAACTCCATAGTCTTATGAAAGGTGGAATTCTAGTGTTAAATTCACTTAACGAGTTTAGAAAAACCAGTAAATATAGTAAATCAAAGTAGAAAAAGGTAATGTAACCTATAATAGTAGCATATGTTTGCATAAATTTAAGAGACGAAGAACAAATAGTGGTTTGGGACATACCAAGAAAGTTGTTTGTTTTTTCCGTATCAAATGGATTGAAAAGTTTTGTAGGGCAAGCAGATCTTTCTGTATCGAAGATGTTGCTGATAGAATTTGAGTTCCAAGAAAAAAAATGAAATGAAATCCCTAATTAAGAACATTGGGATGTTTGGTGCTTGATATCATAACAAATAACCATGGAGAGAATTAATACCTTGTAGTTGAATTAAGGCTCGCGTGAGGTGTAAGAGTCCTTGTGGTAGCAACAGTGAACATTGAACCACTGTGGTGGGGAGGGGGAGGTACATGATGGCACCTACAAGATGAGTCTCGGAGCGAGGGTAGCAGAGGAGTCTCCTCCTCATCGGAGTCAATCCTTCTTTGCGGCAGCGCACAGAGGATATGTGAGAAGGAGAGGGCCAGCGGGGGTGTGGGGGAAGCGGGAGCAGCAGGGACGGCAACAGAGGGTCGAGGTGGATGTGGGGTGCGAGGGCTGCGAGAGATGCATTTGGGTGAGGAATTGCAAGGGTCTGGGTTCCATTCAACAGACTCATCGAACGGTATGGACTCGCTTCATCCAACGATGGGGGACTCGGGTGCAGTAACATAGCTGCACATGGGGCTCAGCTTCCCTTTTCTCGTATGTTATACGTATAATTATCGTATATTCATCTATGTTATTAGTATACATATTTTATTTTAATGATTTCTTGATTGTTTTATGTTAATTTTAATATGTACATCTATTAAAAATAATATTTACAAAATTATAAAAATATAAATCTATAAAAAATAATAAATAAAATGAATATTTTATATAGGTAAACTTTACAATATGGGTCCAAAACCTAAGTTTCACATCTTAACTCCAAAAATTTGAAACTGCCTTCATTAAATAGCTCATTAAAAATTATATACAATTAAAGGTGATTTTGATATATTTGAGTTTTTGTTTATGAGATATGGGTATGGGAAGTTAGGATTTTGGAATCTTATTTAGAGTATAAAATGTACGCAGTATGTTATTTTTACATGAAATCAATTTTGTATTTTTCTATATATTATTCTATCACTTTCATGCACAAAATTTCTTTATTTGATATATAAAAAGCAGAAAATAAAATAGGTGCCAAAACTGAATTAATGATGAATAAATAAATGAGAATTTTAATGAATTATTGGCCCTTCTTCCCCTACTTTATTCCTTATCGACCCAGTCATCAAGATGCCTAGGTCTCGGAGTTTAGGATCATAAAATACCTTTGGACAACTTTCATGTACAAAATTTCTTTATTTGATGTATAAAACTTAGAAAATAAAATAGGTGCTGAAATTTAATTAATGATGAATAAATAAATGAGAATTTTAATGAATTATCGGCCCTTATCTCCCTCTACTTTATTCCTTGTCGACCCAGTCATCAAGATGCCTAGGTCTCGAGGTTTAGGCTCATAAAACACCTTTGGTACTTTATTCTTTTTTTCTTTTCTTTGTTCTATTATTTTGACATTAAAAACAGTATTTTATACAGTATTTATACACTAAAGAATGGAAGTTAATATGTACAAATTAATGATTTTTGCATGCATTAGCTAGGGTTTTTAAGACCAAAATGGTAGAATAAAGGTGATGAAATGGAGATTCATCACCCCTTATACTTGCCTTTGCTAGTCCCTAGCAAATACTTATGCAATAAGTGCAGAAAATGAAAACAAAGAAAAGAAAAAAGGAAGAAAGTGGATTTAATTTAATTCTCAACTTATCTTCACAAAATCAAAGTTTGGAGCTTAAATCGGAACTTTGGAATTTTAGTGAGGTTGGAACCTTATTAGGAATCAGATGTGAAGCACAACAGCCTTCGAGAATCCCAAATCCTCAATAGCTAGGTCATAATATTTCAACTCATACACAAATCCTTTTGACTTGAATCTTACTTGTACATTGTATGTGATAGTGGTTCCCCTCAATTGAAATGATAAAAAGACTGACTTCTTTGGCATGACATCCCAATGATTCCCCAATCCAGCAAGTCTTTCCTCGAGGAGTGGAGTATTTCCTTCTAAGTTCAAGTGACAACTAACTCAAGAGGAGGGGGTAAAGAGAAGAATGGGTGGTAGCCAGTGTAGTTACCTAACCTACGATGCTCGACCAGTGTAGCCAAGTCACCCAGCTGTAGGCTCACATGATATGACTTTGGAGATCAAGCTAACTTATTGGCTATACAAATACATAGACTTCGGCGAGCACTTTATTTTCAATCAGGAATGTCTAGTTTTTTGGAGTTTTTGCCTTTTCTTCTTCTTTTACTATATACATTGGCATTTACATATGGATTTTTTCCTCTTGAGCCAGTAGACTATCCCCCTTTCGAAGCATTATTGCAACCCACACTCTCCTGTCTTTATACATCTCTGCTACTGGGTAGGTTGGGGTGCACTTCCCTCCCTATAGAGGACAAATATTTACACTTGTGAGCGTCTCATACCGGCAAATTCAATCCCATCACCACTCCAACTTTGTTGAGCCAAGTGAAAGGTGCATGTGTCCAAGTTAGGTCATTATCAACAAGAGTCGTTCATGTGCTCCGAAATACTCTACTTAGGCAGTCAAGAATACATTGAACCAAGTCTCACGATTCTCAAAGAATTAAGTTAACTAGACCTAAAGTACCTCAACTCCAATTTCTATAAGGTTCCTATGATTAGATAGATTTAAGGTCCAATCAAGATCCAATCTTCGGATTTTACTTAAACTGGTTTAATTATCAAACTAATCCGAAAAATGTGAATGTTATGCAAATTCTATGTACAACGCAAAAAATATTTTTGGGATGCAATTTTTAAACTTTTGAGATTTTTATGGATTTTTGAAAAAGGTTTTGCAAAGTTTTATGCAATCTTCAAAAAGATTTTGCAAATTTTTTGGTATTTTTGGTTTTGCAAATGTTTTTGGTATTTATGGTCTTGCAAATATTTTTGTATTTTTAAAAACAAAAGATTTTGGCTGAAAATAGGTACAAATATTTAAATGGGGATGCATCGATTATTTGCAAGAGTTTATATTTTTATGAATCTACAGGGGATATGTTATTATATTTATAGATATAATAAATAAAGAATTTTTGTATGATGCATATATTCCTCAAACTTATTTGAAAATGATTTTTCAAACAATATTGAAAACTATAGTCCGAAATATTTTTCACAAATAATTTTTATAAAACATTTACAAACAACATTTGAAAATCATTTTGGAAAGGTTTTTCAAACAATATATAAAATTTTTTCAAATATTTTTGTAACCATTTTCAAAGATAATTGTAAATAGTTCTTCAAATATTTTTATTTCACACAAAAAAAGAATTTTTTACAAATAACATATTTTTACAAAGGTTGAAAATATTTAACAAAACATTTTCCAAATAGTTTGCAAAAGATTTTTCAAAAAGAACTCAGCTTGGTGAAGATCGTGAAAGTTCAGTCTTGTTATCTTGTTTATTTTAGAGTTGGGTAAGAAGATAAAAATTGTACAAACACTTAGGAGGCCTGGTATTGGGGCACTAACCTTAGTGGGTACATGAGCAACTTAAAATGAATACAATGAGGAGATTACTCACCCCAAGACAAAGATTTTTCTTTTTGGTTGATTTTAGGGTCGAGTGATATTCACAGTCCTAATTTTATTGATTTTCACTTTTTTTGGATTTTTAATGAAAATGCATGAGCTTGATGAGGGATCAATTCCTTTTAGCTCCTAGGTAATCAAAATCAGAGGAAGAGATGCAGAAAAGCAATGCAAGCGATAATTGATAATGAATGCTAAGTAAATGCTCACCTTGCCTCCAGCTCTCTACATGCAAGGATGCCAAGCAGAATTGAACCTATCTATATGCAAATGCAAGCCAATGAAATCACCCTAAATCATAAATTTCTATTATCGTGAAGAATAAATGTTATTCAGTCATATATGGAACCGAAAACTCCCGTCCTGGGGAGCTCTTTGGTGCCTGCCACAATGGGTCCTGCAAGCACTGTATAGAGTCCCTCTCAACACTCTATTCCAAGTCTAAATGAGAAGAAACTAAACTTTGGCTAGATCCAAACATAGATATAGTCACACGCAATGATAATTAAGTGTTTGGACCTAAAACTATCGTTAAGCAGTCCTGATGCTAGGGCTCAATCACACGAAAACAGATAAAAAGGAAATCGTGAAATAAATAAAAAGATTGGCGGTGAAAATATGAAAAAATGACGAGACCTCCATGGAAACAATCCCTCGGACAGTGGACCTCGTAAAGCACTAAGTGTCCCGAGAGTCTTGGATATTACAAATTAAGTATCTCTCTCTTACTTCAAATTACAAATGAAAATAAAAATAAAACTAAGTGCAAATGTTTTCAAAAATTCCCCAAGTCCTTCTTTGTTGCTTCATCATGACAACTAGGTCAAAAAGCCAACCTTGCTTCACGTGGGCGAGTAGTCGCTCCTAGAAGAGTGTCTCCCTTGATCCATGATTCCTCGCAACCAAGTCAAACATGGAGAGCGGTTAGACAATTCATAAAAAAATATCAAATGAAATAAAAAGAAATAAAAAGTAAACAATAAATAAGTCACAACTATTAAAAACCGATCTATGCGCAGTTGCTCCTCGGTAACGACGCCATTTGTTCAACCACGAAACCCTTTTTTTTGGCGATTTTTAGAGCACGGATGATATATTTAATAAATAGGAAACAATCATAAAAAAATACAAGTCCTGAAAAGTTATAAATGTAATATAAAATAAACTTTAGGTACAAAAGGCAAATATCCCAGTCTTTGAACTATCAATGAAAGTTTCAGGACTTCAACAAAATACATAAACCCGCAAGGGCCTTGATGCAAAATAGACAAGCCCAAATTTACGGGCACGTGAGCCTTCTTGGAAAGGAACTAAGTGTTATTACAATAAAGTAGCGGGGTGGTTCTCCAAATATTACAAAACTAATATAACAGAGGAAAGTTTGAGTCTCAAATTTTATATACAAAACTAGCTGGGTGAAAAGTGCAAAATACCCTGACGTAGGCGGGAACGGATGGTGGAATACGATCACTTAACCATGTTTCATACTTAGGTGTGATGATGACGTTTCGGCCTCCAATGGTCAAGACTAGATCATGTGGATGGCATCGACGATCAAGGCGAGCAAAGATTGAACGGTGGTTGTGCGTTCTGGTGGATGAAGGTGATCGGAAGTTTGTGAAAATGCTCGTAAGAACATGGAAGAACTCTCGTTCCTCCGAGCTTCAATCGGATGTAGCAAGCTCCTCTGTCCTCCTCCTTTACCATGAAAGCGCTCCTTGGGTTCCTGATGTCCTCCCGTAGCTGTGGAACTCCTTAGAATGGTCAGGCACCATCGGACACAGTCCAACGATGCACGAAACCTAAAGCTCCTCTTTGATCCATGAAATCCCTTGCAAAGGTGTAGTTTGCTTCGTTTCCTGCAGGGGTTAGTCACAAAATGGGCGAAGCTCGTGCGAACATCAGAAAGAAGAATGGGCGACAATGGAGGATGGGTGGTGATATTCGGCGTACGGCAGAGTGAGGAGACCAAGGCTACAAATCTAGGCTAGATCTGAGTGAGAGAGGGTGTTGTGAATGATCAAATGGTTATAGGTCAGGATATGGAGGTGAATGGTGGTGCATGGCACAATCAGAGATAAGCAAAAAGGTTTGCCAGAGCTGGGCTCCGGTGAACTACAATTTGGGAATTTAACACTAAATACGTGATTAAAATATAAAATAAAAGCAGGAATAAAATCCAAGGTGAAATCTAAGATATAAAATAAGGAAGAAATTTCCTCGACCGGCCAAGACCAGGAGATGGGACCTCACGACAGAGCTCTGTCGGAGGTGGGTGGAGAACACCTCAAAGCTACTCTATGATCATCATAAATGCACGACTGAGGAGATATCATCATCCTCCAAGCATTGGGTGCACTAGGAAGAGGAGAAAGGAGCCAAAAGGGATTCAAAAAAAGGTGGAAGTCGAATGAAGGATTTTGTACAGGTGACAAACGGGGCCACAGAACGAGGACGATGGGGTGAATCAGTGAAACACTCCTTGAAAAAACGCTTCGGCGTGAATCACCAAGGATCGAGATAAAAAAGGTGGAGAAGACCTCGATGTGAATTGGTGAAAGGATCAAGTGGGGTATAATCGAGAAAATAAGTCCAAACGTAGATGTGTCAGACTACAGGACCAGAGTCAGGGAGTTGATCGGAGTCAACTGAACCTGGTTGGCCCAAGCGTACCAACTAGGAAAAACCATCCTGAAAATTATTTGTAAATTACGTAAGAAATACCCAATAATTTTATTAAAATAAATTATAAAATAAAGAATTTTTATTATTTTATATATTATTTTTTTTATTTTTTTTATTTTTTCAAGGCATTTTATTATAAGTTAATTTTAAAGGTTTTATTTATAGGTATATTTACCTATGTTATTAACTATTTTTTATTTTTATTTTTGATTTTATTAATTTATTTTCTTTTTTGTAAAATTATAACTTATTCTTATATGCATAAATATATTTTTATTATATTTTATGTAATATTTATACTTAAATAAATATAAGTACATATTATATAGTTATAGTTATTGTATATTCATATATGTATTTAGTATACATATTTTATTTTAATGAATTCTTGATGGTTATATTTTATTTTAATAAGTACATCTATTATAAAAAATATTTACAAAAATACATAATTATAAATAACAAATAATAAATAAAATGAACATTTTATATAGGTAAACTATACAATGGGGCTCCAAAATCTAACTTTCACACCTTAACTCCACAAATTTGAAACCACCTTCAATAAATAGCTCATTAAAAGTTATATACCATTAAAGATGATTTTGACATATTTTGATTTTTTATTTAGGAGATATGGTCTGGGAAGTTGGGATTTGAGAATCTTATTTAGAGTATAAACTGTACACAATATATTATTTTTACATGAAATCAATTTTGTATTTTTCTATATATTATTATCTACAACTTCTATGTACAAAATTTCTTTGTTTGATGTATAAAAAATGAAAAATAAAATATATGTCAAAAATAAATTAATGATAAATAATAAATGAGAATTTTAATGAATTATTGGCCATTATCTTCTCCTACTTTATTCCTCATCAACCCAGTCATCAAGATGCCTAGGGCTCGGATTTAAGGTCATAAAATACCTTTAGTATTTTTTTATTTTTCTTTTATATTCTTTATTCTGTAATTTTGACATTAAAAATAATATTTTATACGGTTTTATACAATAAATGATGGAAGCTAATTTGTACAAATTAATGGTTTTTACATGCATTATCTAGAGTTTTTAAGGCCAAAATGATAGAATAAAGGTGATGAAAGGGAGATTCATCAATAGGGTCATTAACTTAAATAAATCTCAAAAACTCCATATCACAATGTACATATTAATCACATTCACTATGTGAATATCTCGTATTATTTTATTTATCATTAAATAAACTCAAACAAAAATGTATTCTTCGTTAAACTTGTACATAATAATGTATACTAAATAATAAAAATAATTGCAAAAATAAATCATGTGTATGTAAAAAAGGTGCAGTACTCAGAAAATACATAAATAAGAATTGAAAGTTCGATATCTACTCCATATGATATCAAAATGAATCAAACATAATTTCAATGTACGCAAAATAAAATTTTATTTAAAAAGGTGGTTCCATGAAAATTGGAGTTAAGATGCAAAAGTCCTCTTTTTGGGGTATTATTTTCCTTGGTACTTGTACCACGGTATATTAGCATGTATATATTTTATTCTTTGTATTCTTGTACAAATTGTATTTTTAACGATTTGCAAATATTTATATTAATTATTTAAAAGTAAAAACTTCAAAAGTAAAGAAACAAAAAAATAAGTCTATTTATTATACTAGTATAATGTTGTTATATTGTACATGCATGTAATTATTTGTAATATTAATTAATATATAAAAATAAAATAAAATTCTATTTACAAATCCCAAAATCATATTTAAATATATAATATATAAAATAACATGTATATTTGTAAAATTAAATAATTTAAATTTTATATATTTCATATATATGTATTTTATACTTGTAAATACAAGTATTTACTTATTTTAACTATGTAAATTAACGTATTTAATGGATTAAAAACCACCAAAATTATTTTAGTAATTTATAACCTTTTTTATGTTGACTATTTTTAAATTTAATCCATTTACTATTTATTTGCTATTTATTATTTATTGATTTTTAGTGTAATGCTTGGCTCTGTTCGAGCATGCATCTGATTGGTTGAGATCTAATTGTTGGTTAGTTGATCAACCCCTTCTTTTTAAGCTCCATACCCGAGTCCCGCATGGAACCTCTTCCTTCTTCAAATTTTCTTGCTTGACTCCGAGCACCTCTCGTCCTGATTTCTCCTCCCTTGGGTCCATCTCCTTTTCTTGATTATCACCTGAATAAGAACATGCCCTATCCACTTTGTTTTCGCTCCCAAACTTCCTATATTTCTCTGCTTTTCATTACATATAAAACCCATCCTAGGTGCCTCTTTTCATGTTCGATCTGTCTTTAGCTTTCTTCCCTGAGCTCGAGTGAACGTGAGAGAGGTGCAATGATAGAGCATCAACTTCCATCAAGCGAGAGCATGCGAGAGAGATTCAAATGTGATCCGTTGCCGATAAAGATCTCTCGGACAAGCTGAAGTTCTGACATTCCCATCCATTGAGGCAAAACCCATCTTAGATTTATTCTTTTCTAAGTATCATAGCTTTGATCCGATTTGATTTCATTCAATTTTTCATTTGGTTTATTGTGATTTTACTTTTGTAGTATTAAATCTCCATTCGGATCTCCGATTATGTAGATTGGAGGTTTCACACCTTCGATTTGAATCCCCTTTACTCCCATCATCAGCATCTTCCTTCGACTCCTCTTCTCCATTGCAGAGATCCGACCATCTACCTCCAACTTTCACTTCTTCTTCGTTTAATAATCAACAGCTGAGGATCATCAAGCTTTAAGCAACCATTGTATACACCTACAGTTGACCAATTGGAGGAGATCAGAGCTTAATCGACCCATTTGACCATGCATCCGCAGTTGGACTTCTATGTCTCTTCATTATAAGATCCAGAACTGAGATTCGATTCAAATCAATGTGAATTAGTGCAACAACCATTTGAGGCCTCCTCATCTCCGATACAAACTAGATCGGACGAGATGAAGCCAATAGAAGTCCATCAGAGTCCACCTTCTTCAGTGTTCTTACAACCATCCTAGGATTCACTTGATCGAGGAAGAGGAGCCCATATCTGATCAACACCTTTCATTCGTGCCTAATTTAGAGCCATCGAGCAACGATCCAATCGGCAACATCCAACTACGTGTCGCCTCAACCACAACACGTGAGTTGCATATGCTTATTTGGCGACTTTGTGTAATACCTCCTCTATTATTTTCTTAATTATATATAGATCCTAAGCACGCGTATGCATGCGAAAGCTTGCATAATTGTAACTTTTCCTGGGTGCTTTTGTTGACTACAGGTTAGTACTTATGAGTTGTAGTCACGTGGATATCCATGTGATTTCTTTGAAATTTTGTACATTATCTACTGATGCGTTTCTTTTAAATCTTTTATTTCTTGAATTAATTAGTTCTCATTATCTAAAAAATCCAAAAAATTAGGACAAATATCTAATAATCAGATCTACGCCGGATATAATTTATCTTGAAAAGTTCTTTTATTTCTGATTTTAAGAAATAAAAAAAACAGAACATATTTCACTACTTGATCTTTAAAGGTTCAAAAAAATAAAAAAATATGAAAAAATCTAGAAAATCTATTGGTTATATTTTACTATATTTTACACTTATAGAAAAAATATCATAAAAATACCAACAAAAAATCACAAAAAACTTGAATATTTGAACAATATCCTAAGAATTGTATAAAATAGTAGAAAGATCAGAAAAAAAATATGTGCTTCATCTTGTTTTAAGATTAATAAAAATACTTTTATAAAAAATTAGTTTCTGATATGTTTGAGTTAATTTATTTTTTTAAATCACAAAACAATAGCTTATTTCTCTTTAAAAATTGTTTTCAAATTTAATTCCATATAAAATCCATAAAAAATATCAAAATATTCAAAAATCACCAAAAAATAGTAAAAATTAAAACATAGAAATATTTTATTTCCATATTTTTACTTTATTTCATATTTTTAAAAATCTAAAAAGGATGTTTTCATTTTTGTATATATTATCATAAATTTTTGTAAAAAACATAAAATTTGCAAAATAAAAATCTATTGAAAAATAAAAGTTAGAAAATGTAAAAAAAAATAAAATTAATTTTAAAATATAAAATTCATTAAAAAAATTCATAAAATCCTTAAAAATAATGGAAAATTCCTAAGTAATAACTTTGTCGTCACTTAGTTGAAAGTTTGTCTCCCAGAGTTCTACACTCTCTACACTTGCCACTACACATTTGTTAGGCTAAACAAAAAATCAAAAGAAAACAAGTTTCTTTTTTTATGATTCACACTAGGTTAACACCCGTGATATTGTTGTTAGATGACATATAGGTTTTGACTTCACTAGATGGCGCCATTGTTGAGGAGGCACGACTAAGTGGGTATAATAACTATGATTTTCTACTTGTTTGTTTCTTTTATTTTCATCACATTTTATTTCATTTATTTTCTTTTGTTCTCATTATTTGGATATTATCTTGGTTTCGCTTTCTCTTTGTGTTATAGGGCTTAGGTGTGGAGGTTGACCTCTTAGGGAGCTGAGTAGTCGAGGCGCGTGGAGGCATGTATTTAGAGTGAGCTGGTTGCAGAGGAGTCGCATGAGGAGGAGGAGCCACAAGAGTATTTTTAGTTGTTTTTCTTTTGGTTTTTCATTTCCTATTATTGTAACTAATTTGTATTATATTTCAGGCATTTTCCCTTTTCTTATTGTATAAAAGGGTTCCCTTAGGGCTATCCTAAGTTGTAGCAGATACTTAGACATTATCTTATGTGTTTGGGAAACTTGTTTTGCAGCACAGGTACCGGGGGGTTCAACGATTTACATGGATTTCATTGACTTCTTTTTTATTCCTCCGTATTTTTCTCATGCTTTTTATTTATTTTTTTTGTGATTTGAGATTTTTTCTTTTCTTTTTATTTGTTTAGTGTTCTTGAGCCCCTGGTTCTAGGTTTCGATTTAGTTAAGCCCGGTAATCATTAGGCCCAAATTATAATAAGAATATATGTTTCTATAGACATACGTTTTGTACTTGGTTGAAAATAACCGTGCTTCCTGCTGATAGAAGTTCTTACTAGGGAGGGTCTTGCTAGCATTGCATATAGGTTAGATTTAAATTTTATTTGTGGATTATATTGCTTGTAGATTGTTGGAGGAAGGTACACATTCTTACCCCTACATGCATCGTTGATTTCATTATGAAATGGCCTTTTTGACTTCTTCCTCTATATTCTTAGATTAGGATAATAAAGGAATCGAAAAAATCTTTAGGTATTTTTTATTGAAAAATAGTCAGAAAGGTGATAACCACATAAAATTAGGATTGCTAATACACTCGACCTCTAAAAATAAACATAAGGATTCATATTTGTTCTGGGGAGAGCAATCCCCTCATTGGACACATGTATATACCGTTAGACTTGAGTGGGTGAGGGCATGTCCCTAAGGATTATAGCCAATAAATGGACTTGTGCCCTAAGCACCCTTGTACAATCTCTCGACACTCGATTGAGCTGAAAGCACTTGCCTCCAACCATAGAAAGCTATTTTGGTGTGCTTCGCTTCACATCTCACTTTGGGCCCGATATGACCTGACAACTCGGGCAAATGGTTCCACTGCTTGGGGGTGCGAAGATGTTTGATGGGCAGCATCACTTTTAAACCTGAGATAAATAATTGTGTGATCACCTAACTCTAAAACAAAAAGATAAACAACAAAACCTTCACAGTCTTCACAGTGTCGAGTTTGTGATTTGGAGTTTGATTTATGTTTGCTTGTTAGAATAATGATCCTCCTGCATGATTTGTGCCTTTCTTCTTTTTTCTCTTCGATTTGACCTTCGTGTTCTCGCATCTTCCTTTTGTTTCGAAAATGTCGGATTGAAGCAATTTATCTTCGAACTTCGCGAAATTATCTCTTTCCTCTCCAACTTATTTGTCTTCATCTTCACCACCTCAGGATGACTCTCTTCTCAAGTTCTCTTCTATTTCCTTAATCCTAATTTTCACCGATATACACATTGTTCAAGATTGACCCTCTTCTTGAAATTTTATTTGAAACTCCTTCCTTCATGAAGGATGATCAATTCCATTTATATTTCCAGATACATAATCAATGATAGAGGACTTGATGGCATCCAAGGTAAAGGGACCCATTGCAGACTAGTCTAAGAATAACAATACGATGTTGGCATCCATTCAGGTCACTCAGACTCAACTGACAGAGCATGACATATCGAAAACAAGTTAGTCTATGACTTCCTTGGGGTTTTGAGCTTAGAGAATTATAGGCTAGAGATGCCTCTTATCGGGGCTCTTGATGAACAAAAAATCCGCCTCTTTAATAGTCATAGATTGTAGTAGTATAGGAGACAGATTTCGGTCAGCAAAAACCAGAAATGTTTGAATGTTGTGGGGTATTTATAACTTGGCACGTCTACCAAGTTCAAACATAGGGAAACGATATACTTTAATTTATCTATCAAATTTTGGTCAATTAAGCATATGTGTGAATAATTTGCCAATTAAAGGCCTCCATGCAGATGCCTGATAAAAGGCAAGCAGAATGATGCATGTAGATTTTTTATTTCATTTTTCAATGCCATTATAAGGTGATGCATGAGAAACATGAATGATTGAATGCAAGGATTATGCAAGCAAATTATGCCCTAGAAAGATTGCATAAATGAGCAACAATATATGGTTCAATATTAGAGTATTTGCACATTTAGATGCTACTACCGTACTATCAAGAGGATTAGCAGCCAAAGCAGCGGTGGACCCTTTGGATTCAACGTCAACTATGCTCCAACCTGGGATCGTTGGCGAGTAACATTATGAAACTACGCAAAGAGTTAAGCAAGCTTCACAGCGCTACAAAGAACTTCAAGACATTATAGCTATCCCTGGATTGGATGAATTATCCGAAGGGGATCGTTTAACCGTGGCAAGAGCATGAAAAATTGAATGTTTCTTATAACAACCCTTCTTCGTAGCAGAAGTATTTATGGGCTCTAAGGGGAAATATGTTGGTCTCGCGGAAACAATTAGGGGATTTCATCTAATCCTTTCCGAAGAATTAGACAGTATTCCTGAGCAGGCCTTTTATTTGGTGGGTAGCATCGATGAAGCTGCCACGAAAGCTATGAACTTAGGAACTTAGAAGTGGAGAGCAAATTGAAGAAATGACCTTGAATCTTTGTGTACTGGCCCCTAATCGAATTGTTTGAATTGAGCACAAAAATATGAGCAGCCGTCTATTAAGGGTGAGGTCATAAAGAGAAAGAAAAACATCTAACATTAAAAATTCATTTCATTTAAAATGGTGTCAGATAAGAAAATTAAACATGCCATGAAATAGATGATGAAATAAGGAACAAACGACACTAAAATCATGCAATTTGGACTTATGATGCCGAACATATGAATAAAATGGTGCAAGGGCATAAATGTAATAAAATGCGAGAAATAAAAGGATAAATAATCACAAATAGGTCCCTGGAGGGTCATATTTGTAATTTACAAAAACCAATAGGGGTCCTCTGCAAAATTTCTAATGCGCACAAGGACCTTTTTTGCAAATATCAGAAAAGAGCTGGGAATCCCTTTAAAATACCCATGTATGCACGTAACGACACCCACCTAGGGACTAATATGCAATTATCAAAACTACTAGGGTCTTCTCTGCAATTTTCCCAAGCCCTCATGTCCTGGGCACATGAGGAGCTAGGCTCGGGACTCATCGTAGGCTCAGGCCATGTGGCGTCTGATAGGGGATGGGCATGAGGTTCGATGAACCCGATCCTGGAGGTTCGGTAGGAGGCTCGGGTTGACTACGTGGCATCATAAGGGTTGTCCGATCGAAATGATCGAATGGTATCCTCTCTTCGTCATCTATCGTTGGTCGCTGAAGAAGGCGGGGCTCCAGTGACCTACTAGAATCTCCTCCGTGCACCCAACACTTGCCTGAAGGTTGGAGAAGCAAGTTAATGGGCTCGCGAAGGTGCTGGAGGTGTGGCAAAGATCCATCTTCATCTAGAGGAGCAGGGCGGAGGGAGGTCGTCGGAGAGGAAGCACGAGATCGGAGCTTAGGTGCGAATTCCGGCCGTTGAAAATATGCAATGGTTAGATAGCCGAGGCGTGCCTTTGTGCAGTGCGTGCGTGAGGTCGTGAGGTGAGCGGAGGGCTACGGCTGGTCAGAGATGGAGCCATGGATGGGTTCTCCTTCGGCAAACCTAAGAAAAAAGAGGTAGACATGGTGGGGACTGTGGAGAAGGGACGAGGGCGTGTGAGGTAGTCATAGAAGGTAAGGGTGAACTAGCGGAGTTTTTGGGATGGATGGCAGATGGTGAACGGTGATTCGCTGATCAGGATAATTCCAATAAGATCAAGAAAAATTGTGCGGTGGGAGAAACCTAGAGATCAGAGAAGAACGGGCGGAGGAGGTGGCATGGGCTGAGCATCTTAGGACGCTCTGGGTCATCGCCCAGTGTACACGGCCATGCACGGAGCTCGAGCTACCGCTGGAGGTGGCGGAGCTTTACATGGCAGGGCGCCATGGATTACACCGGAGGCTAGGTTCACCAATGCCTCGACATTTGGCCACTTCGTTGTCACCGGAGGGTAGGAGGCTGGGTCGAAGCCCCTTGGAGTGGTGGATGATGGGCAACGGTGGCGAAGGAGTGGTTTTTATAGGAGGTTATATTCGTTTTTGGTGGTGATTGTGGAGGTTTTGAACGGTTGAAGGCTTAACGGAGGAGTGATGGCGGGGTAGTGAAGATGACACGTAGAAGGCGGAGGATAGGTCTAGTGGAGGAGATGTTATGGAGCGAGGGGGTCACCGTAGAGCGGTGCAAAAATGGAAAGGGGCGGTGGGTCTCGTACGGTGTAACGGCTGGGGAGGGGGAATTAAGAGGTAGGGGATGAAGTCCTAGCCATTGGATCTAGCGATCCAACTACTAAGATGATGGCGTAGGTGGAAGGTGGGATCAGATCAAGGATTCGATTCGAATGACAGAGAGTGAGGCACTAACGCATGGCTAGGATGAGATATGGAGTCTCATCCTACGGGGGGGATGACATGGAGCAAGGATAGTCATAGGATGGTGAGGTGATCGGGTAGTTGAGAAGTGAGCAGATACAAGTGGTGGTGATCTGATCTGGGATACGATCAGATAGTTGGGAATGGAGCGGAGATGGAGGCGGGGTGAAGAAGATCAGATGGAGGGGAGAGGTGACGGGTGGTGGAAGGAGGGGCGGTCACGTGGGCGGCCCAGAGGGCGCTACATGACTGCACAAGAAAATTCGAAAATGTAAAAATAAAGAAAAATATAAAATAATTAGTTAAATGCAAAATTAGGAAAAAAAGTCAAAATGTAAAAGTTGTAGATCTCGATGAGATCTACAAGTTTCATGTTGGACGAAAAGCTAAAAGAGGTCACCTGTACAAAAAGTATTTTGGGGGTATTATTAAAGGGTTAAAAACACCGATTTTTGGGCTTTTAACATTTTTTGTGCTTTTTATTCCTTTTAAAGGTCAGGAACTTATAGACAATTAATTAAACTAATTTTTAGGGATTTTTAGTAATTAAATAATTACAAAGTAATTGTATACACTAATTATAGGTTAATTAAATACAAATTGTATACAATATATAATGGGGAACTATTGGTGTTTTTTATTGATTTATTTAAGCTAGGGGGTTAAAAAGCTGATTTTAATACGATGAATACAAGATTCATCATACCCCTATACTTAAACTATGCTCTTCTACGAGCATCTAAAGAATGAAGGAGTTGCACTAATCCTGACGGTGCATGTGAAAGATTCACGGCTCAATTTTTTTTCGAAGACCCTAAATTTAAGTGATTCTAAAATTCCAGGCTCTACCATGCTCTAGTCAGAAGGAATCCAACTTCTCTAATTTTCAGACTCTCTTTTTGTACATATAATATAGGGATATGGAATTTAGTTTGCATTCATGAGAGTCGAGTCGAGACTTCATCCAAAGTTCCAGTCCGAGAGACTCTCCTCTAGACCTCATCCTCAACACTAGGGAATAAGTCTATTCTTGCTTCAGTCATCCGTATCATTAGTTTATATGACTTGAAATGTAGATTGAGGGTCAGATGATGAAGGGCATAGGATTGTGTCTATTTTTCTCTCCCTCACATTGGAACAAGGGGCCTCTCGAGTACCTTTTTACTCAACACATGTAGATTTTTAGTTTGTTGAGCAGTGTATCCGTAAAGAGAGTTGGAGTCATATGCACTTGTTTTTCTGGGAGTATATCGGGGTGTGTCTTTTTTGAGTATCTAAGATACCTTTGACATCCAGACTTGCAGCATTTACGATGCATGGCCCTTTTTTGATGTCATCCCGACTCCTTGGTCCTTATTAGCGCTAGGTCCAAGTGGACACTTTGAAATGGTTGGGAGCGCTCGCCACTTGTGGAAGCTCATTTATAATTTGACTTTGGAGGATCGAGCTTTTCTTTGGATATTCTCTCTTTTCTTTTCATGTGTTGACTGGCTCCACTGCTTTTACCAAAATTTGGCGCACACTGATCAAAAATTAAATTAAGTTTCATCACAGCCTAGCACATAGGTAAATATCAAAAGATAGCACGTGAACTTGTTTACATACTAGCTAAAGTTTTGTGACACTCAGGTTTCTTGAAACCTTCATCAACTTTATCCCATCCTCGAGCATCATTAGATCAGGTTTAAACTCAAATCTCTAATCCTAGTTCTGGAGTTATAATTCAACTCATCTCATCAATTATGCAATTGTGAAAGTGAAATGTTGATCATATTCTTTTGAAGGTAAAGATGAAGAGTGAAATATAGCGCTCAAATCTTTCAAACTAGGGAAGTGTGGATTATTAAGCTTAAAAACCCTAATGACTGAGGTATATTAACTCAGACTCTCAAGATCACAGAAATCAAGTGTCCTAAAAAATCCTCAAGCCTTGAGTGTATGTGAATGTGTCAGGAATATACCAACTCCTTGGTTAGTGACTATTTGTGTGTGATTTTTTGGTTTTTGCAGATTTTTATGGATTTTAAATTTTTCATCATTTTTAAATTCTTTGAGAGATAATGACTGACCCGGATTCATATATATAGATGTATCTACTCTCAGCCAGTATGGATGTAAGTACGGGTCATTTGACGGACCCAAGTTCCTTAAGGACGGAACCATATATAATGTCCTCTAAACCGCCCACTCTGCTAATGGAGACCGAAGTTCCCTCACTGAAAGTAGCTACTAAGCCTTATAGTCAAAGTCTCATTCAAAGAAAGGTTTTTTATTTTTAAATTTTTATGTAGCTTTTTTAAAATGGATTTATTTACAACTAGTTTAATCCCTCAATTTTTAAGAAGACATTTTTACAAGATTTTTACAATACTCAGTCCACAAGTTTACTTAAACCAAGCCGAAAAAATTTTTTCAAAAAGTTTTAAAATACACGAGCTATGGTATATATGGTATACCCCCCATACTTAACATTTGTTATGTCCTCATAGCACGTGATATGAAGCCGTGTCTCAGTTAAATATAGGGTGACATAGCAGAACTGAGGAGGAGGGTCCCCTATACTTAGGTTAAAAATTGACCTAAGCATAAGACGACAAAGCAAGGGAGGGATGATAGAATCGGGTCCCCCCTATACTTAGGCGAAAAATAGCCTAAGTATAGGATCTAAGTTGGGGGGAGGCGGGTCTGTGAGGAGTATTTATATAAAGATATAAGGGTAGATCATCTAGTGATCTACTTTTTCCTTTTCTTTTCTTTTTTTCAGCATGCAAGTCCTCTAATGAGGACTGTTAAAAATGCACATGCTAATTTATTTTACAATATGCAAATGCAAGCAGAGTTGATAAAAATTCCTAAAATTCTTTGCCCAGTCTCTCCACGCCTCCATGGAGATCAAGCATCTTTGATCTTCATGGGACCTGCCAGAAAAGAGAAATGTTAGAAAAATGGCAAGGAAATTGATCAATAGAAATGATGTAAAAATAGTGCATGAAAAGAAGACTTGTGAATTTTGATATTATTCGATCACAAAAATAAATCAAAATTCACAAATAATAAAGGTGAGCCGTGTCCCGAGCAACGACGTCATTTGATGAATGCGAAATCCACCTCTTTAATAGTCGTAAATTGTAGTAGTATAGGAGACAGATTTTGGTCAGCAAAAACCACAAATGTTTGAATGTTGCGGACTACTTATAACTTGGCAAGTCTACCAAGGTCGAACACAGGGATAGCTACTTTAATTTATCAATCTAATTTTGGTCAATTAAGGGTATGCGTGAATAATTTCTCAATTAAAGACCTTCATGCAGATGCACGATAAAAGGCAAGCAGAATGATGCATGTATAAATTTTATTTCATTTTTTAATTCCATTATAAGGCGATGCATGAGAAACCTGCATGATTGAATGCAAGGGTTATGCAAGCAAATTATGCCCTAGAAAGGTTACATAAATGAGCAACATAATATGTTTCCAAATCAGAGTTGAATTGAGTACAAAAATATGAACAGTCATCTATTAAGGGTACGATGATAAAGAGCAAGGACACTATCTAACATTAAAAATTCATTTCATTTAAAATGGTGTCAGATGAGAAAATTAAACATGCCATGAAATATATGATGAAACAAGAAACAAAACAACACTTAAATCATGCAATTTGGACTTATGATGCTCAAGATATTAATAAAACAGTGCAAGGGCATAAATAAAAGGATAAACAATCAAGGGACCTATTTGTAATTTATAAAAACTAGCAGAGTTCCTCTATAAAAGTTCCAATGCATGCAAGGACCTTTTTGCAAATATCAAAAAGTAGTTGGGTGTCCCTGTAAAATACCCAGGCGCGCCTGGGGACTAATAGGCAATTATCAAAACTACCAAAGACTTATCTGTAATTTTCCTAGGCCCTCACATTCTGGGCATCTGAGGAAAATGGTGTCAGATGATAAAATTAAACACGCTATGAAATAGATGATGAAACAAGGAATAAAACGACACTAAAATCATGCAATTTGGACTTATAATGCTCAAGATATGAATAAAATAGTGTAAGGGCATAAATGGAATAAAAATACAAGAAATAAAAAGATAAATAATCATAAATAGGTCCCTGGAGGGACCTATTTGTAATTTATAAAAACCGGTGCGGTCCTCTATAAAATTTTCAATGCACGTAAGGACCTTTTTTCATATATCAGAAAATAGTTGGGCATCCCTATAAAATACCCAAGCGCACGTGACACACGCGCTTGGGGACTAATATGCAATTATCAAAACTACCAAGGTCTTCTCTACAATTTTCCCAGGCCTTCATATTCTGGGCACGTGAGGAGCTAGGCTCAGGACTCATCGCAGGCTCGGGCCATGTGGCATCTGATAGGGGCTCGGTGCGAGGTTAGGTGGACTCGAGCCTGGAGGTTCGGCAAGAGGCTCAGGTCGACCACGTGGCATCATAAGGGTTGTCTGATCAAAACGATCCGACGGTAGCTGCATTTCATCGTCTGCTGTTGGTCGTCGGAGAAGGCAGGGCTCCGGTAACCTACTGGAATCTCCTCCGTGCACCTAACGCTCGCCTAAAGGTTGGGGAAGCTAGCTGATGGGATCGCGAAGGTGCTGGAGATGTGGAGAACCTCCATCTTCATTTAGAGGACCATGGCAGAGGGAGGTCGTCAGAGAGGAAGCATGAGATCAGAGCTTAGGTGCAAATTCCGCTGTTGAAAATCTGCAATGGTTAGATAGTTGAGGCATGCCTTTGTGTAATATGTGCATGAGATCGTGAGGTGAGCAGAGGGCTGGGGGTGGTCAGAGATGGAGCCCTGCATGGGTTCTCCTCTGGCAAGCCTGAGAAAAAAGAGGCGGACGTGGTGAGGGCAGCAGAGAAGAGGGCGCACGAGGTAGTCGGCGAAGGTGAGGGTGAATTAGCGGAGCTTTTGGGATGGACGATGGATGATGAATGGTGATTTGCTGATTAGGATAATTCCAAGAAGATCTAGAAAAATTATGAGGTGGGAGAAACCTGGAGATCGGAGAAGAACGAGCCGATGAGGTGGCCTGGGATGAGCATCTTAGGACGTTATGGGTCTTCGCCCAGCGTGCGCGGTCATGCACGGAGCTCGAGCTACCGCTGGAGGTGGCGGAGCTTTACATGGTGGGGTACCATGGATTACGTCGGAGGCTGGGGTCGTCAACGTCTTGGCATCTGGCCATTTCGTTGTCACTGGAGGGCAGGAGGCGGTGTCGATGCCCCTTGGAGTGATGGATGACGGTCACGGTGGCAGAGGAGCGGTTTTATAGGAGAGCCCATCCATTTCAGGTGGTGATGGAGGAGCTTTTGAACTGTTTAAGGCTTGACGAAGGAGTGATGGCGGGGGTAGTAAAGATGGTGCATGGAAGGTGGAGGATAGGGCTACGTGGTAGGAGCCGTTATGGAGAGAGAGGGTCACCGGAGAGCGGCACGAAAATGGAAAGGGGTGGCAGATCTTGCATGGTGTAACGACTGGGGAGGGAGGCTTTAGGAGGTAGGGGATGAAGTCCTAGCCGTTAGATCGGGCTAGGATGATGGTGTAGATGGAAGGTGGGCTCAGATAAAGGATTCGGTCGAACAGTGGAGAGTGAGGCGCTGACGGATGGCTAGGATGAGATCTGGAGTCTCATCCAATGGCGGAGGGTGTGGAAAATACGTGGCACAAGGATAGTCGTAGGATGGTGAGGCGATCGGATGGCTGAGAAGTGGGTGGATACAAGTGGTGGTGATCTGATCTGGGATAAGATCAGACGGTTGGGAATGAAGCAGAGATGGACGGTCGAGATGGAGGCGGGATGAAGAAGTTCAGACGACTGAGAGAGGTGACGGGTGGAGGAAGGAGGGACGGCCACGTGGGCGGCCCGGAGGGCGCCACGTGGTTGCACCAGAAAAATTGAAAATGTAAAAATAAAGAAAAGTATAAAAGAATTAGTTAGAGGTAAAATTTGGAAAAAAGTCAAAACATGAAAGTTGTAGATCTCGATGAGACCTACAAGCTTCATATTAGAGAAAAGCCAAAAGAGTGCAAAGAGCTAGCCCTTTCTGTACTCTGACGATGCGTCTGATAGGTAGAGAGCATTTATTTATTTCACGATAGGCTCTAGCATTCTTTCTGGATTTTCTACTTTTCTGATAGGGATTTTCGACTTTCCAGCTAGGGATTTGTCATCTATACAAAAAAAAATATTTTTAAGTGTATTTTTAAAGAGTTAAAAACACCAATTTTTGGGCTTTTAACATTTTTTGTGATTTTTATTCCTTTTGAGGGTCAGGAACTTATAGACAATTAATCAACCTAAATTTTAGAGATTTTTAATAATAAAATAATTAAAAAGTAATTATATACACTAATTATAAGTTAATTAGATACAAATTAAATACTATATAATAATGGGGAATTATTGGTTTTTTATTGGTTTATTTAAGCTAGGGATTAAAAAGCTGATTTTAACAAGATGAATACGAGATTCACCATATCCCTATACTTAAACTATGCTCGTCCTCGAGCATCTAAAGAATGAAGGAGTCGGATTAATTCCTGACACTGCATGTGAAAGATTCAACGCTCGATTTTTTTCGAAGACCCTCAATTTAAGTGATATGAAAATTCTGAGCTCAACCATGCTCTAGTCAGAAGGAATCCAATTTCTCTAATTTTCAGACTCTCTTTTTGTACATATAATATGGGGATATGGGGATATGAAATTTAGTGCACTGCATTCATGAGAGTCGATTCGAGACATCATCCACAGTTGCAGTCCAAGAGACTCTTCTCTAGACCTCATCCTCAACACTAGGGAATAAGTCTATTCTTGCTTTAGTCAACCATCTCATTAGTTTGCCAGACTTGAAATGTAGATGGGCGGTCAGATGATGAAGGGCATAGGATTGTGTCTATTTTTCTCTCCCTCACATTGGAACAAGGGGCCTCTCAAGTGCCTTTTTACTCAACACATGTAGATTTTTAGCTTGTTGATCGGTGTGTCCGTAAGGAGAGTTGGAGTTGTCTGCACTTGTTTTTCTGGGAGTAGACCGGGGTGTGTCTTTTTTGAGTATCTAAGATACCTTCGACACCCAGACTTGTAGAATTTACGATGCAAAGCCATATTTTGGTGTCGGACTGACTCCTTGGGCCTAATTAGCACTTATTCCAAGTGGACACTTTGAAAATGGTTGGGAGTGCTCGCCATTTGTGGAAGCTCATTTATAATTTGACTTTGGAGGATAGATCTTTTCCTTGAACATTTGTTGGCTAGCTCCACTGCTTTTACTAAAAAGTGGTGCACACTGATCAATAATTAAATAAGTTTCATCACACCGTGCCACATAAGTAAATATCAAAAGATAACACATGAACTTGTTCACATACAGGCTAAAGTTTTGCTGACACTCAGGTTTCTTGGATCCTTCATTAACTTTATCCCATCCTCAAGCATCATTAGATCGTGTCTAAACTCAAATCTCTAGTCCTAGTTCCTTGAGTGATAACTCAACTCAGTGCAATATAGCGCTCAAATCTTTCAAACTAGGGAACTGTAGATTATTACGCTTAAAAACCCTAATGATTAAGGCATGTTAACTCAGACTCTCAAGATCACAGAATTCAAGTGTCCTAAAAAAATCCCCTAGCCTTGAGTGGATGTGAATGTGTCAAGAATATACCAACTCCTTGGTTAGAGACTTTTTCGTGTGTGATTTTTGGTTTTTGCATATTTTTATAGATTTTAAATTTTCATCATTTTTAAATTTTTGAGAGACAGTGATTGGCCTAGATTCATATAAATAGATGTATCTACTCTCAACAAGTATGGGTGTAAGTACGGGCCTTAGAGGACTTGTGTTCCTTAAGGGCTTGTTTGGTTGCGGGGTTTGACTGGGTTGGGTTGGATTGGGGTACACCGGTGTACCCCTCCTTCCAACCCTCTCAATCCTTCTCACAATTTACTATTCACAGGGGTACAGTTTACTATTCACAGGGGTACCCCAATCCAACCCAACCCAGTCCAACCCAGCAACCAAACATGCCCTAAGGATGAAGACATATACATTGTCCTCTAAACCACCCACTCTGCTAAGGGAGATCGAAGTTCCCTCACTGAAAGTAGCTATTAAGTCTAGTAGTCTAAGTCTCATTCAAAGAAAGGTTTTTAATTTTTCAATTTTTAAGGAGTTTTTTTAAAACGGATTTATTTACAACCGGTTTAATCCCTCAATTCTTAAGAAAACATTTTTACAAGATTTTTACAACACTCGACCAAGCCAAAAAAAGATTTTTCAAAAAGTTTAAAAAATACGAGCTATGGCTAAAGTAGCCCCCCTATACTTAACACTTGTTATGTCCTCATAACATAAGTGATATGAAGCCATGGCTTGGTTCAATATAGGATGATATAGCAGAATTGAGGAGGAGGGTCCCCTATACTTAGGTTATAAGATGAAAAAGTGAGGGAGGGATGAATGAATCGGGTACCCCCTATACTTAGGCTAAAAATAACCTAAGTAAACGATCTGAGTGGGGGGTCTGTAAGGAGTATTTATACAAAGATATAAGGAGATTAGGGGAAGGGAGTATTTTCACAGATGCAGATATAGTAGGGTGGGAGGGGGTTGAGTTTGTACAGATGATTAAGAGAAAGGTGAGGGGGTGGAGGGAGTGATTGTGTAAAATATACAGAGAGGAGGGGGTGGATATGTGCAAATGTGTGTGTGAGAGGGGATAGATCATCTAGTGATCTACTTTTTTCTTTTTTCTCTTTTTTTACAACATGTGAGTCCTCTAATGAGGACTATTAAAAATGCACATGCTAAAATTTTTTTCTTTGCAATATGCAAATAAAAGCAGAGTTGATAAAAATTTTTAAACTTCTTCGCCCAATCTTTTGCAGCCTCTTCAACGGGAGCTCCCAACTCCACGCCTCCATGGAGATCAAGCGTCCTCGATCTTCATGGGCCCTGCCACAAAATAGAAATGTTAGAAAAATAGCAAGGAGATTAATCGACAGAAATTATGCAAAAATAATGCACGAAAAGAAGACCTGTGAATTTTGAAAATATTCAATCACAAAAATATATCAAAATTCAACTATAAATAAAGGTGAGTCGTGTCTCGGTCAATGACTCCATTTGATGAATGTGAAATCCACCTCTTTGATAGTCGTAAATTGTAGTAGTATAGGAGACAGATTTTGCTCAGCAAAAAACACAAACGTCTGAATGTTGTGGAGTATTTATAACTTGGCAAGTATACCAAGGTTGAATACAAGGACATGAGCTACTTTAATTTATCTATCAAATTTTGGTCAATTATGGGTATGTGTGAATAATTTCTCTATTAAAGGCCTTCATGCAGATGCACGATAAAAGGCAAGCAGAATGATGCATGTATATTTTTTATTTCATTTTTCAATGCCATCATAGGTGATGCATGAGAAACGTGAATGATTGAATGCAAGGGTTAGGAAAGCAAATTATGCCCTAGAAAGATTACATAAATGAGCAATAGATTATGGTTCAAAATCAGAGTTGAATTAAACACAAAAATATGGATAGTCATCTATTAAGGGCAAGGTCATAAAGAGCAAGGACATCATCTAACATTAAAAATTAATTTCATTGTAATGGTGTCAGATGAGAAAATTAATCATTCCATGAAATAGATGATGAAACAAGGAACAAAACGACACTAAAATCATGCAATTTGGACTTACAATGATCAAGATATGAATAAAATAGTGCAAGGGCATAAATGCAATAAAAATGCAAGAAATAAGAGGATAAATAATCACAAATAGGTCCATGGAGGGACCTATTTATAATATTAAAAAATCAGTTGGGTCCTCTGTAAATTTTCCAATGTGCGCAAGGACCTTTTTGCAAATATCAGAAAACAGCTTGGCATTTTTGTAAAATACCAGGTACACATGTGAGGCATACACATATGGACTAATATGCAATTATCAAAACTACCAGGGTCTTCTCTACAATTTTCCCATCCCTCACGTGGCGCATGAGGTGCTAGGCCCGAGACTCGTCGCAGGCTCGGGCCATGTGGCATTTGATAGGGGCTCAACACGAGGTTCGGTGGACCCGAGCCTGGAGGTTCGACAGGAGGCTCGGGTCGACCACGTGGCATCATAAGTGTTGTCCGATCGAAACGATCAAACGGTAGTTGCTTTTCGCCGTCTATCATTGGTCCCCGAGGAAGGCGGGGCTCCGGTGACCTACTGAATCTCCTCTGTGCACCCAACACTCGCCTGAAGGTTGGAGAAGCTAGCTAATGGGCTTGCGAAGGTGCTGGAGTGTGGCGAAGCTCCATCAGCGCCTGGAGGAGGAGGGCGGAGGGAGGTCGTTGGAGAGGAAGCATGAGATCGAAGCTTAGGTGTGAATTCCGACCATTGAAAATCTGCAATGGTTAGATAGCCGAGGCGTGCCTTTGTGCAGTACGTACGTGAGGTCGTTAGGTGAGCGGAGGGCTGGGGGTGGTCAAAGATGGAGCCCTGGATGGGTTCTCCTCTGGCAAGCCTGAGCAGAAAGAGGTGGACATGGTTGGTGCTGCAGAGAAGGGATGAGGGCGAGCGAGGTAGTCTGTGAAGGTGAGGGTGAACTAGCGGAGCTTTTGGGATGGACGACGGACTGTGAACGATGATGAGCTGATCAGGATAATTCAAAGAAGATCAAGAAAAAATGTGAGGTGGGAGAAACCTGGAGATCGAAGAAGAACGGGCGGAGGAGATGGCATGGGCTGATCATCTTAGGATGCTCTAGGTCATCGCCCGGCATGTGCGGTCGTGCACGGAGCTCGAGCTACCGCCGGAGGTGGCGGAGCTTTACATGGCAAGGCACCATGGTTAACACCGAAGGCTGGGGTCGTCAATGCCTCGACATCTGGCCACTCCGCTGTCACCGAAGGGCAGGAGGCTGGACCGAAGCCCCTTGGAGAGGTGGATGACGATTAACGGTGGTGGAGGAGCGTTTTTTATAGGAGGGTCCAACCGTTTCAAGTGGTGATTGGGGGGGGGGGGGGGGTTGAACGGCTGAAGGCTTGATGGAGGAGTGATGATGTGGGTAGTGAAGATGGCGTGAGGACGGCGGTGGATAGGGCTACGTGGAGAAGCCGTTATGGAGCGAGGGGGTCATCGGAGAGCAGCGCGAAAATGGAAAGGGACGGCGGGTCTCGCATGGTGTAATGACTAGGGAGGGGGCGTTAGAAGGTTGAGGATGAAGTCCTAGCTGTTGGATCTAGCGATCCAACGGCTAGGATGATGGCGCATATGGAGGGTGGGATCAAATCAAGGATTCGATCGAATGGTAGGGACTGAGGCTCACACGGATGGCTAGGATGAGATCTGGAGTCTCATCCTACGGTAGGGGGTGTGGAATGGCGTGGCTCAAGGATAGTCTTAGGATGGTGAGGCGATCGGGTGGCTGAGTAGTGGATGGATATGAGCAGTGGTGATCTGATCTGGGATAAGATCAAACGGCTGGGAATGGAGCGGAGATGGATGGTCGAGATGGAGGTGGGGTGAAGAAGATCAAACGGCTGGGAGAGGTGACGGATGGTGGAAGGAGGGGCGACCACATGGGCAGCCCAAAGGGTGCCACGTGGCTCCACCGGGAAATTCAAAAATGTAAAAATAAAGGAAAAATATAAAATAATTAGTTAGAGGAAAAATTAGAAAAAAAGTTAAAACATGAAAGTTATATATGTCGATGAGATCTACAAGTTTTATATCGGTCAAAAAGTCAAAAGAGGTCATCTGTACAAAAAATATTTTCAGGGGTATTTTTAAAGGGTTAAAAACATTGATTTTTTGGCTTTTAACAATTTTTTAGTGGTTTTTGTTCCTTTTAAGGGTCTGAAACTTATAGACAATTACTCAACCTAATTTTAGGGGGTTTTAATAATAAAATTATTACAAAGTAATAATATACACTAATTATAGGTTAATTAAATACATATTATATATAATATAATAATGGGGAATTATTGGTGTTTTTTATTGGTTTATTTAAACTAAGGGATTAAAAGGTTGATTTTAACATGATGAATACGAGATTCATCAGCTCACAATTCAACAAAGGCGAGGATGTCTTATGGTAGATTTTTTTGGAGATAGAGGAGAGCTCATCGGCTTTATCTTCTTCCTACACATTTCAGAAACATCATCCATTCCCCCACAATACTGTCAATATGATGGCATCACATGATGTGGATAGGATTGATAGTCCAGACTTGAGCATTGTTGGGAATTACCTATCCAAAGTGGATATAATTGAAAAAAAAACACAATAACTTGGGAAACTAAAAGTGATCAAATAGATAACAAAGCAATTGGATAAGCTCAATGAGATCACCTTGCACTTGGAGTTGCTAGTCAGTACGATTCATGCGTATCAAAGTTCGAGAGCAGTAGCCGAGTCTTATGCACTGGAGCACATTTCTACTTCAGCACAATAGAAATTTGGAGTACCTCTTTCCTTTCAGCACGTGTATTACATGTAGACTCCAGATCAGGGATCGTAGTAGCAACCTGCACAGATGATGATGCACCAGCCAGACACTCCATTTTACATATCACGGGTACCAACAACAACCTTAATCACATTTCTAGTCTCAATGATCATCAATTGTTGTGCAACCAGAGGCACCTTCAAAGAACTCGACACTTGTCTACTTAGCACAGTTGATGAAGAACATGATTGAAGTAAATTAGAGGTTAGATAATTCGAAGGTGATCAATCCCAAAATTCTTCGCTGCAAAAAGGAGCATGTAGCATGTCATGATCCTTCCACTATCAATACATGTATATATGACTTGTGATTTTTCATGTTTATCTCACGCCGTCACTCTTGGGAGCAGTAGGAGCTTGCATCCATCTGTTCCACAACGATCGAGAATAAAGTTACTGATCAAGCTTCAGCTTGATCTTCTTCATCCAATGAGACCGGATCTAGTGTTGCAGTCTATGGATGAGAACCATCGGAAAAGACCAAAAAAATGAAGAAAATCAAAAAACTTAAAAATACAGTAATGAGAGATGAACATCCGAGTTAACCTTGGAGAGGAGGGTATACCCTTTGTAGATCCATCTTCCTCAGTCGTAGACAGAGCATCTCATTTTTCTTTTCTTTCTTCTGTAATGGATGACAGAGTACACATTGACTCATATTGTCCACATGTACATGTTGATTTTAATAATGAATAAAAATATTGATTCGAGTTTTGTTCCATTTCCAAATGCTTTGAATAAAAACAAGTCTATTAGAAAACTAAAAACAAAACTATTTGATCCTGGAGTGATAGAAATTCTTCAGAATATTTTCCTCGTGATGTTACTCCTACAACACTAGAGTGATAGAGTTTGGGTCTCATCGTGCCCGATCATGACCTTTGTGCTATCACCGTGAAAGAGAAAGGGATGGAGATTCTGTCTCTCATTTAGGTACACCCAAAATGGCTGATGCCCCCACTTGATGGCGGAGGAGGGGGTTTGATGGGGGTTCGTTAGGGTTTGCAGAGTTGGAGGAGAGGGCAAGGAAGGTGGAGCGGTTAAGGGAAATATGGAGCGATGATGCTTGCGTAGGGCTGATCACTCGATGAGGAGGGGAAGGCGGATGCGTCAGACTCGGCGTGGACTGGAAGAACTGGCGGTGGAAGATGGAGTCATGTCCATTCAATCGATCGAGAGCGAACGATCACACAGAGGAAATGTGGTGTAAAGATATTAAAGGAATAAAAACAAAGTAAGGATAGATCAGAGCCGTTGGATAAAGGGTGCTTCATCCAATGGTCCAGAAAAGGGGCGGCTATAAGTGGGCGCAGCGCAAGGAGGCTCTAGGAGGTGCCACGTGTCACCTCCACAAAATTCAGAAAATGAGTAGAAGAAAAATAAAAAAATAACAAATAGGCTCAAATCAAAAATTTTCATGAAAGTTGTTCGCCTCATTGAGATCTGCAATGCTCATGAAGGGACCAAGACCAAAATACATCAAGTGTACACATTCATTTTTTGGTCGTATTCTATGCATCTAAAATACTATATTTTATCTTTTGTATTTTTATTAAACTTAATTGGAAAAAATCAAAATAACATCAAGATAAAATAGAATAAAAGTATATACACATTAATCTAAAATTATGTGATTTTTAATAATAAAGATAATAAATAAATAAAATAAACGAGACTTATGTATAGACTTTATATACTGACTCAAAACCACTCTTTTCCTTTTATTTTCTTAGTATTTTGAAATTAGATTTTTGCATACTTTATTAAAACATAAATCTAGGAAGATAAATGGAAAAAGAAATAAATTGAAAAGATTTAATTATGTACAAAAAATGATAAATTAAAGTTAATGAATATGTATAATATACAATGCCATCTCAAAATTCAAGTTTCTCATATGAGCTCCAATTATTTTGAATTTGGTAATAATTTGTAGATAAGTGAATGTACGTTAATTCAAAAGTGAGCACTGGTTCATAGAAGATTGTATGTGAGAGATATTTAGTTTTACGACTTTTTATCTTAAAACTAAGGTTTGCTTTTATTAATATATAGGGTAAAATGGGGTTGCCTCCTAGTTGAGCTAACTTGGCTCCCCCGCCCCACTTTTATCAATTTGTTATTTTTTTAAAAATATTTCCATAGGTTTTCATCACTGTATCCCTATATTTTGTCAGATTTGTGTGAAACAGAGACTCATAGGACATCCATCTAGATGGGATCGATTTCAACAATTTTGCAATCATTAAAAAAATGATAGTCTAGATGGAGGTCGTACGAGTCTATGTTTTGTACAAAACTCGAAAGACATGATATAGAGATATAATGATGAATTTTCACATATTTATTTTTCAAAAAAAATAAAAATGGGGGAAATAGGGTGGGGGATCCAAGTTAGCTCCCATGGGGGTAGCCCCATTTTACCGATATATATAAAGAGCTTAGTATTTTGATGAGATTTTGTCTCTATAATGTTCGTAATATGTACACAATTATTGGCTTCTTATTAATGCAAAATATAAATAATAATGTATGGATTTTTTTACACATGCATGAATTATAATAATGCAATGTCTATTTCTAAATGTAATTAACTACTTTGGAACATAGCTCTATTTTCAGGTTTTAAAAAGATGGATCACATATTTATCATGGGGATATGCAAAAGACATAAATAGGATAAAAAGCAGTAGTTTTGTATTCTACAAGTGATGGAGATTTTTCTCATTTTCCCTTCTTCTTGTTCTAATCATTTACCATTCAATTTTCTTTCATAACAATATAATAATATTGATTGTGATTGTTGTTGCTGATACTATTGTGTATATCCTCACAGAAATTCAATAGTGGTTAAGATTCCCTATAAATAGCGGGTACCCTAACCAATTAGCGGACCTTTGATTCGTTAATACTCGAGTGTATAACGCATGCACATTACTTGGACAAAGTGAGAAGTCGTTATTTACCGAGTGACTATCCATAGAGTCGCTCCTTCTCATTTGTTTTCTAAGCATGCAATTTACTTGTGACTTATCATGGATTAATATCCGATCGGTCACTTCATCTTATGCTATACCATGAGTTTCGATCCGAAAGATCTACATTGGTCATTACCATGTCCCCAAATATCATTTTTTCTCTTCTTTTCTCTTTCCACTTATTTTTTGTATTTTAATTCCCCACAGGTGTATCTGGAGCCTGGATCTACCTTTTTAATAGTATCGAATTAATGATTTCGTTGCGGTCAGATAAATCCAGATCGAACAAAAATTAATCGCACGAATCGAATAATCAACGAATGAATGTACGCGTGGTTTTATGTTTGTTTAACCTGGGCAAGCCCCGAGGTCGACTCAAAGAGGCAGAGGAACAACTTGAGATCAAATTAGGTGAATTAGATCGCAATTTTCCATGTGGGATTTTTTAATTTTTTATGCAATAAAAAAATGCAGATGCACCAATGCGGATGAACTAGGTTATTAAGAAAATCAACAACTTAGCCAAAATTAATTTGAATTTGAAATTAGACCAAATTGACCAAGTTATATTTTTCCTGTAAACCTAATCCAATGATGAATGCAAATGTATTTTTTTGGAATTTTTGAATTTAAGATGCGATGATGAAAATGTAAACTTTTTGGGGGTTTTATGCAATTTTTCGCGCAAATGAAATGCAAAATTTATGAAAATATTAATGGAAGTTAAATATGATGAAATGAAGCTACATTATTTTTTTAGAATTTTCTGACAGTTTATGATTTTTTTATGAACTTTTTACTGAAAATAGAGCGACTGTGAGTATTTGATTTTTAGTAAATCCATGAAATCAAATTTTCCATAATCTATTTATTAGTAATAGATATTCTGATGAGCAATCCAGGAGATATTAAATTTCCTAAAAATAATCTTCGTAGATTTAACTAAAAATCAATTACATAATTCACTCTATAATTTATTTTATGCAAAAGACAACTCCAATTTTAATGAAACTTGGTTAGTAATCAAAGAGCACTCAGATGCATCATCTACAATTTTTTTACAATTTTTAGAGCAAGAAATATATATGTACGAATTTCAGAGCATAAATGGGTAAAATATTACTCAATTTCCATCTCTGATTTTTAATAATTAATTCGATGATCACAAAAATGCAGATAAGTAGCCATGAGATAAAGAATTAGTTGCTCATCAAAGTACTAATTTTTGATTAAAAAATGGTCTATCCAAATTAATATGACAATGCAGGGGTATCTTTGTAATACAGGAAATTGAAATAGAATAAACAAACTATGCCTGGGGGCACTTTTGCATTTACTAAAATTTGCAGGAATACAAGTGCAATTTTCACAATAGAAAATAAAAAGGAAAAAGTTGGACCTTTTGGCTTTTCTTCTCCTGCAAGCTAGGGTTCACGGACGTGGGGGCGGTTAGGGTGCGATGCAAGGGCGGAGGGCGGCGCGTACGAGAGTGGTGACGGCAACCGGTGCGGCGGCGCTCGAGGCGTTGGAGGTCGATGGAACGCCGTGCGCTGTCGGCACGGCGGTTGGAGAATGCGGCTAGGAGCGGTTGCTGGTGGCGACGCACGAGATGGCGTCGACCACCGCGTGTGGCAAGGGGCGGCTGGGGCGGAGGTCACGCGTGTAGGGCCGAGCAGCAGCGCTGGGTCGAGGGGGTGTGGTGGCGCGGGGGCGAGTAGCGGCGTGCGGCGCTTTGGCAGGAGGTGCGCGACCGCGAAGGCGGTGGCAGCCGCACGCGGTGGCTGATCTGGTGGTCGGCGACCTGCGGGGGTGGAGACAACTAGTGGCAGCTGGAGGCTGGCCGCGAGGAGCACGGGCGGCGGCCTAGACCGGGAGGTGGCCTAGACCGGGCGCGGCGAGGACAGGTGGGCACCACGGGTGTACGCGGTTGCTGGAGTGCAAGCACTTGGGGCTGGGGAATGCGCTGGCGTATCCGACTACCAGGGGGCTGACGACGTGGGGGAAGCGGACTGCGATCATCAGCGGCCACGAGCTGGAGGGGCAAGGGCTGGAAGTGCAGTCTGTGTTTTTTTAATTTTGTTTTGTAATATTTTTTTGTATTTTTATCAGAAAATAAAAGTGTAAAAAAAATGAAATGAAAATGTAGTGTTGGTGATGATGGTAGAATAATGGAGTGGTTATTTATGTGATGATGATAAAATGTTGAAGAAACCAAAAAAACTGTTAGATAAAAAAATGAAATGAAGCGATAGGATAGAAAACACTCACTTGTGTGGTTTGTCGGATTGTGGAGCAGCGATGCTGGACTCCGGTTGTCGTCGCCTCGATTCGATTCGATGAAAAATTGAAGAAGCTCGATTGTGACCCTGAAGTGATGCACAACGACACGAGAAGGAGTCCTCGTGGATCTCGTCTTTGAAACTGTCATTGCTCGACCAAAAGATGTTGAAGGTATCACTGACAACACTCGGGGGTCGGTGGTCTCTCCATCACAATTGAAGAAATGGCTGATGATGAAAAATGGAGGATGAGATGTGAATAAAAAGAGGAGGAAGGAGTTAGAAAAGAGGTGGAGAAGATGGAGGGATGGTGGAGCAAGTGGTGAGTTGATGGCTTGGAGTGGAAGACAAGTAAGGGAAGAAGAAGTAAAAGAGGAATAAAATGAATAATTAATAAAGTAATATAGTAAGCTACGAAAAATAATTAAAATAGTAATAATAAAATTCAAAAATAATAAAATAAATTCGAAAATAATAAAAAAAATTGGGGTGATATGTGGCGGCTCCAGAAGCTGTCACATGTCGCTCCTAGAAAATTCAAAAATTAATTGTAAAGAAAAATAAAAAAAAGGAATAACAAAAGGGATTAAATCAAGGGATATTTACACCCATAACCCTGAGTAATTCCATAATTACCCCAGGTACCCAAGATAATCAGGAATTACACTCAGGACCTTGAATAGTGCTTAACTCTTACATTTATAACCTCGTGTTAATTACCACTCAATTTTCCGTTAACTGTGACGCTATCCGTTAAGCAATTTACATTTTACGTCCAAATTTCTCTTTATTTATGAGTGGGTCCTCTTCCTCTCCCAACCTCCGGCTTCGACCATACACCCCCTCCCTCTGTCGTCGTCCTTCCACTGGAAGCCCGACCCTCCTTCCTCAAGAGAGCCTCTACCAAGCCCTCCGATTGCCTGCAAGCTCTATCAGGACCCCGTTTGCTGCAAGTAAATCATTCGATCGCCTGTTGCTTCCGCGCCAACCACGCCCCCTCTCCCCCGCGGCAGGCAGCTTCCGCGTCAACCCCCCCGTTGTCGCAAGCTCCTTCCGCATCAAGCTTCGCACCCCCGCCTCCCCTATCGACCGACCGCCTCCTGGAAGGAAGGCAGCTTCCGCGTCAAGCCCCCCTGCCGCCGCAAGCTTCTACTGTGCCAAGCCCCCCTCCCTCCCCCCCTCCCGACCGCCTCCTGGAAGGCAGGAAGCTTCTGCGTCAAGCCCCCCGCCGCAAGCTTCTTCCGCGCCAAGCTCCCTCCCCCCCTGCCGCAAGCTTCTTCCGCATCAAAAAAAATCCCCCGCAACTGTCTGGATTCCTCCCCGCAAGCTGCAAGCTTCTCCCGTAGACCCCCAAAACTTCCGGACCACGCCTTCAGGGCACCTGCAAGAAAATCTCTGTTAACATAGATTCGATCATGTCAAGGTGTGTACGAGGCTAGCAGTCACTTACGGAGGAAGAAGGAGAGGGGGAGCTAGAGTTGGTCGGCCAGAGTCAGGGTCGCTGGAGGAGGAAGGGGAGCAGGTCGGTGGGGGAAGGGGGAGGAGCTGCTGGAGAAGGAAGGGGGATTTCTTTTTTATTTTTAGTTTTGATTTAATTTTAACCGTTGGATTGATGCTAGGTTAGATTAACTCAATGGTTTGGTTAGGATTGACGGTTGAAACTAACCGAAGGTTATGGGTGTGAGACGGTGTAACTACTCGAGGTTTCTCATGTAATTCATGACTATCTTGGGTACATGGGGTAATTATGGAATTACTCAGGGTTATGAGTGTAAATATCCCTTAAATCAAAAAGTGGTCAACACAACAGTTGCTCGTCTCGACGAGATCTATAACTTTCGTGTAGGGCCAAAAATCAATCTGTACAAAATGTATTTTTGGGTGGTACTTATAGGTATAAAATACCACATTTTTATCTTTTGTATTTTTTTTTAAATAAGAGAAAAAATAAAAATAGAGAAAATATGAAAAGAATATTTACAACTTAAATTATTTTTTGTATTTTTAATATTTAAGAAAATAAAAAGATAAAATACAAGGGTATTTTGGTCAATATGTACAATATACAAAGGGGCTCAAAACTCGAGTTTTACATACGAGCTCCGATTTTAATGAAATCAATCTTGTTTTGAAGGTCTCTGAATGTATATTACTTTAAAAGTGAGTAGACCTAAATCAGACACCGTATAAGAGAGATATGAGCATTTTAAGGCTCCTAGCTTCAAACTTGGATTCGGGTTTTATTGGTCAAATTTACAAGTTAGCATTTTTTTAATATTGTTCTTTAATTAGTGTTAGTAATATATACACTATAGAGTTGATTTTGATGGATTTGGAGTTAACGTAAAATATATACAAATAAGTGAATTTAGTTACATACATGTGAATATGTACAAGGGATTTGGGCTTCTTATTTAATCCAAATATGAAGGCTAAAATGCAGATATTACTTATGCATGCATGAATGCTAATTATGCAATATAAGTAGAGATATGCATCTAATTACTCAGGAACAAAGCTTTATTTTCAACTTTTAGAGTGATGAATCACATATTCATCATTATCCTGAATCAACTATATCCCTTGATTTAACTGATCCTCATATATGTTTCCCCATGTATCCTAATACTAACTCAACAATTAAATTCTTCACATGATCTGATGTATCACTTAATAACAAACCAATCAACAAGATGTATGGAAAAATATATTTACATCAATAAAATCATCACCTATGATATTTGCATCCTTTCCATCCAAACTCATAAACATTTCATCCGAGTCTGACTTAGCTGCAAGTATAAACGATTGTTAAGAATGTATTCCTTCTATCGATTGAAGAATAAGAAATCGACGGATTTTTAGGTCCATATAGGAATATATCCTTCACCTTTCCCATTCAACCCTCTTCTCATTTTCTCTCCCAAATCATACCTAAATAGATCCTTGTTATTATTCACAGCTATACATATACATTTATCTAAGGTCAAAAGGAGGCTTGGTGGTGGAGTGAAGTGGTGCAAGAGAAGATAAAAATTCAAAGAGCATGTTTTAAAGCTATTTCTAAGGATAGAATAGTGGAAACTGTAAAAAACTATAAATTAGCGAAGAAGGAAGCAAAGAAGGCTGTAAGTGAAGTGAAGTCAAAAGCTCATGAAGTTTTGTATAAAAATCTCAACTTTAAGGAGGGGCAAAGGGATATTTTTAGTTTGGCCAAAGCAAGAGAAAGAAAGACCAAAGACCTTTCTCAAGTGAGATGCATTAAGGATGAGGATGGTCACGTGCTTGTTACTCAGAAGGATATAGAGATTAGATGGGAGCAGTACTTCCATAAACTTTTCATTAGGGAAGGAAATAGAGATATCACTTTGGGTGATCTAGCTAGTGGGGAAAGTTACTTGAATCGTGGAAGCTATAGATGGATACAAAGAAATGAAGTAGATGATGCTTTGAAGGTTATGAGACCTGGGAAAGGTGTAGGACCCGATGACATCCCTGTAGAAGTATGGAGAGTTTTAGGTGAGCATGGTTTGACTTAGCTTACGAATATATTCAATGTTATTTGGCAAAGCAAGAAAATGACTGAAGATTGGAGGATGAGTATCATGGTGCCTCTTTATAAAAATAAAGAAGACATTCAAGATTGTTCAAATTATAGAGGTATCAAGCTAATGAGTCACATTATGAAAATTTGGGAACGTGTGATCGAAAGAAGGTTGAGGCAAGTTTCCAACGTAAAAGAAAATCAATTCAGATTCATGTCAGGTCGCTCAACTATTGAAGCCATTCATTTACTTAGGAGAACAATGGAGACTTATAGAGCTAAAAGGAAGAACCTCCATATGATCTTTATTGATTTGGAGAAGGCTTATGATTCTGTCCCACGAGAGATATTGTGGAGAGTTTTGGAGAAGAGACATGTACCTGTCCTATACATTAACCTCATAAAGGACATGTATGATAGGGCTTTATCTTGTGTAAGGACCCCATCTGGGAAGACTGACTATTTTGACATCAACATTGATTTACATCAAGGTTCAGCTTTGAGTCCGTTTCTTTTTACTTTGATTATGGACGAGTTGACAAGTCATATTCAAGACGAGTTACCCTGGTGCATGTTATTTGATGATGATATTGTGTTGATTGACGAGTCTAAAGATGGAGTAAATGAGAAGCTTGAGGTCTACAGACATGAGTTGGAGACTAAAGGATTTCGTTAAGTAGTGGATAAGACGGAATATATGGAGTGCACCTTTGATGGAAGCAATGACGGAGGAATCAATGTGAAGATTGGTGACGATAACATTCAGAAGAGAGATTCTTTTAGATATCTGGGATCTATTTTACAACATGATGGGGAAATTGATGGAGATGTTACTAATAGAATAAATGCAGGCTGGCTAAAGTGGGGAGGAGCCTCCGCTGTTCTCTATGATAAGAAAATTCCTTTAAAAATTAAAGGAAAGTTTTATAAAGCAGTCGTGAGACCTACTATGCTCTATGGATATGAATGTTGTCCTGTGAATCATAGACTTGTGCAGAGAATGGCTATAGCAGAAATGAAAATGCTAAGGTGGATGTGTGGACACACATACACACACACGTAGAGATCGGATTCAGAGTGATGCTATCAGAAAGAAAGTTGGTTTAGCTCCGATCGAGGATAAGATGCGAGAAAGTTTCTTAAGATGGTTTGATCCTTTGCAAAGAAGATCAACTGATGCACCAGTTAGGAGATGCGAGTGTTGGGATGTTGAGCCGTCTAAGAGAGGACGAGGACGGCCCAAGAAGTATTGCAAAGAGACTATACAAAGGGATCTTAGTTTTGTGGATATAAGCTTGGTATTGATCCACGATAGATCTGAATGCAAATGAAGAATCCATGTAGCCGACCCTACTTAATTGTGGGAAAAGGCTTTGTTGTTGTTGTTGTACACATACATTTATCTAGGATGCACTCTTATCTTTCATTCTCTTCTCTCATAAAGTTTTTTATATCAATGATCTCATTCTATCATTCTCTTTCTTCGGAGATTTAGTACCATGTATATGATATTTATTCCCATACACTAACTCCACATCATGTAGTACTTTTTATTACAACCTAAAATACACAATGGTGGATAATCGTCAATATAAATTTGTCGCTTCCAATCAACTCATGTGCAACCTATATGTTGTTATCGTCATTACCATTTTTTTCTACATGTATCCACACATTTTCCCACATTCTCTCCTAAAAGACATCATCAACACCATAATCCTTTTATCTTTTGTTTTCCATTTCTTACTCAAAAAATAATGTCCATTGTTTTCTTTACTTTAAATACTACCCTAAATCTTTCCAACAATAACGTCATAATCAAAAGTGAGGGACCATCAAATTAGAAGAAAGAAATCAACATGCAGCAAATTGCTAACATGCACAAGATTTGAGTATTCAATTTATTATATTTATTATCAAATTAAATCCAAATCATAATACCATTCCCCTTGTTATTCCAACAATCAAACCTCCCCCACAACAAAATTAAATCTCCATTATCATTATCATTTTTTATTCCAAATATATACCTTCCTCACATATTTTTATATGCAAAGCAAGATCCCATCTCCATCCACCGTTTTGTTCTAATAACACAAACCTTTCCGCTTTTTTTTGGTTTCTAGTTTTACTATCCCTCATTGAAAGTAAGCAAGAACATCCATGATTACCATAGAAGATTTATTATACCTTAACTTCTAAAATAAAAATGAAAATCTCATATCCAACAATGACCTAGGACAACAAGGAAGAAAAATCAAAATATCATAAAGCTTTGCATGAAGATCTTACCTTCCTTATCTTCTTCTTCTATTTCTCTCCCTCTCCTCGTTGTTTTGAGCTTAAGCGACGAAGGAGATGAGGGCCGAATGAGACCCATCAATCTTCCCCACCTCCCTTAAAGTTGGGGAAATGTGCAGGTATGTACCACATTTTTCCTATATTAATGTTGCTTTTGTTCTCTCTATTTTTTTCAACAATTCTAATTGTAACAAGACATATAAAGAGAGCTGAATTTAATCGAGTAGATATCATCTAATTACATCGGTAATAAAATCTCGAGTTTGTCTAGTGTGTTGAGAGGGGGGGGGGGAGGGCTAAGGGATCAAGAAGAAGCTCAAGCATCATTAACTTAGGATCAAAAGAGTTCAAGGATAAGAACTACAGTTTAAGATTAAGAAGAAAGGATTTCAACCTCAAGACGAACTCAAAGGTTTTACATTTATTGAGTCATGTAATTGTAACTTTATAACTGTTTTAAAGAATCTCGAATCATATCTTGTATCATGAATGTAATATACTCCAAAGTCTCTCTCACGCACATGACGAGTTAAGTACTCATCGCTGCACTGTCTACATTTAATGATGGTGATCCACGAGACACTTCCTTGTCTAACATGAAGACCATATCCATATTCTCTTTTTTGTTTGGATTTTTATGTGTTTAATAACACATCTATGGACAAGGTTGAAATCTTTATATTTACATAAATTCCTCGGCAACGTGTCATATTCTGCTGTGCAAAATTTTTATCCTGCCATGGGCTTGTGGCCTTAAATCCTGATCGTGAATGAAACTCGCGATGGATCTTGACACATCGATCAACAAGGATTAATGGAGGGGTGGAACCTTTTCCCATCAAGGACATGAGCTTGACAAGAATTCCCGGTGAGGACATGAGATTAAAAAAATTCCTTGTCAGGTTACCGATCGACGAATGGTTCGCCGATCGACCAACCGTTCACCGATTGCTGCTTCCCCTGACACGTTCGACGCTGATTGAATTATATATATATATATATTAAAATAATATATAATATTATTATGGAATTTTTAAAATTTTATATTATTAAAAATAATATAAAATTAGTTGAAAGTGTATTCATCCGTCTGATAGGTTGTATTTTATATTATTTTTAATAATAATATTCTTTCATTTACCATTCATCCGTCACTTCAATTTTATCATATTAAAAATTAATATATAAAATTAGTAAGATTCATCCTCGGTTTTAAATATATTAAAAATAATATATAATATTATTCTGAAACTTTTTTAAATTTTATATTATTAAAAATAATATATAAAATTAAAAAGTTTTTTGAAATAATATTATATATTATTTTAACATATTAAGGGAAGCAACCGGCGAACGTCTTTTTGTCCATCGATCCTCTGATAGAGAATTTTTTAAATCTCATATGGTGAGGGAATTCTTGTCAAGTTCATGCCCTCATTGGAAAAAGCTCGAGGGGTGCACTGTACGAATGCATCTGAATACGATAAAGGTGAAGTGAAGCTTACTAATGTACTGACAACGGCAAATATTGGAGGAAATTCCCTCGTTACATAGGCATGCATGTAAAAATGACCCTTCATTACATGCAAGCTCGTGATTATCGCGAACAAACGGAGGAGGTGGAGCTCGTCCATCAGATGTCGATCCAACGGACCTTAATTTTCCATTCCCCGGTACCATCGTCCCACTCCCACCTCATTGCCACCCGCCCTTTCCCCTTCCCTCTTCTCGGTGGAGCTTTACGCCATCAACCTCCACTACACCCTTCCTTTCCGTTCTCCGTCCCAATACCGCCAATCCCACTCCACCCGCACTACCGTCGTCCCACTGTATACAACCAAAATATCACAATCGTCTCCCACACATAATTAACGCATACACATTGCTCATCGTGCCTCTCCCTATATTCGCCCCCTTCCGATCCCCCGTTTCTAGGGCTTCGCATGGGCAACATCGGCAGCAACGGCGGCGGCCGGCGACGGAGCCACTCCGTCCACGGCGACCACCACGTAATCGCGCCGCCGCACGCCCTCCCTCCACCGCCGCCGCCGCCGCAGCCGGAAGCCGGTGGCGGCGGCAATCGCTACGTCTTCGCCGCAGCGTCGCCGTACCCGCCGCAGTACCCGAACCCACCGCCGCCGCCGTACTACCACTACCCTGGGTACTTCCCCGCGCCGCCTCCGCCTCCGCCGTTCCTCCATCGCAGCCCGCACGATCCCCACGTGCTATCGCCACCACCGCCTCCTTGGGGGCGGTATGGTCCCGGTATGCCGCCAGCCCCGGTCCAGGCTCCGCCGCCGTATATTGAGCACCAGAAGGCTGTTACTATAAGGAACGACGTTAACATCAAGAAGGAGACGCTGCGGGTGGAGCCGGACGAGGGAAGCCCAGGGAAGTTCCTTGTGGCATTCACGTTCGACGCCACGACCGCTGGGAGGTACGAGATTTCTCGAATAAAATGGCTTCGTTGTGATGCAATGATTGCTGACGCTTCTTCTTCTAAGATTTTGTTTGTGGGGAACAGTTTTAAACTTGGTAGAGGCTTGTGTGTGCTCGATGCAGCTATATTTGGTCTGCCTTAGCATCTGACTTTGACACGCAAGTTGATTGCGATGGATATCTCACTTTTATTTTGTGATTGGTTTGATTTGGATGTCTTTAAAAAATGAATCTGTGATCTTCCGATGATGGTATGGTCATATATAATACTCGAGACTTTTAGCTGGTGTTTTATCGGGGCTGGGAGACTTCATAGTGTGGATTGTTGAAGAAGTTATTGGTGGTGAGAACATGGGAAAACAACTGTGTTTTACATTCTTAATATTTTGAATATATTGGAATAGCATCCATGGTTGCTTAGGAACTAAGGAAATGAAAATATCCTTGGCAGTGGTTTGTAGTATTGGTCTGTCTTGACTCTTGAGTGACCGGAGGATACAATCTTTAACATACTGAGTACGTACCTAATCATTTGAAGGTCGTTTTTTTTTCATTAGCTCCCAAAATGGAACCATTATTCATTCTGGATGCCCACCCTTTTCTTCTTCTTCTTAAAAAAGTGGCAGACATAGGGTTATTGTTGAAAATTGGGATCATTTTCCTTGAATAACATTAGGCTCCCTAATCCCCCTTATATAATAGGGATTAGGGTTAGGGTTTACATAAGAGGAGGAGATCATTCTGGGAAATATCATAGATGGCCTCCACACATACGGTAATCCATACATATGGTAATACACACATATGGAAATCCCCAACATGGTAATTCACTCACGTGGCAATTCTCAACACTCCCCTTCAAGCTGGAGCATATAGATCATACATGCTCAACTTGTTACAACTTACAACATTTCTCGAACTGGACCCGTGCGAGCGGTTTTGTCAATATATCAGCAGCTTGTTCTGTAGATAAGACACCTCGTGTGCGTAATAGTCCTTTTTGTATGAGATCTCTAGTGTAATGACAATCAATCTCCACATGTTTTGTTTGTTCATGGAACATGGGATTATTCGCAATGTGCATTGCTGCCTGATTGTCACATCTAAGTTCCATGATGTCCTTAGATCTGACATGGAGATCGATTAGTACGGACTTGACCCACACGAGTTCAATAGCTACTTGTGCCATGGCTCTATATTCGCTTTCAACACTTGATCGTGACACCACTGCTTGCTTCTTACTTTTCCATGTGATTAGGTTTCTTCCCAGATATGTGCAGAAACCTGTAGTAGATTTTCTATCTCGCAAGCATCCTCCGTAGTTTGCATCTGAATAGGCTAAGAGGTTGAGGTTGTTATCTTTGCGTAATAGCAATCCTTTCCCAAGAGATTGCTTGATGTAACGAAGGACCATCATGCATGCATCAAAGTGAGCCAGAGTAGGTGAGTCCATAAACTGACTCAGTTTTCCTACTGCCAGGGCAATATATGGACGAGTAAACGTGAGGTACAATAGTTTGCCTACTAGGCGTCTGTATCTACCAACATCTTCTGTTGCTCCCTCCTCGTATATTCGTCCTTAGGATCCATAGGGATGTGCGCCGGTTTACAACCAAGCATTCCTGTTTCCATTAGCAGATCAGTGGCATATTTTCTTTGGCACATAACCAACTAGGGATGAGCATTGGGTTGGGCCGGCCCGGCCCAGCCTGAAACCCAACCCAAAAAGCCCGGCCCAAGCCCAAACGAACATTGGGCCGGGCGTGGGCCTAAATTTTAGGCCCGAAATTGTTTTGGTCCGGGCTCGGGCTTTGCTTGGCCTAGTCCGACCCGACCCACGGGCCTGACCCGAAGAGGACCCGAACTCTTCCCATATCCTACATGTATGGAAACTCCCACCTGTCCTGCACACTCTGTTCATGTATCCTATCTTCATACAATGTTTATAAATCAAGAAAGTCATGTGTGAGACACATGAGTTGATGATCATTGTATTTTATTTTAGAATTAAATTTTCTTAATTAGTCTATGCCTTAGATTCTGGTAGTTATTCTTGAGTTTTTAGTGTTTATTTTTTCTATTATAGTATTTTCTATTATTGAACCTTTACCCTATACGAGCATTATGCCCATTTTTTAACATGTAGTGCCTGGTGCACCTGTTGTTATTAACTGTGTAAACTTGGTTCACTCTTTCAATTTCTGTAATGAGAGACATTTATGGTATATAACATTGAGTGGACTTGTATAAAATGAGAAATCATCTCCGGTAGAATAGAGTTTTAGTTGTTTCACAAGTATTATGGCATATGTTTTAAACAATTTTAGCTCGTCTAACTTGAATTGAGATTGACTTTAAACACAAACTCAAATTTAATAATATATAATGGGTTAAGATGGGCCGACCTGCCCCAAATCCGGCCCATCGGAATTGGGCCGGGCCTGGGCTTGAGCCGAACCAAAAAAAATTTGCGGGCCTAGGCCCGGCCTAAGGCCCAAAGTTTTTAAGCGGGATTGGGCCCTTCAGGGCCCGACTCAGCCCGACGCATGCTCATCCCTATAACCAACCCATGTTTTGATCTGGCTATATCAATCCCCAAGAAGTATCGCAACGATCCCATATCATTAATCACAAATTGTTATGTAAGGTGCTTTTTTATTTTGGCAATTTCTTCATTGTCATCTCTCGTAAGAATGATGTCATCAACATACACTAGCATTGCAACTGTACCCTCGAACTCCTCTTTGTGAATAAGGAGTGGTCGGATGACGATCTCATGAGCCCAATCACTTGTAGTGCTTCAGACTATTTTTGAAACCAAGCTCGATAACTTTGTTTTAGTCCATAGATTGCCTTGTGCAAGAGACATACCTTATGACACTCCTCTTCTTTCTTGAAACCCGGAGGTTGTTACATGTAGACGACTTCATGAAGATCTCCTTATAGGAAGGCATTTTTGACATCTAGTTGATGTAATGGCCAATCAAATTCAACTGCAACAGCGAGGAGAATCTGTACCATCGATAAGCGAGCCACATGTGAGAATGTGTCGAAGAAGTCGACGCCATATGTCTGTGTAAACCCTTTAGCAACTAAGCGAGCCTTGTATCGTGCAATGGAGCCATCTGGGTTGTATTTTATTGTGAACACCCATTTTGAGCCGACTAATCGACAATCTGCTGGCGGATCCACAAGATTCCACGTACCTCTGGATTCAAGAGCGGTCATCTCTTCCTTCATTGCCTGACACCAATGCGGATTTGTAAGGGCATCAATGTGGCTTTTAGGTATGAACATGTTCGAGACAACATGTGCAAAGTCCTTGTAGGCAGGAGCAAGCCTTGAAAATGTCATGACAATAGAGATGGGGTGCCTTGTGCGATACACAGATGGACATTGTCGTGCTGTGCGGCGTTGAGCTATTGGAAGATTCTCGGAGTGATCACCACTACCTGTATTTTCGTCAGACACCATGTCTTGAGATGAGGAACATACCTGAGGAGGTGGTACAGGCGTAGAGGAAGAAGGCAGAGGCCCCTGCAGAGTTGGTACAGGTAATGGAGAAGTTGAAATATTTGGTGGGGTGAGATGGGTGGTAGATACAGAGAAGTAAGGGATTGACTCAAAGAAGGTGACATCCGCGTTGACATAGTGTTTACGAGTCCGTGGATCAAAACATCTGTACCTTTTCTGTTTTGTAAGAATACCCTAAGAAGACACATTTGAGAGCTCGGGCAACAAGCTTATCTCTGCTTGGTGTGGTTAGGTGAACAAAAGTGGTACAACCAAAAACTCGTGGTTGCATAGGATAGATGGGTTTGTTAGGAAAGAGAACTTCAATAGGGATTCGTTCATATAGGGTTGTAGATGGCATTCTGTTAATGAAAAAGGTGGCCGTGAGGACTGCATCACCCCAATAAAGGGATGAGACATGATAATTAAGAAGCAGTGTGCGTGCAGTATCGAGGATGTGCCGATGTTTACGTTCGGCCACACCATTTTGCTGAGACGTGTGAGGACATGTTGTTTGGTGTATAATCCCTCGATTTGAGAGTAAGTTTTGTAAGTTATGTGACAGGAACTCTTGACCATTGTCAGTTCTAATGGTTTTAATTGTACGATCGAATTGAGTGTTTATTTCAATGATGTATCGAGTAAGAAAACTATAAGCATCTGATTTATTTTTCAAGAGAAATATCCATGCTACACGAGAGTAATCATCAATCAGAACAAGATAATAACGATGTCCCAAGCGGTCAGGATACTGACTAGGGCCCCAAATATCCATATGAACGAGATCAAAGATTTCAGTAGAATGCTGATTACCAGTGGAAGGAAAGGTAAGACAATGATGTTTTCCAATCTGACATGCCTCATAATCGAGATTAATTGAGGGGGACAACTGTGGGAGAAGGCGACGAAGCTTACGGACTGAGGGATGACCCAATCGTTGATGCCAAAGGGTAGTGGATGTCTGGCTTACATAAATTCCAGAATAGGCAAACATGCTAGACGGGTGATCAAGGTGACAAACCCCGCCTTCTTCATGGCCCGTACCAATCGTCCTCCCAATCAGTATGTCCTGGCAGTTAAGCTCCTTGCATAATTGGCTGATCGAAAGAAGACTAAGCAGAAAATTAGGAACTAATAAGACATTATGTAGCTCAATTGTAGGGGTGAGGTGCACATCCCTGATGCCTTTTACCGGTGACGATCTACCATCTGCTACTTGAACCGTTTTTCCTGGCTGAGGTGGGCGGAGTTTCCGGATGAGGCGTGGATCTCCACATAAATGGGTAGAGGCCCCCGTGTCAATAAGCTAGTCAGAGTGGTTATGGTGGCTAGCTGAAGCAAGAACAATACCTGTTTGAGCAACGCCAACGATTTCTCCGGTGGTCTCATTGGGGTTCACATGAGACAACCGTTGTATGAGATCCTCGAAGTCTTTTCGAGGGATCTCGATGGAGCCTCCGTCAATGTCTGTTGTTGCTGCTCTGGCTGAATGTCCTGGACGACCATGCTTGCTGTATCATACTGCTTCGGTGTGTCCTAATTTGTGACAAAAAAGCATTGTATAGGTGATTGGCATCGTCCTAGAGATTGACGACCGCGACCTCGTCCCCTGAATTGTTCTCTGAAACCTCGCTCGGAAGCTACGAGAGCCGTTGTTTGGCTCATAATCTCTGCAGAAGGATTTGAAGGAGGAGGTATTCTGCACAACGTGCTATATGCTTCCTCCATTGTTGGAAGAGCAGCAACAATAATCATCTGATCCCGAGGAGCTGCAAAGGTTGGATCCAATCCACCTAAGAAGATCATAGTTGCCATATTCTGTCGATGTTGCTGCTGCGTGGGACAAGTACATAGAGGTGCACATGCATCATAGCTCGCAACAAGGGATTTGAGAGCTGAAAAGTATTCTGATAGCGATCGACCGTTCTGTCGAATATGCATCAATTCATAAAAAGATTGATACATTTTGTAGAGTTTTTATCCTGTCCATACGTGGTGAGCAATGACTTCCACATATCGTGCGCACTGTCGTAGTAGACTAGTTCCTGTGCTATCCTATCGATAATACTGACCATTATCCATGAACTCACCATGCCATTGTCTTTGACCCATGAGGCATATTTACCTACCTTATTGGTTGGTTCAGCTTCTAATAGGATGTGTTCCTTATCATAACCGCGCACAATCATTAGGAAAACGCGAGACCACATTGAATAGTTTGTAGCGTCTAATTTCGGAATTGATCCGAATGAGGGTAACTTTGTTTGGTTCCCATTATCAATTTTGGATGCATCATCACTGGATGCCATACGTGTGTTGTTGGTACTTATACGGGGGGTGGGGGGGGTGGGGGAGGGGGCGAGCGATCTCCTATTTTTGTGGTCGACGGAATGATACGTATCAAATACATCTTGACATCAAAAGATAATCCGCGGCATGAGGTTGTAATTCATGGTTGTGAACAGAAGACTAGTTCATGAGAATCGATGCGACTAGATCGATTTCTGAAGACCCTGCGCGAAGGAGAGGGAGGAGACGTGTTGAAGGAGATGGCGTGTTAACCGCGTGCGTCCTGGATCTCCAAGAGGCGCCGAGACACTAGATCTACTGTCGTAGAGGCGGAGACGAGGCGCTGGGCGTGCAGACAGAGGTGAAGACTCAGCTACAGGTGAAGATGCAGTCGGAGGCGCAGGGACGTTGTTGGCCGATTTAGCATCCAGATTCGCATACTCCTGGAAGCAATATGGATGTGCACTTCTCTGGAAGAGGTTCGCAACAAGGGGGTGGAGGGCGATTGGGGCGGGTTTGCAGTCAGGGGGGGGGGGGTGCTATCGGGCGAAGGGGTGGGACGGGCGTCGGGGATGGGACAGGCTGGGGGGGTTTGCAGTCAGGGAGGCGTCGGGTGATATTGGGCGATGGGGGCGGGACATGCGTCGGGCGATGGGACAAGGGGCGGGATCGGTGGCGATGACGCAAGGAATCGGGAAAGGGGTGGTAATCTGGAAGGTGAAGGGACGGAAGGGGTGGGATCGGTGGCGCAGGGAAGGGAGATGGCGCAGGGCGATGGCGATAGGGGTGGGCGGCAGGGGTGGGATCGGGAGCGGGATCGGGGATTTGCGGGCGATAGGGAATCTGGCGATGGGTTCGCGGTGGCTCAGGGCGGTGGCGATGGGGGGTTGCGGGCGGGCGATGGGATCGGGGTCAGTGGCGGTAGGCGATGGGTAAGAGGCGGTGGGAGAGTGAGGATTGGGGCAGACGTCGGGCCGTTATGGCTCTGATACCATGTTGAAAATTGGGATCATTTTCCTTGAATAACATTAGGCTCCCTAATCCCCCTTATATAATAGGGATTAGGGTTAGGATTTACATAAGAGGAGGAGACCGTTCTGGGAAATACCAGAGATGCCCTCCACACATATGGTATGGAGTCCATACATATGGTAATACACACATATGGAAATCCCCAACATGGTAATTCACTCACATGGCAATTCTCAACAGTTATCAATGTGGACGCTTGGTATGTTGCATTCATTGTATTCTGAATATGTTCATGAAAGGTTGCACATGATATTAGTCAACATAGACCAAAGCATTGTTTCTCCAAAATAAATAAATAGATTGGAGCTGGGGTGGAACCAGGAATTTCATCAAGGAGGAGCCGATTATACAACTATTATGTATGCTAAAAAATGAAAAATCTATGTATTTTCGAACGATATTTTAAATAGAATTAATATTTTTAAAATGAACCTCTTTTAATCTTGATAAACGTAGAATTTAAATCTATTATTAATGTTAGAATTTCAAATAGATTAGTATTTTCAGTGGCTACTTTTAAAATTGGATAAATGTAATAATTTAAACCTCTCTAAATCCATCCTAAAAAGGTGAAATTATCAAGTGAAATTTTGAAACAAAAAAATCATGGTGAAAAGGAAACAATAAAATTTATTTTATTTACAAGGAGTACTCAAAACAAAGGGAGAGATAAATAAAATCGAATACAATTTTATATCAAATTATTTTGATACTTCGGAAGTGATTGGATAACCATATAAAAGAAAGTAAAATTGATGAAGATAAGATTCGAACCCTCGTTACCAAAATAGTGACCATGCCACTCTACCACTTGACCATTTAATGATTCTGCAACCTTTCTCTAATAATATTTATTATAATACAATTAAAGAGGGGCTGTATTAAAAAATTAATACATTGTACATGTGACGTATACTAATCATGGCGGGGCCATGCCCCCCCATAATATATACTAGTTCCGCCCCTGGACTGGAGTATTCCTTGGATTGTTTTGTCTTGCAGATTTCTCCTTCTCGTTCTCTATCCCTTTTTTAAACACATGGATGACACATTTTGACCATCCTTATTTGTGTACATCCTCATCATCCTCACTTCCGTAGGTACACATCCTCATTTATGTATACATGAGAAATTCAAAAAGAAAGATTATGCATACCGAATAGTTTTTTTTAAATCCTTGACGACTTTTCTGCTACTTGCATTGTGCAACTTGCAGAATTTCTTATACCATAGAGTAGTTCTAACTTCTAAGACGACGCTGCTGATTGGATTATTGCAATGGATTTCATGTTAGGTTCGTTTATTAATACCTTAATTTTTTCTTTGTATATTACTTTGTTGGGTAGAGTTTTTTGGATTTTTGGAGCATCTATTTCATAATTTACAGGTTTTAGCATTTACAATAAAAAATATTTGTTGTTCTTCCGAATCCTTTTATAACTAGTAATCATAATGATTTAGAAAGTCTACTTGTGAAATGAATTATGCAACACTGGTTGAGATGCACACGATTGGTAATATATACGGATAAAGATGTTATCATATCCTTGCTCATTCTAAAATATGCACACATATGCATTATAGATATTGACAGATTTGAAAAATGTCTTACAATATCCTAAATAAATACCTTATACCAAACGGATGCGGACCACATATGGATAATAGTAGAAATACATTATAGATCAGTACAGATGTATTGAGTGGCTTACACATGAAACACATATACTAAATGGACTTATTCCATACTGCTTATATCAAATTTGGTGAGAGCAGGCATAGAATTTTGTTTGAGATAGTTACAAATTAATCTATATAGATGTCAAAATCTTTATAAAATAGGCACTGTAATTGATCGGATACGGATATATTCTTATCTGTTTGCATTCCTAAACTCTACTCACGTGTCAAAGTCTTAAGCTATTATATTCTTCCACTTTCTCGATGTCAGATATTATTTTTTGAGAAACAAAGGGACGATATAGTCATGATTGATACATAGTTAAGAAATGTGCATAAATGAAGATTATCGAATGCCTTCATGTCCATTTGCTGCCAAAATCATAACCACAAAGGGTGAGCACCAAGGACCACATTTTTATGATTTGGAGCTCCCATACTCAATATGTTTAGTTTAACCCTCTCTCACTTTCCCTTTTGAAAAGACCATTATGTTTTATTCTAGCCATTAAATTCTGGCAAATTCCATTTTGGATGCCTTTCTTGCATTGGGTGTGATAATGCTATCATGAAATCTTCCTTCCTGAATGTTTTGGAAAGACAAATTCGAGGAGCGATCCAAGTCAATGATGCTTGCTTTTATCATACACACAATATAAGAATCAATGACCCATATTCTTTGAAATAGTTACATTGGAAGAACAAACGACGCTGACAGATAGTCATTTAGTTTTAAATGAAGGCCTTTGTAGCAATCCTCTTGCTCCTCAATGACCATGCAAAAAGTCGAATCTAGCTGTTATTTCTTATGAGAATCCAATCCATTAAGAGAAAGCTAATCTACTATAAGGAGGAGTTTTTAAGAAATTCATAAGCCAAACATGTCTCTTCAAGTGGATGACCCTTGACCTCCATTGATGTCTAGTGATATTTATCTCGTTGCGATGAAGGTTCTTGCTAACAACATTCATATTATTGACTTAATAAAAAACAACATTCATATTAGACTGGGTTCCATCATTGATCCTACCCTATCGGTCTTCATTTCAGGTCGTCATGGTATGGATAATGTGGTTATCACATCAAAGATTATTGTAGATTTGAAGAAAAAAAGATCAATGGGATGTTTTGGATGGTTGATTTCTCCAAGGCTTATGCCTATGTTGATTGGAGATTCATTTGTGCATCCCTTTCTCGATGGAGCTTCTCGGATTAATAGATTCTCTGGATAGGAGGTGCTAACAACGTCGACAGAAAGGGGTTTTCTTTCAATCTTAAAGGGATATCATGTAGACACCTCTCCTTTTCTTTTTGTTGCGGATGCATTGTTTAGGTTAGCTTTCTGGACGGTGTGGGTGAGATTTGTCAAGGTTTTAAGCTTGGTGATCTCTTGATATCTATCTTGCACTTTGTTGATGACTATTTGTAGAGGGGGCATGCTGAGGGTAGGGAGGTGAACAAGAATATGCTTGCCAAATGATCACTCAACACTTCCATGTCACCAGCTGAGCCCTCCCACCTTGCCCCCACATAAAGGAATTTGTATCGGAAGTGAACACATGCCACCATGTTCTGCACATGGGTCTTGTGTCTTCTCTCGAATTTGGGGGCAATGTTAGCAGACATGTTCTCAAGGATTAGTGTCCCTGGGGAGATTACCGATAACCTATCTGGGATTTGCCTCTGGTTGAGGGCAAGCTGAGGAAGTCCGATTGGGACTGTGTTCTTCGGAGAATGGAAGAGAGGTTGGAAGGGTGAAAGGCTACCACTTTGTCCAAGGGTGGGAAGGTTACACTTCTGAAGCATGTTCTTTCGGCCATTCCGATTTTTTTCTTCTCGACGAGATTGATGCCTGTTGGTGTTAGAAGGAAGGTGGAGACTTTGATGAGATTTTTTTTCTGGTCAGATAGAAGGCAGACAGCGAGGGGGTTGCACTTGGTGGCTTGGAAAGATCTTGCTGTACTTGTTGCAGAGGGGGGCCTAGGTGTCAGGGATGTGGAGTCAATGAACAAAGCCTTGTTAGCCAAATGGGTCGTGTGCATCTGGGGTCCGTCCGATACGCCGGTTTTGCAGTTGTCGAGAGAGATATATGGTGTCACAGGGGAGTTGGTGGCATTGAGGAAGCGTCATGAGTCTTCCTTGTGGAGTGGGTTCCGTGCCGTGATTCCGGGGCTCCGGCCTCTTCTTAGGCCGAAGTTGGGAGATGATCTCTGGTTCCATTTTTAGTTGGATGACTGGACAGGGGAGGGGGCTTTGGCCTACCGCTTTCCGAGGTTGATGGCGTTAGCCGTGGACAGGGGGCGTGGGTGGCGGAGGTCGTCGACTTTGGGTCGTGGGCGCCGAGGGTCCTTGCGGCTCTCTCGGATCAGAGGTTGGAAGATTTTTTGCGGATGCTGTCGGAGATTCCCCCTGTTGGGGAGATGTCGGGCAACCCGGACCATTTTGTGTGGGCTGATGGTAAGTTCTCAGTGAAGATTGCATATCGGAAGCTGAGTGGTGGTATGGCGGAGCGCGATGAAGACCTATGTGCTGACTTGAAGGTGATTTGGGCGGCTAAGATTCCTACTCGGGTTAAGGTCTTTCTTTGGTGCCTGAGGAGAGATCGTATTTGTGATAAAGTGAGAAGGGGCAGAATTCTGGGTTGGACGGATTTAAAGTGTGACATATGCGAGGATGAGATGGAGGATGCGGACCACATTTTCTTTGGATGCAGGTCTTCGGCAAAGGTTTGGGATTCTTTTGGGCTTCCGTGGGTCCGGGCATCCGATGCGGTACATTTTTGGAGATCGATTCGGGCGGTCGGACTTGGGTCTTCTGATGATGTCTCCAAGCCCTTTGCCGCGCTCTGGGCTATTTGGCTTGGTAGGAATGATACCATCTTCAAGGGGCAGTGGTTTTACTTTGAAAATGCTCTTGCACACTGTAATGCTTTATACAATTTCTGGATAACAAACTGATGTACCCTCTCCTTTATTAATGAATGCTGTGGTGTGGTGACTCCCGCCTCGGGAGGGCTCCCCCGTTTTCTTATTCAAAAAAAGTGTCCCATCAATAGCCCTGATGATATCATGAAACGACGTTATGTAATGTTAGGGCAGAATCAATGAAGCGGTTGGTGTCGCAAGTAGGGAAATACGAGGCAACTACAAGGTTAATGTTAAGTTGTTTGCTTAGTTGGAGGTGATCTATTTATCATCTATTTTTGAAAGGGGATTTGTATTGTATTTGTTAGAGTATACGTCACATATAGAGATGGGTAATTGGATCTCTACATGGTCCAATTACTATACCTGCAGGTTTAGTCCGACATCTATTGTTAGTAGGACTTTGGTTTGGACCGTCTTTGGATATAAGCATCCCCATCTCTATTGTATCAATTGAGAAAATGAATAGAATAATCATCCCTTACTGGCGTTCTCTTGGGTTTCATCCTACTCCTTATGGAGTAGAGTTCCACGTTAAAGGTCGATGTTCTTCCGCTGTTCTTTATCTCTTTATCTCTGATATGCTTCCACGATATCATTTTCTACATGGTATCAGAGCAGATTTGATTCTTGAGGATTTATTTTATGTTTGTGATTATTCAAGATTCGATTATTAGAACTGATCTGATTCATGGGTTTATTCATGAAGATCTTTTATTATGTTGATTGTTTGTTGATCTACTCAAATTCTGGAAATTTGGAAGTTTGTTCTGCGCATAATGCGAAGAACGTCATCGACAATGCTGATCTAATCGGTTGCAATCTCAAGGCAAAAGGTGGTGGTTTTTGAAACCCTAATTCCATATGGCAACTCCATTCTGAGCAAGCGTTCCCCATTTGGTACCCTAATTCTGATATTCATCAAAATCCTCACGCATGATCTTCGTGTGCACAACAAGCTGCTCATATGGAGCCCTGATATCGCGTGAGTCTGGATCATCCCTAGACTTGATGCCCTACGTACAACAACATCATCCCACCTGGAGGATGTCTCATACACACAGAAGAAGTAGTAACAATGCCTCCAACATGTTAACCTAGGATGTACCCACGAGCATCGCCGTGTTCTAGGGTTCTTCTCAATGACGACGCACCCACCAGCAACCTTCCGATCCTGGCCTACTCCAATCAGGCAGAGCTTTCTCGCGTATCACCAGAACCTCCAGGTTAAAGTGCAATGGCGATAATCTCCATCGCTGTAACCCTTCGCATGATGGAATTCCCATGCGACAACCTCAAGCTCAGTTTCCTTCGCGCGATGCCTCCTCAGCGAAGCTCCCTCCTCTGCCTCCTCCAGGTGCATGCACAATTCTGCGTACGAAAGAAGGATCGAGGGCAATGTTGACTCCCACAGGTAAAACTCCAGCCATGCGCAACCCAACATCGCACGATCTTCTCTCCAACGACGCACAGTTCCAGGCGGAACCACCTCAGCACACGAGTTCTAAGCAGTGGCGGTGCTGGCATCGCCTCTCCAATCCAGGAGATGACATCTCTCTTTCGGTCCTTTCTCTACTGTACGAGTTGAAGCCCCCCCATGCAGGGATGAGCATGGGCCGGGCTGGGCCGGGCCCCGAAGGGCTAATGCCCAAGCTCACTTAAAACTTCGGGCCTTGGGTCGGGCTTAGGCCCGCAAAATTTTTTTTGGTTCGGCCCAAGCCCAGGCCCGACCCAATTCCTATGGACCGGGCTTTGGCCGGGCCGACCCATCTTAACCCATTATATATTATTAACTTTGAGTTTGTGTTTAAAGTTAATCTCAATTCAAGTTAGACGAGCTAACATTGTTTAAAACATATGCCATAATACTTGTGAAACAACTAAAACTCAATTCTAGAAGAGATGGTTTCTCATTTTATACAAGTCCACTCAATATTATATACTATAAACGTCTCTCATTACAAAAATTCAAAGAGTGAACCAAGTTTATACAGTTAACAACAGGTGCACCAGGCACTACATGTTAAAAAAATGGGCATAATGCTCGTATTGGGTAAATGTTCAATAACAACAACAACAAAGCCTTTTCCCACAATTAAGTAGTGTCAACTACATAGATTCTTCGCCTCCATTCAGATCTATCTTGGGTCAATCTCGGACTTATATCCAAAAAACTAAGATCCCTTCGTATAGTCTCTTTCCAACACTTCTTGAGCCGTCCTCGCCCTCTCTTAGCCGGCTCAACATCCCACCACTCGCATCTCCTAACCGGTGCATCAGTTGACCTTCTTTGCAAATGACCAAACAATCTTAAGCGGTTTTCTCGTATCTTATCCTTGATCAGAGCTACACCAACTTTCTTTCTGATTGCATCATTCCGAATCCGATCTTTACGTGTATGTCCACACATCCATCTTAGCATTTTCATTTCTGCTACAACCATTCTCTGCACATGTCTATGGTTCACAGGACAACATTCAGAACCATAAAGCATAGCAGGTCTCACGGCTGCTTTGTAAAACTTTCCTTTAATTTTTAAAGGATTTTTCTTATCACAGAGAACAACGGAGGCTCCTCTCCACTTTAGCCAGCCTGCATTTATTCTATTAGTAACATCTCCATCAATTTCCTCATCATGTTGCAAAATAGATCCCAGATATCCAAAAGAATCTCTCTTCTGAATATTATCGTCACCAATCTTCACCTCGATTCTTTCACCATTGCTTCTATCAAATGTGCATTCCATATATTCCGTCTTAGCCCTACTCATGGAAGGACATATCGATATCGGCAACATATCGATACAATGTCGATACTGATATATCGCCGATATATCGACGCATATCGCCGAAACCCGGTATCCATTAGACGTTTTTCTCCTGTCGATACCCGATATATCCATATCGGCGATATATCGGTGACTTGTCGATACCGATATATCGCCGATATATTGACGATATATCGCGATATGGTGATCCATGGCCCTATTTATACGAAAACCTTTAGTCTCCAATGCATGTCTCCAAACCTCAAGCTTCTCATTTACTCCATCTCTAGTCTCGTCAATCAACACAATATCATCAGCAAATAACATACACCAAGGTAACTCATCCTGAATGTGACTTGTCAACTCGTCCATAATCAAAGTAAAAAGAAATGGACTCAAAGCTGAACCTTGATGTAAACCAATGTTGGTATCAAAATAGTCAGTCTTCCCCGTCGGGGTCCTTACACAAGATAAAGCCCCATCATACATATCCTTTATGAGATTAATGTATAGGACAAGTACTTGTCTCTTCTCCAAAACTCTCCACAGTATCTCTTGTGGGACGGAATCATAAGCCTTCTCCAAATCAATAAAGATCATATGGAGATTCTTCCTTTTAGCTCTATAAATCTCCATTGTTCTCCTCAGCAAATGGATGGCTTCAATAGTTGAGCGACCTGACATGAATCCGAATTGGTTTTCTTTTATTTGGGAAACTTGTCTCAACCTTCTTTCGATCACACGTTTCCAAATTTTCATAGTGTGACTCATCAGCTTGATACCTCTGTAATTTGAACAATTTTAAATGTCTCCTTTGTTCTTATAAAGAGGCACCACGATACTCCTCCAATCTTCAGGCATTTTCTTGCTTCGCCAAATAACATTGAATAGATTCGTAAACCAAGTCAAACCACGCTCACCTAAAACTTTCCATACTTCTACAGGGATGTCATCCAGTCCAACACCTTTCCCAGGTCTCATAACCTTCAAAGCCTCCTCTACTTCTTTTCTTTGTATTCGTTTATAGCATGCACGATTCAAGTAACTTTCACTACTAGCTAGATCACCCAAAGTGATCTCTCTATTTCCTTCTCCAATGAAAAGTTTATGTAAGTATTGCTCCCATCTAGTCTCTATATCCTTCTGAGTAACAAGCACGTGACCTTCCTCGTCCTTAATGCATTTCACTTGAGAAAGGTCTTTGATCTTTCTTTCTCTTGCTTTGGCTAACCTGAATATATCCTTCTGGCCCTCCTTAGAGTTGAGATTTTTATACAAAACCTCATAAGCTTTTGACTTAGCTTCGCTTACAGCCTTCTTTGCTTCCTTCTTCGCTATTTTATAGTCGGTGACAGTTTCCTCTGTTCTATCCTTAGACATAGCTTTAAAGCAAGCTCTTTTAATTTTTAGCTTCTCTTGCACCCCTTCACTCCACCACCAAGCCTTCTTTTGACCCGGAGCTCCTCCTTTTGACTCGCCTAGCATCTCTTTGGCTACCTTTCGGATATTAGGTAAATGTTCAATAATAGAAAATATTATAATAAAAAATAAACACTAAAAACTCAAGAATAACCACCAGAATCTAAGGCATAGACTAATTAAGAAAAAATTAATTCTGAAATAAAATACAATGATCATCAACTCATATGTCCCACACATGACTTTCTTGATTTATAAACATTGTATGAAGATATGATACATGAACAGAGTGTGCATGACAAGTGAGAGTTTCCATACGTGTAGGATATGGGAAGGGTTCGGGGTCCTCTACTTGAGACTGCCTCTTTATGTGTGAGAGATGAGGCGAGCGGGGGTGCGACGCGCTCCCCTCCTCCATCGCGACGAGGGCTTGCGTCGCGAATCTTCCTTCGCTCAGCGCGAGTTAGGGCGAGCGAGGGTGCGACGCGCTCCCCTCCTCCATCGCGACGAGGGCTTGCGCCGTGAATCTTCCTTCGCTCAGCGCGAGTTCGGGCGACACGATTCTTCCTTCGCACCGCGCGAGTTCGGCGTTGGTGGCTTAGGGCGACGCGACTCCTGCTTCGGGCGACGCGACTTCTGCTTCGGGCATCGAGACTCCTCTCAGGGCGCCAACAAGGGGGATGGGGCTGGGGGCTTCTCCGGTCTGATTCAGGGCGCCAGCGAGGGGGATGGGGATAAGGGCTTCTCTGCTCCTGCTACTGGCGCGGGCGTGCAGCCTGGCTGGAAGTGTCGCGCGAGCTGGGAGTTGGGGCCTTTCGGTGGTGACGTGCGTGCAGTGCCGGCTGCGATCGGAGCTTCCGCGCCTGGCTGCCGGGTCCGTGGATGGGAGCATATGTTGGGGGGAAGGTCTGGAGGCTGGTTTCCGAACGAGGGTGGCAGCGAGGGCTGTGGTGCGTCCCAGGGATGGCAGCTGGTGGTTGGGCGTCGCATTGGGAGGTTTGCTGCTTCTGGGAGTAGGCGTGGGCCGCCGAAGGTCTCCCACTTCGGACGCGACTGTTTTCGGTGCGGTGGGCTGGATCATTGGGTGCAGGCGTGTCGGGAGCTTGTGCGTTGCTTCTCTTGCCGGGGTTTCGGTCATTCTCGGAGGTGCTGCTCGAAGGCGGATGCGGATGCAGATGTGCTGGTTGGCGAGGGTGGGGGAGAGGGGGTGCTGTTTTTGGCGACTTCGGACGTGGGCCTCGTGTCCAAGGCTTCTTTTAAGGGCGATGTGGCTCGGCTCTCTCCGTGGAGGGCGGTGGCGAGGGGCCTCCGCGAATGCGAGAACCAAGGTTGTTCCATGGGCCGGTGTTTGGGTGCTTGTAGTTGAGGTGGCGGAGGCCGAGGGACTGTGATGTTGCCGTGCAGCCTGGCAGCGTGGAGAGGGTCGTTGTCAGGGGGCTTCCGATGGGGATGAGGACGAGGGAGCGCATTTCTGAGCTGCTGCATGGCGTTCTCGTGGTTGTCTCAGTCGAGAGTTTGGGTGTCAACCCGGGCAGCCGTTGGAGGTGTTCCTTCGGGTGAGGCCGGTTGGTGTCGACAAGATGGGTTGGTGGGAGGTTCGACTGGCTGGTAGGCGGCTTCTTCTTGAACTGGTGGCTGCAGATGTGTGGGCGATTATTCTGGCTGCTGGGTGCCGCAAGGAGATCCCGGTGGCCGAGGTGGCGGTGGTGGATGGTGAGCTGGAGCAGCGATCTGATGCGAAGGTGGGGGTTTGGCGGCAAGAGGAGGGGCGGCTTTTGGTGGGGGGCGGCTTCCTAGTGTGGCCCGTGCCCCGGGGGAGGGTCTTCGGTTCGGTTCCATTTCGGCTGTGGATTTTCCGAGGTTGGCGACTGTTTCTTTGCCTTGGTTTCTGGCGCCTTCGGCCCGGTCTGCTGGCGGAGGGGAGGCTCTGGGAGGGGGTGGGGCTCGGTCAGCATCGGCTGCTTGTCTGGTGGAGGAGGTTGAGGAGGGGGTTTTGGCCCGAGGTGTGGAGGGGGTTGCTTTGGGCGCCGTTTCGGAGACGGGGGGAGTTGCGAACTCTCCGCAGGTGGACGTATCTTTGGGGGAGTGGGCTGCTGTTCCGGGGGGACGGGATTTTCAGCTGGAAGGGGTGGTTGCTGTGGTTGGGGTGGCTGGTTCGTCTGAGGGTGCGTTGGGTGGGGAGGTTCCAGCTGGGGGTGGGGCTAATCCGGCTGGGGTGGGGCAGGTGGGAGGATCTTTGCAGCTTTTGGGCGGGGAGTTGCCGCGACGCTTTGGTGTGGCGTATGAAAGGGGGAGAGGGAAGCGGAGGAGGGCTGAGAAGGAGGCGAGGGCTGCTCTAAGGGCATCTCTGGCATCGGGGGCAGTTGCTGAGGTTGTGAGCGTGAGGGCGGCAAGCCCATTGGTGGTGCGGAACCGTTTTGTGGCTCTCGACAGGGACATGGCACGACGCTTGGGGGTTATTCCCCAAGGAAGAGGGAAACTTTGGTCGTCAGATGAAGCTGCTATCATTGAATGTGAGGGGCTTGGGCCGGCCCGAAAAGAGGCTCGGGGTGCAGAATCTACTGAGAGAGGCTGGTGCAGATATTTTCTTGCTTCAGGAGACTAAGTTGCAGTCTTTGGATGACCAGTTGCGGCGGGAGATGAGTAGGGGGGATTTTTCTCATTGGCGGACAAGGGGGCTGCTGGGGCTTCGGGGGGGTTGCTCTCCGGTTGGCGATATGATTCTTTCGACTTGCTGGGGATGTCCGCCTCCCAGTTCTCTTTGTCTGTTCGGCTACGGCGGAGGGCGGATGTGATCTGTCTGTGCGTTACTAATGTCTATGGCCCGTGTCGGCGGCAGGATGGTAGCTTGGCTGGGGATCTGGAGAGTGCTGGGCTTGAGGCTGGCGGCGGTATTTGGATCATCTGTGGCGACTTCAATGTCACGTTGCTACCGGACGACAGGCCGGGAGGGAGCGGAGGCTCTGATCCTGGATCAACAGATATGAGGCAGGTGGTTCGGTCTCTGGGATTGTCTGTTGTGGATGCGGCTGGGTGCAAGTACACTTGGAGGAACATGAGGGCGAGGTCCAGACTCGATAGGTTCCTGATGTCGGTTGAGGCAAGGGAGGTCTTCCCTTTAGCGAGGGCTTGGGCTCTTCCGAGGACTATATCAGATCACACTCCTGTTCTATGGTTTTCTGGTGAGGAGCGCTTGGCTCGGTTCTCTTTTCGCTTTGAGAAGAAGTGGCTGTTGGAAGATGGTTTCCGAGACATGGTGCATGAACATTGGCGGAGTGTGGCGGTGGCGGGTTCGGCAGTGTCGCGGTTTGCGGCCAAGCTCGAGTCACCGAGGCGGCTGTTGAGTTATGGGAAGGATGTCGCCAGGAGGCGACGGGCCGTCAGGGCAGAGGCAGAGGCTGGAATCAGCAGGTTAGACGGGATTGATGATGATCGGGGCCTGTCTCCGGAGGAGGTGGAGGAGAGGGCAGCATGGCTAGAGACTGTGCTTCGGGAGAACAGAAAAGAGGAGGTTCATTGGCGGCAGAGGGCCAGGCAGATGTGGCTAAGGGAAGGGGACACCAACACGCGGTTCTTCCATTCTGTGGCATCCGGGAGGAGGAGAAGGAGCTTCTTGCATGAGATGGAGGTAGGGGGACAAAGAGTTTCCGACGAAAGGGAGATTGGGATCGCCTTGCGGGGTCATTTTGTAAGTGCCTCGAGGAGGGTGCTGGTGGAAGATGGCTGGGGTTGGTCGGGTCGGGGGGTGAGGCCCTTGAGTGGTGCTCAGGCTGATTCGTTAGTGGCCGAATTCACGGAGGTTGAGGTGCGCAAGGCGGTTTGGGAGCTGAATGCGGACGGAGCTCCGGGTCCGGATGGCTTCTCCATATCATTCTATAGGGAGTTCTGGGATCTGCTGAAGGGGGACATCTTGGAGGTTCTGACTGAGTTCAGGGGGGGGGGGCAACATGGGTTTTGAGAAAGTTAACAGGGCTTTGATTTTTTTGCTACCGAAGAAAGATACCCCAGTGGGGGTGGGGGACTACAGGCCGATATCTATCTCCAATGGCATCTATCTTATTGTCGCCAAGGTGTTGGCGAGCAGACTTAGAGGGGTCCTATCCTCTGTGGTTTTGCCGGCCCAATCCACCTTCATTCCGGGTCGGTCTATGGCGGATGGAATCGTGACCGCTTCGGAGATTTGTCGTGAGTGGAAGAGGTCTCAAAAAAAGGGGCAGTTTGGAAGATTGACTACGCCAAGGCTTATGACTGTGTCAGTTGGAGGTTCCTTTGGTTAGCTCTGCAGAAAAGGGGTTTCCCAGAAGTTTGGATTGCTTGAGTTAAGAGATGTGTCACCACTAACTCATGCTCGGTGCTGGTAAATGGGAGGCCTGAGGGAGGATGGTTCCAACCCCAGAGGGGGGTGCATCAGGGCTGCCCCCTTGCTCCCCTGCTTTTTGTGTTGGTTGCCGATTGTCTTGCGGTTTTGTTTGAGCGGGCAGTGGAAGAAAACTGGTGCGAGGGCTTCCGAATGGGGGACATCTCAGTCCCGGTGTTGCAATATGCGGATGACACGCTGGTATTCCCGGGAGGGACGAAGGAGCAGAACCACAATGCAGCTGTGCTGGTGGATGTTTTTGGGTGCCTCTCTGGGTTGCAGATTAACAGGCAGAAGTCGGTCCTTGTTCCAATGGGTTTGGGTGGCGAGGAGAGCATCAGGCTGGCGGAGTGGGCAGGATGCCCCTTGGGGAGACTGCCGATAACCTATCTGGGTTTGCCTCTGGTTGAGGGCAGGTTGAGGAAGTCCGATTGGGATTGCGTGCTGCGCAGAATGGAGGAGCGGCTGGAAGGTTGGAAGGCTGTCACTCTGTCCAAGGGTGGGAAGCTTACATTTTTGAAGCACGTTCTTTCGGCCATCCGACTTTTTTCTTTTCGACGAGATTAATGCCTGTTGGTGTTAGAAGGAGGATTGAGACCTTGATGTGATCCTTTTTCTGGTCTGATGGAAGACAGACAAAGAAGGGGTTGCACCTGGTGGCTTGGAAGGACCTAACTGTTCCTGTTGCAGAGGGGGGTCTTGGCGTTAGGGACGTGGAATATATGAACAAAGCTCTGTTAGCCAAGTGGGTGGTGCGCATTTGGGGTTCGTCCGATTCGCCGGTCTTGCAGCTGCTGAGAAAGATTTATGGTGTTACTAGGGAGTTGGTGGCAGAGAGGAAGCGTCATGAGTCTTCCTTGTGGAGTGGGATCCGTGCCGTACTTCCGGTGCTACGGCCGCTTCTTAGGCCGATTTTGGGGGATGGGCTCCGTTTCCGGCTTTGGCTGGATGTCTGGACGGGAGATGGGGCCCTGGCCTCCCGCTTCCCTCGGTTGATGGCGTTGGCCGTTGATAGGGGAGCGTGGGTGGCGGAGGTCGTCGAAGCTGGGACGTGGGCGCCGAGGTTCCGTGCCGATCTCTCGGATCAGAGGTTGGAGGAGTTTTTGAGGATGTTGTCTGAGATTCCCCCTGCCGGGGAGCTGTCGGGGGATCCAGACCGTTTTAAGTGGAATGGTGGTAGGTTCGGTGAAGGCGGCCTATCGGAAGGTTACTGCGGCTTTGGTGGAGCGTGATGAAGAGCTGTGTGCTGACATGAAGATGATTTGGGCAGCTAAGATTCCTACGCGGGTTAAGGTCTTCCTTTGGTGTTTGAGGAGAGGTCGTATTTGTGATAAAGTGAGAAGAAGCAGACTGCTGGGTGGGACGGATCTAATGTGTGACAGATGCAAGGACGAGTTGGAGGATGTGGACCACATCTTCTTTGGTTGCAGGTCTTCCGCAGAGGTTTGGGAGTCACTGGGGCTCACGTGGGTCCGGGCCTTTGATGCTGATCAGTTTTGGCGGTCGATTCGTCGGGTCGGCCATGGGTCTTCCGATGATGTCTCCAAGCCTTTTGTCGCACTGCGGGCTATTTGGCTTGGTAGGAATGATACAATCTTCAAGGGGCAACTGTTTTACTCTGAGAATGTTGTAGCCCACTGTAATGTTTTGTACAATTTCTGGGTATCAAACTGATGTACACTATACTTTATTAATGAATGCTTTGGTGTGGTGACTCCCTCCTTGGGAGGGCTCCCCCGTACTTTTACTCAAAAAAAATGGGAAGGGTTCGGGCCCTCTTCGGGTCGGGCCCGTGGGCCGGGTCGAGCTGGGCCAAGCCAAGTCCGAGCCCGGCCCAAAAAAATTTCGGGCCTAAAAATTAGGCCCAAGCCCGGCCCAATGTTCGTTTGAGATTGGGCCGGGCAGGGCTTTTTGGGCTGGGCCGGGCCGGCCCAGCCCGATGCTCATCCCTACCCCCATGTGATGGCGATGCGCTCCCCGTGTTTCTCCAGCGACTATGAACCTATGAGGATCTCCTAGAGGCGACGCCTTTATCGCCTCAACGAGTACATGCGAGTTAGAGTTCTCTAGGTGGAGACTCAGTTAGGTTCAGTGATTCCGATAGACGTAGTACAGAGCACACGTTCTAGGATACCCACTTCAGATTACACTCCAACCCTTCAGTTCCTCCTCACCAATACGATATGAGAAGCAACGTTCCCAACAGGCAATCAGTAGAGGATGCGTTGAGTTGATATTGTCTTGTAGTGTCTTCTATTGTGAGTGAGAAGAGATTTCTTTCTTTTTGCCCAAACTGAGCATTGCATGCTCCAGATTGAGGGGGTGTTAGAGTATGCATCACATCTAGAGATGGGTAATTGGATCCCTCCAGGACCCAATTACCAATTCCATAGGTTTAGTCCTGCATTTACTGTTAGTGGGACTCCGGTCTGTCTGTGGGGCTATGTAAAGCCCCACACCTATTGTATCAGTTGAGAAAATGAATAGAAGAATCAACCCTTAGTGGCGTTCTCCCGTGGGTTCATTCCACTCCTTATGGAGTAGGGTTCCTCTTTAAATCCCGATGTTCTTCCACTGTTCTTTATCGTTTTATCTCTGATACGCTTCTGCACTATTGTTTTCTACAATATTGGTAGAGTTCTTGTCGTTTCTTTGTCTTGTTTTGGATGATGGTGGTGGTTTCTGCTTCTGGAAGGAAGATTGGTCCAAGAATGTGGCATTTTGTGACAGATTCTCTCATCTGCTTGCACTACTAGCAGATAATGACATTTGTGTTGGTGATGCTTGGTAAGATGGGTTTGGGCTCCCTTTTTCCGTATCAATCTATCTGAGCATAGAGTGATGAAATTTATGGTAATGTTGGGGCTTCTTTCCTTCCTTTGTTGGGGAGACCGTTTAGCAGGGTTGATTGTTGTGCTCAGGGCGGATGTGAACTTCTTAAAAGAAGGCATATAAGATATTGTAGGCCTCGATTGTTTTGATCCATGTATTTTGTAATGCATAATGTAAGTAGATATAGGGATGGATGGTCCCTTTGTGAGTGACGAGTTTCCTCTGGTTGCTGAGGTATGATCATATGACGTTGGACTTTCGATGGGCCAGATTCCAGTAGTAGACAATGTTTGTCTGGTTGCTGAGGTATGATCATATGATGTGGACTTTCGATGGGCCAGATTGTTCCAGATGGTTTGGAGGATAACATTACTCATGTTACCTCGATAGATTGATTGATGGGTGAAGGTTGTTTCTAGTTAGTTATGAGCATGCTGGGAGTTCGTTGACATGTCATGGCTGTGGGCCTGGAAAGTGAGAATATCAGGGCTCTATTTCTGGGGGCGTTCCGGCTGTTCAGAAATGATGTCATTTTTTCAGAATGAGCGATTCTATGTAGAGAATGTGCTTGCACATGCCCGAAGCCTAAAGGATTTATTCTATGTAGAGAATGTGCTTGCACATGCCCGAAGCCTAAAGGATTCCTGATTTTTGTAATTCTGATACCTAAACTTGTGAATACAAAAAGTTTTGGGTGGGAGCCTCCTCAGTGCACACCTTTTTCCTTTCGTAAAAAAAGGTATAGAAGCTTAAATGAGTTGTATTTTTCTCCTTGTCATGTAAGGTTTGTATAAACAAGTGACACAATGAAACCTTTCATCAAGTCAGATGTTGTATATAATCCTCCTTTAAAAAAGTGGAATATGTTGTGTTACTTGTGTATGCACTTCCATACATCCAGGTGATTTCTACATTTGCTTTTTATTAAAGGCTGAAAGCATACTTTTACACGGTTTCTATTATTATTTTTTGTCGGAAATACTACTACTAGATTTGTTGTTGCTGTGCCTTATTTGTTCATAGTTTTGCTATCTACTTGTGCTATTTCTTCCAGAATGGCTGAAACATTTGTATTAAGTTTCTTTCGTTATAGTTTTGCTATCTACTTGTGATATTTCCTCCAGAATGGCTGAAAACATTTGCATTAAGTTTCTTTTGTTACTTCTGATTGGCGTGGCATGGATGTTATTTAGCTAGTTATCATCAGTGTATTTTTATTCTCACAATAATAAGAAGCATATGATTATATTTTCCTTTTTTTGTGCAAACAGCATAACGGTTGTGTTTTTCGCAAAAGAAGGTATTGAATGTAACCTGATGCCAATGAAAGAAAGTTTGCTTCCACCGGTTTCAGTATCTTTTGGAAAAGGTCTTAGCCAGAAATTTCGTCAACCGTCTGGATCTGGAATAGACTTTTCTATCTTTGATGAAACTGAGTTATCAAAAGAGGGTGAAATGGAGGTTTATCCTCTTGCTGTGAAGGCAGAATCATGTTCCGATGATCAAGGTTCAACTCGGGACAACCAGCAGGCTGGAACCCCGAATTCCCAAATTACACAAGCTGTCTTTGAAAAGAAGGATAACGGTGAATATCATGCCAAGGTCATGAAGCAGATATTATGGGTTGCTGGTGTTAGGTATGAGCTACAGGAAATCTATGGAATAGGAAATTCGGTTGACAATGAATTTGATGGTAATGATCCTGGGAAGGAATGTGTCATATGTCTTTCTGAACCGCGGGACACTACTGTCCTACCTTGCAGACATATGGTAAGCTTCTGAGTTAAGGTTTCAAGCTTGCTATGTAACATGCTTGGGCACCTTGATAAAATGGGCCTTCTGTTTCTTTATGATCTATATATCTTTAAATTGTTTTTGCAAATATTCTTTCTTTTGATTTTTTTGATAAAAGTATTTTATGCTGCAAATATTCAGGGTTCCCATTTTCAGTGCAGGAAAAATCTAAAAATAAAAAATGGTTTTCAAATAAATGACAAATGATTGCAACCGATGTGGATACTATTAGAAACAGGAATGTGGAAAAGTATCGGAAATAATGATAAAGAAATAGAAAGAACACAAGATTTAACGTGGAACCCTACTCCCTAAGGAGAGGGATGAAACCACGAGAGAACGCCTCAAAGGGCTGATAGTCTATTGCTTTTCTCACTGGATACAATGGGTGTGGGTGTCTATATAGCTCCCACTGAGTCTCCACATCCCACAGACGGTAGATGTGGGTCTAAACAACTGGATGGGGTAAATGGGTCCTGGAGAGATCCATTTATCCATCTCCCACATAAGTGACGCATAATCAAATACTCCAACACCCCTCCCTCAAGCTGTAGCATGCAATGCTCAGCTTGGACAAATAGAAGAAATCTCAACTCGTAATACAAGACACTACGGACAATATCAACTCAACACGAGCAACTGTCGGTTGTTGTCGAGGACGTTGCTTCTCATGTCGTGCTAGTGAGGAGGACGAACGAGTTGGAGTGTGACTCAAACTGAATCTCCTCGTCGGAGAGCATGCGCTCTGTACTGCGCCTATCGGAGTCACTGCAACTGAAGAATGAGTATCTAAATGGAGAACTCTGGTCCGCCACAACATGCGGACAACTGCTCCATCTCTGAAAGGGCCGACAAGAGCATCGCTAATTATCCATACGTAGATCTCTAAATATGTGTCTCTCTCGTAGGGACCTTGAAGTGGGTTCTCTCTCATAGAAACCTTGGAAGGATGTCGTACTGGAGTTCATGATCACTTGAGAATGGAGTCTGAAGAAGTCTCCTCGTCGGAGAACTGAGTTTCTCCCATCTGACACAGAGAATGGTACTCTACTCTGGAGTCCCTATGAAACCATATGAAAACCCTAGCCCATATGACATAGGGAATGTGATCTCTACTCATGAGTCCCTATGGAACACTTGAAAACTCTGACCGAAACACAAAAAAGATGGGGACCACACAAAAGATGACAAACATGCGCACATATGAAAAGAAGACCACATACATGTGTGTGTTTGAAACAGAGTCAATCTGAATGTCAAGTCCGATCAACTGTAGAGTCTGAATTTTGCATGGCTTGGAATCTGGAGTCTAGAGAATCTGGATTTGACAATGAGGCCTGTGACTCTACATATACTCCCCCTTTCTCCAATACTAGTCAGAATACATGACATCGACTATGTTGAGAGAAGACAATAAAATGGGAAAAACCATGAAGCCAATAAGCTGATCATCATCATTTTTTCTTGGCCTTTCAAACATTCATATTTTCTCAAAGCTATTTCATTCCCCCCTTTTTCTAATAGCCATCATTTTTTTAAATGAGCCATAGCCCACTTGGGCTTTCTCTCTCTTCTCTCTCTCTTTTTAAACCGTACGACCCATATGGACCTTTAAAATGGAAAAGAAACATTTTTTATAACACGATTGCCCTCAGGGCTGTATTTAGGGTTCCACTTGGAACCCTCTCTCTCAAAGTCGCCGCCACTCAAACACGATGGAGAAGGAGCACCGTAGGAAGCTTCTGGATGGGAGGGCTCCACGATGCACGTCGTCAGATGGAAGGGCGCAAGGGAGAGGAACATGCGCGAGGGTAGCTCCGCCTAGATGTAGAGTCACACACATGGAGGAGAAGGCACGATGCGCGAGGGAGGAGCCGTGAGTGTCTGGACGAAGCCACTTGGAGAGGTGGTGCAATGGGCTTCGCCTCCCGAAGGAGGTGCCGCCTGGAGGTTCCACACCTCCTGGAGCAGTTGGAGGTGCACACGGTCACTGGGCTCCTTGGATGCCGTCGCCTGGAGCTCGGCAGGCGCATGCTGAAGGGCGCAGGTCGAAGTTGCACCTAGATGGATATCGCCTAAAGGTTGAAGGGTGAATTGCATGGAAGAAGATTGCGAGGCATTCACGGTGCTAGGGCATCGAGATGCGCCTCTGCGCATTTGGTGAAGCTCGAAGGGAACTGGAGAAGGGGCGCCATCGAGATGCTCCTGGAACTTCAGAGGAGATCGCGCCACCTGCGCGATGGATCTTTGGGGAGCCGTCGGATATGTTGCGCCGCCAAGGAGATACGAGGGAGGAGGCACCAAGCGCGAGAGGGGATGGCCACACGAGTTCTTGTGCCGCCTCCGCCCGCTGCTTGCGAAGGGGGCCTACTGCTTGGAGATGTTGCATGCACATTGAGATGGGAACTGACTACTTGGAGATGCCACCTGCGTGTGGGAGAATGTGAGTTCGTGTCCCACCGTGATGCCGGGAGGAGGAGATCTCGTCGCCTTGGAGAAGGAGGTGGAATCGCCTTCTCGCCTTCGATCTGGGATTCTTCGATCTGGGATTTAGCCGCCTGATGCCTCCTGGAGATCTCCGGTGGCGGGCTAGAAGAAGGATGTTGTGCCGCCATTTGGAAATCACGAAGGAGGTCTGCGTGATGGTGCTCGATTCAAGGTCTTTCAAAAAAAACATGAATGCTAGATCTTCTGGGTGCTTGAACAGATCTGAAGTTGGACAGAATTTCTGGAGATGAGAGCTATAAGATGTGCAACACATCAGGAAAAAAAACTCTAGAATGGAATTATGATCTCTCATGAACTCCCATGTTGCTGGACAGAAATTAGGGTTTCAATAGAAACCCTAGAACTTGGACCAAACTTGAACAAATAATATTCTTCAACTAATAAATCTTTAAGAACATAGAACCCCAAAAAATGAATCTCGAATATAAATAAAGATATTGAAATCCTCGAGAATCAACCCGCTTTGATACCATGTTAGAAAATAGGAATGCAGAAGTATATTAAAAATAATGATAAAGAAATAGAACGAATACATGATTTAATGTGGCACCCTACTCCCTAAGAAGAGAGATGAAACCACAGGAGAACACCTCAAAGGGCTGCTAGTCTATTGCTTTTCTCACTGGATACAATGAGTGTGGGTGTCTATATAAAGGCCTCAAATGTCGGATTTCAGTTTCGTTTTTGGTAAGAGCCTGGAAAAAGAATTTCGGTGGAATTTCGGTGAAATGGTCGGAAATTGGGGAAATGACTTGAAAAATCTTATTTTTTCAAATTTAAGATTTCTATTGTTTAAACAATAATAGAGATAGAAATACAAGTTTTTTTACTCATACTAAGATGTTATAATGATCAATGCCTTAACATAAATATTTGTTTCGATCACCATATCGATGATCGTCTAGAGTGAAATTTCAGACTTCAATACATAAACTGAAATTTTAGCATTCAGTTTTTCTACCAATTCTCAAAAGAACAATACTACTTTTATTTAACAGAATACGTAGGTAATTTTAAAATTGAAATATTAAATGTGATACTACAAAGTTACAAGATCACATGATACGTCAATCACATAATATGTCTACGCTTACTAATAATAACCATTAAGTTACTAGTATTACATTCTTATTTGGGATGGGGATGAGATTTAACCAAACCATGAATTCCTTGGTGGATCCATGTACTCTTTCCGATTCCTTCCTTGGTGGAAAGGATGGAGCTATATCTTAGTTGAATGGATTCATTGTAGCTAAATGCATTGGTCTACTAGATAATTAGTAATAATTTATGTCTAAATTATGACATCGGGTTAAATGATAAGGTACCCCGTACTAATATGAATTTTTATGTTGATTAGATAGCCTCAAGATATTAGCAGGCATAATAATTCTTTCCTTGTAATTGACCCATGTAACAATCTCAATATTTGTTTGGCCTTTTTATTTAACATGCTTGGCATTTGCACCAATGGTCAAGAGACAATTAGAATAATATTCGTTTGTTAGCATGTTAGTCATGAGATGCATAACAAACAAATATTTTTATTGCAAAGATAAGAGGATGGTTATATGAAGTTAGCAATCAAATGGTAAAAATCATATTTGGCTCTAAGTTGGCCTAAGAAAAGATAACAAGATGGTTATATAAAGATTCTAAGTATGAAGATTATGAAGTTAGCATTCAAAGATGAGAAAAAACACATATTTGGCATCTCGAAATATGTTAAAAAAAGATGTGTTATGAAAAAATATGGTAAAATACTTACCTTGCTTGGAATTTGGAAACTTGGCTCTCCAAGACTTAAGTTGGGTTGTGAACTTGTGATTTGTGAAGTTGTGAGATGGAATGAGAACATATACATTACATTTATCGGGTTTAAAGAGGAACCTTAATGGCCTTATTTATTACAATGGTGGTTGGAATCGTTGGATTAGTGACCTATATTGCAATGGTGTTGAAATAGTGACCTATAAATTTCATTTAGTGGCCAGATAGTGTCTATGAATATCAATAAGTGCTCTAGGCATGACATATGGTGACATAGAACAATTTCAGTCGGAATGGACCGAAATGAACCGAAATCTGTGAACAATTTCCATCGAAGTGGACCGAAATGACCGAAATTCAGCCGAAATTTCAGTCGAAATCCTGGAAACTAATATTATACATGGTTCGATATCGGTACCACCACGAAACCGAATTTCGACCGAATTTCGGTCGAAATTCGCCGAAATTTAAGGCTATGGTCTATATATAGCCCCCACCGAGTCTCCACATCCCACAAACAGTAGATGTGGGACTAAACAACTGGATGGAGTAAATGGATCCTGGAGAGATCCATATACTCATCTCCCACATAAGTGACACATAACCAAATACTCCAACAAATACATATATAGTTAGCTATAGCAGCTTTTCTGGAAAAAAAACTATGGCATTATTTCTTGTCAATATGGCTTTATTTTTTTGCGCGACCTTGTATTTTCTGCATTAAGCACTATTCTGTCAATGTCTAGTATTTTTTGACTTGTGCATGCTCCGGCAGTTATCTTTTTTGGTTCTTTCTATTACCAACATAAGTATGGTTTCACTCCACAAATTTATGTCAAACTGCTGGTATGCCCTCTTTTTAGATTCTATCAAGTAGCAAATCATGACGAATCTTGTTGATCTACTGCTCGCAAAGAGTTTAAGAAGTATTATCTTACGTATTAAGTATTATTTTTTTCTACTTGGATATTTTGGATGTTGTGGTTAGAACTGCCTAAAATGTTAGGCAGTTATCTTTTATTCGGATATTGTGGTTAGAACTGCCTAAAATATTTTGGTAATCTTTCTGTTACCAACATAGTTTCATACCGAAATTAATGTCAAACTGCTGGTATGTCCACTCCAGGTTCTATCAAATAAAAGATAATGACGAATCTTGTTGATTTACTGTTCGCAAAGGGTTTAAGAAGTATAACTTGACTTATTAAGTATTAATTTTTTCTACGTAGATATTTTGGATGTTGTGGTTAGAACTGGCTAAAATGTTTGAATCCGAGACCCCTTGAGTAAATGTGAAGAATTTAGAGGGTTCTTACCTGCTCCAATTCACAGCGAAGTCTATAGGATTGGTTTTCTTTTTGATCCTCTTAGGTTTTGGGTTGAAGGAGATCTCAGTTGGATGTTTTTTTTGGTTTTGATGCTTGTATTTATCTTTCAATATTTACAAGATGATTGATGCTTACAATACACTTTTCAGATTGTTTGGTGTATTTTATTTTAGCTTAGACGTGATTTTATTACTTAATAACATCATTGCTAGCATATAGCCTCTTTTCGATTTGCAATGTAGCAATAATCGTTGTATCCATTAAAAAAGTATCTTTTTCTCTTTGAAGAGAGTGATTTTTCCCTACAAGTTTTAATTTCATTTTACTATTAATCTACACATGATGTTAATGGGGTCAAAATTGTAAAAGTCGATACTCGGTATACATTCAGTCGAGTCATATACCCAAATCAGTTTCCAAATTCAGTATATGTTTTTCTATGGACATCATACCATTAGCCTAACAAGTATGTGAATAAGAATGACTCACAAGCTAACAACAGCAGAGCATTTTGCAAGCTTAAAATCCCAGATTGCATAAATATCAGGTCACTGTCATGTTGAACGGAGCCAATTGTGATTAGTTCAGACTATTGTGAAAGGTCAACCTTTAATGCTTAGATTGTTAGTGGCAAGCAATAGAACGAATTTTTTTCCAGATAGGTTACACATCATAGTCTTAAGTTTGAAATTTAGCAAATTGTTCTGCAGCTTTTTAGATAAAATGATACTGTGCATCTTGAATAATCAGTACACATGAAAAAAAGCCATTACTTTGTCACAAGCTTGTAAAAGTTGGCTACTAGTCGACCTATTAAGTCAACTATTGACCGAGCAATCAATTATTAGTTGGTCACCCCGACGACCCGACTAGTCGAACCGGCTAGTCAGTCTAGTCAAAACGATTCTTTCAAGCTTGGATGGGGCCCTTCATTGTGGTGGGAGGAGATGGTCAAGATGGATGGGATCCTTCCAAGAGGCACTCGAGCTAATAGTTTGTCCATTAGGGGCTATTAAAAAAGTTGTGTATTTGGGTTTGTTTCCTTGTGATACATCTGCAGTGAGGTTCAAAGTGGTGGTGGAAGGGGTCAGGATAAGAGTCCTAGCAGAGCATATTGTGGGTTGGTCGGCCTTTTGTGGTGGTAGCACATTAGGGACAAGGTGATGGCGATGTCGAATAAGGTGGGGCACAATCGTGGGTGGGGGAAGGGTGGTGTGGTCACTGTGGTGAAGGTTGGTGGATACGAGACGACTGGGGTTCACCCGACGTAGAGTGCTTGGTGACTAAGTCGGTAATGGGTTCATGAGGTTAATTATCCAAATGGTTGGTGCAGGAACTGATATCGGTGGTTCAAAATCAGAGCAACATCGTTGGTTCAAGAGTGAAGGTGAAAGGGTGGTGGTGCTAAGATATGGCGGGGAGGGGTCGCCCCTTTTATGCATAAGTGGAGGATACAGATAATTCTTTATGCAGGGGGTGGTTTTCTTAACAATGGTTGGTTGAGAAACATGATTACCTAGGTTTAAAGACTTATTGAAATGAAGGACATGCGAAAAGTTTAGATTGAAGATCTACTTTGGATGTGGAGTAACCTGAGAGCATGAGCCAAGTTCATTAGTGGAGGCAAGATTGGAATTTGTTCGAATCTTAGACTAGAGGGGAAGGTTGTTTCTCAGGTCTGGGCATGACCTAAAATGACAGTTTGTTAATGACGACTTTTTAGACCTGGATAGTGGTTGTATTTTGGATTCGTGATTCTGTACAGATCAACAAGACTAGAGCAAGGATGACCTTAGGTGGAGTTTGTAGTGGTGGTTTTCTTCCCCCCACAGTTCTCAATATCAATGATTTCTTTATTTGGTGGGGGAGGGGTCTGATGACCTTTGGTTTGTATGGGCACTCTTGAGATGTGGAGATTTGGCTGGAGTCATTTGTAATGTTTCAGGCAAAATATCCAAGCAAAATATCCAAGCTATTATTGATGAAAATTGGTGATGACAACTTGTTGAGTTCGAGCCAATTGGTTCCATTAAAGCATAAATTTTCATATAAGAGGCATCTATTCTTATAACTCGTCTCCCAATTTTTGAGTAGTCCATCTGGACCCATATTCTGAATGTTACGTAATATATACTATCTTAGACTTATGTTTACTATGCCTTCATTGTGATCTGATACATCACTTACTTTCAGTAATAGTAGCAAATTCACGCTCTTGGCCAACCATTTCCTCTTATCTTTTTGTAAGGGTGGTTTTGAATATCTCGAGTGTGGGAGATAATGAGTGACTTGATTATTCCGAGGGTCATAGAGCTCTCTTGTATGGAGACGAGAAACCCTAGACGGTAAATTACATAAGAGAGACATACTAAATAGGAAAATACAATACAACTCTCTTAACACTCTCCCTCGAGATGGAGCATAAATGTTAATCACACTCATCTTAAAAAAACACCTATGGAATAACCTTCTGGCTATGACCTTGATGAAAACATCGGCTATCTGTTCCCTTGGACTGACATGTGGAGTAGAAGCCCTTCTGTATCATATCTCGTGTGTGATGACAATCTACCTCAATGTCTTTGGTTCGCTCATGTAAAATTGAATTATTGGCAACGAATAGAGCAACTTGGTTAACACAAAATATCTGCTTGGGAAGAGGCACGTCAATAGTTAAGTCTTCATCAACATATCTGACCCGCATCATCTTAGTGCTCCTCTGCGCTATAGCTTTGTACTTGGACTCAACACTTAATCTAGAAAACACAGTTTGCTTCTTGCTTTCCATGCGACCAAACGTCTCCCTATGAAGACTGCAAAATCGGAGGTAGACTTCTTGTCTTTAGGGCATTGTGCATGGTCAATATTTGCACACATCATGATGGCAAGATATGCCCCTCTTCTAAAAAGCAACCTTGTACTTGGAGAAGAATTCATATACCTTAGGATCATGTAAACAACATCCTTGTCAAGCTGTTGTGATCGCTCCATAAAATGGCTGACTTTGATCACTGCAAAGGATATATTTGGCCCTCTAATATTCATGTAGAGATTGCGAACGAGCTCCATGTATCTCCTCTTGTCCACCTCCTATGTATCATCATAAAGTTTCATGTTGGGATCCATAGGAGTAGTGGATGTATGCAGTCTGCCATCCCTTTCTCTACAATGAGATCTATAATGTATTTTCTATGTCATTGATGAACCGAGATTTCGATATACTACTCTACAAACAGAGCAACATTGCTGTGGTATTCGAATCTGTCACTCAGAACAAGAGAGAGATCCCTTTTGATTTTTATTTATACACCAAAACTAAAGTATATAGTGTTGAAATCAAGGAGGCAAACTTAGTTGTTTTTATTTATGCTCCAAAACTGAAGTGTATAGTAATAAGTGACTGGAGTGTCCAACTCAGAGAGGCAAACTTTCAACTGTGTGTAGTTATTAATAAGGATTTTTTTGCATTTTAAAAGAATTTTAAGCTAATTTTTTAATGATTTTTATGGATTTTTAATGAATTTATATTTTTAAATGTTTTATATTTTTTATATTTTCTGATTTTTATTTTTTATTTGATTTTAATTTAATCATTTTTTATATATTTTTAATTTTCAAAACAATTTATAAATATAATATATACAAAAATGGAATAAATTTTTTCTGATATTTTTAAAATATGTGAAATAAAATCAAAATTAGAAAATAATTTTTTATGTTTTTAAAGTTTTATATTTTTAGTGATTTTTGTGATATTTTTATATTTTTATGGATTTTAAATTGACTTAAAGTTGAAAAAAATTATATGGCAAAATAAGCTACCATTTTTTATATTTTTAAAATATAAATTAAACTCAAACAAACTAGAAATCAATTTATGTAAAATTACTTTTATTAAGCTTTAAAACAAGACCACAAACATATATTTATGATTTTTCTTTGATCTTATATGATTTTTATAAAATTTTTTAAACATTCAAAATTTTAGGGTTTTCTGTTTGTATTTTTATATGATTTTTTGATATGCGATAAAATATAATAAAACTAAGTTACATAAATATTTTTAGAAAATTTCTATTCTAGAATTTTAAATCTAAAAAATTTGAGTGTTTTGAGTTTTTTTAAAATAGGAAATAAATAAAATTTTAAAACTGAAATTATCTGAGTTAGATCGAGCTATTAGGTACTTAACCTATTTTTTTTTGATTTTTTTGGATAAGGTGAACTAATAATCAAAGCAATAAAAGGCAAGGATAAAATGCTACTGAACATGGACCTTAATGCAATAAAAAGAAAGTTAACAAATCAATTATTTACAACAAAAGAAATCTCGGGTGCAATATTGCAAAGAGTCCAAGTAATCATGCAAGGATATCACACGCACAATAGTAGATGGATCAATTTGCAATTATATAAAACATCTAAGCATTTTATTTAAAACTAAAGATTCCAAGAGGTCAGCTGCAAAATAGCCCGACAAACCACATGGTTCCCCACGTGCCCAAATTCAGTTGGACTAATAAGAAAATAAAATAAATCGGAAGGGTTCTGATGCAGTTACTTCACAACTTTATTCACTCTTTCAGGATTGAAATGCAAATAGAAAGAGACTGAGGAGAAATAATGCAATTTCACCAATCGAGGCATACATGTCACACACAAACAGCTTATGCAACGAGCGGTCAAGATATGCTTCTTTAGATCTCTGATCAGACGGTCCCAAAATTGGGTGCAGATAGATGGCTTTGATTGGATCTTGGTTTCTCCTCTTTGATCGGATGGCAAAGGAGGGCGGTGGATGAATTACAGAAGGAGACCCGACGCAAACTTCAAAGTCCTAGATCTCGATTGATTGGGGGTGGATTCATGCTGTGATGGGTTGAATCGTTTCCTGCGACGATTCCACACTGATTTGATGTGAAATCCAAGTCCAGGTCTCGTTGATTGGAGACTTGGCCGCGCTCCGCCTCACTATGTTGTTAAAGTTCGGATCACACTCCATATCAACCTGTAAGGGCTATTGGCAAGGCTCGAAGCTTCGATGAGTTTCAACCATGGTTTATTGACAAGAAAAGGTGGAAATGGATGGGGATCTCCTGTGTTAGGTGGAAATTGGACTCAGATCTGACGACCTGAGGTGATTAGTTTCTGGATCGATGATTGACAAAGTGGAGGTGGTCAAAGGTGAGTGGATGGTGATCAGATTGGATCAAAACAGGGGAGATCGATCTTTGATCGAGTAGATCGGAGATGGATTTAAAGCCTACTGCTATGAAACCAAAATCAAATGGAAAGGGATGAATTGAAAATAAATCAAAGATATATTAACTCTACAACTACTTAGGATGGATTGCGTATGAAATGCAGGTGGTTATCACCTCAATGTAGCTTTGGAATGTGCTGCAGAAGTTGAGTATAGTGGAGCTTGGCTCGTCGGCAATGTGGATCGTGTCTCCACCCGATCTAGCACTCTCTCGCTTATTGGGGACACCTTCTGTCACAAGGAGCACACTCATGATCGCTCAAGCTCGGGGAAAATGGATGAAAACGAATTAGGGGCAAAAGAAGCACCTGGGAGCTTATTTATAAGTGGAGAAGGCGAACTTTCAAGTGAATTTTTGGACGTACGAAAGATAAGTGGATCGGGCGTGGTAAGGAACGTGCGTGGATCACGGATCACCGATGGCTAATTGGGTGAAAAATTAGGTAGACTGGTCTTGGGAATCGGGCTGACGAAAATGTAGATGGAGGCAGGTTGAAGATGGGAGGAGGTAGTTGACTGGGTCGGCCAACGATACGGGTCTAGGCGAATAAGGGCCTAGTTCGAATATTTCTGAGAGGAAAACAACAAAATAAATGGAATAAATTAAAATAAATAAAAATAACCTTAAATGAAAATATTAAAATAAAAATGTTTATAATTTAATAAACTATTTTGGTGATTTTTAATAAATCAAATAGGTTAATTTATATAGTTAAATAATTAAATACATGTGTTTACAAATAAATAATTACATATATACACTGTATACATATTTTTTAATTATGTAATTTTACAAATATACATATTATTTTTTTATTTATTTAGATAATAATTTAAAGTTATATATATTTTTATTTTAATTTTATAGATTATTTTAATGGTATAAATAAATACCGATATATATGTAAAGTATTTACAAAATATTAAAAATTAATATGTCAAGAATAAAATATATACATGTAATATACATTTGTACGTGTATAATAACACTCTCAAAAAGTTGATTTTCACATTTTAAACCCGAATTTTGTGAAATCACTTTCATTTCGATGGTTATTTTATTTTAAACACAATGAAAATGATTCAATTCATTTTGAATTCATATGAAGAAGATATTGAGCTCTCAATTCTTGTTTTACAGTTTTTTCTGAGTATCGTACCTTTTATTCTTTGCAAGATTTATTTTTATTAATATTTTTATTATTTAAAACACATATTTATGTACAAGTTTCATGAAGAAATTTTTTTTATTTGAGATTGATTTAATGATTAATAAATAGTACATTATATTTACGAAGTAAATATCATGAATATGTACAATGTGAACTTAGTTTTCTGATATGTTTATAAATTAATGACGTAACATGGAAAAAGATAAATAAGAATAATAACAACGGGATTTAACATGGAACCCTACTCCTTAAGGAGCGGGATGAAACCATGGGAGAATGCCTCAGAGGGCTGGTGTGTCTATTGACTTTTTCTCCATGGATTACATGGGTGTGGGGCTCTATATATAGCACCTACGGAGTCTCCACATCCCATAGGTGGTAGATGTGGTACCAAACTCTGGATGGGGTAAATGGATCTTCTCCAAGATTCTTTTACCCATCTCCCATACATATGGTGCACAACTAAATACTCCAATATTGCCCCTCAAGTTGGAGCATGCAATGCTCAGCTTGGACAAACAAAAAGAAACTCAGCTCAATGCTACAGGACACTACGAACAATGTCAACTCAACGCGCACAACTGTCGGTTGCTGTCGAGGACGTTGCTTCTCATGTCGTGCAGGTGAGGAGGACGAACGGGCTGGAGTGTGAGTCTGCTGAATCTCCTCGTCGGAGAGCATGTGCTCTGAACTGTGCCTGTCAGAGTTACTGCAACTGAAATGAGTCTCCTTGTTGGAGTACTCTAGCCTGCCACAATATGTGGACAACTGCTCTATCTATGGAAAGGACCAGACTGAAAAGGTCGTGGAAGTGTTGGAGTCCACGATCACTGGAGAATGGAGTCTGAAAAGTCTCCTCATCGGAGAACTGGGTCTCTCCCATCTGGCATAGAGAATGGTACACTACTCTGGAGTACCTATGATACCACATGAAAATCGTTTCCCACATGGCATTGGGAATGGTCCTCTACTCTGGAGTCCCTATGGCTCACATGAAAACTCTGGTCGACAAAACAAGAAGAAGATGGGGACCACTACAAAAGATGGCGAATATGTGCACATCTGAAAAGAAGACCGCGTACTCGTGCATGTCGGAAACTGATGACTCAGAATCCATCTGACGTCGAGTCTCAATATCTGAATTGTAGAGTCTGGAAATCGGCTAGTCTGGAGAATATCTGAATCTGACCTCTGAATCTGGAACAAGATCTGCGACTCTACACTATACTCCCCCTTCTCCCATACTGGTCGAAATCACAAGTGTTGACCAAGTTGGGTGAAGACAACAAATTGGGTATAAGACATCAATAAGCCGTTCATAATTTTTTTACAGCTTTTCAAATCATTTTCTTTTTTTTGTTTTCCTTTTTTTTAAAAAATGTGTACCATTTTTTTTGTGTACATGCCTTTTTTCATTAATATATTTATCTTGAATCTCGACCCAAATATGGACCTAATCTCTCTCCCTCTTTTTTTATAATCAGACTCGGCCCACTATTGGGGCCCTCACAAGCTGCCCCCTCCTTTTTTTAATCGTCAGGCGCTCCAGCCCAAAAAGGGCTCTTTTTTTTTTCTTTTTTTATAAAGGATGGCCAGCAATCCTAGGGTTCCCATCATGCAAACCCCCTTGTATCCATGCGCCGCCCCTGATGGGGGGTTCTCTACTTTTTCTTCGTGCGTCGCCCTGGAGTTCTTGCTGCCGAAGGAGCGCCGCAGCGGGGAGCGTAACCGATCTGGAGGGTGCAGCGCGAGGGAATGATCTGAGAAGAAGGCGGCATCGCCTGCAGCTCGATGGAGGTGCGTCGCCTCTGACTGTTGAAGATACGCCGCAGATCACGCAAGGATGCGCCGTGATGGGGGGTCGCGACATCTGGACGAGGCATACGCATGGGCCTGCGCGTGATGGAGGTTGCCACGCGTCGATGGGATTTGCAGCACGGCTTCGCATGTTGCGAGGTTCGACTGGAAGGCAGACAACTCGCTGCCTCTTTTAGAATCCATCTGGAGCGCGTGTCTGGGAGGGGTTCTTCATGTGTGCGCCGCCAGGTGGGAGGAGTTGGCTTCAAGAGCAGGTCCTCGCGCAGAGGAGGGGTCAGGTGGGAGGCGGAGGCGGGTGCACTGCCTTTTGGGCTGCGAAGCGGAGGCGGGTGCACTGCCTTTTGGGCTGCGAAGCGGAGGCGGGTGCGTCGTCTTTGGACTGGGGCTGCGCAGTCGGTCTTGCCACAGGAGGCCGTGCGTGCTACGACGTTACTTGGCGTGATGCCTCCTGGAATGTTAGGGCTCACAAAGGAGCCCCTGTAGATACTTTGTAGCAAGAAGAACAATGACGAGAAGATCTTTGGGCTGAATACCTTGCTGCATGATTCTGAACCTCTGCAATCGAATTGGGATTTCAAAAGAAACCCTAGAGGCTGATCAGCGTGAGGAAGATGACCGCTTGAAGCTTCAATATGGAGGATCCCAGAACGATGGGCTGGGGAACTTTGCCTCCGTTGAATATGGAATATCTGGAACTAGGGTTCAAGAAATTGAACCCTAGACCCGTCTAGAACATTAACCAATCTGATACTAAAATCGATTCCCGTAAGAATAATATTTTAGAACAAACATAAAAAAACAATTCTCAAACAAATCATGAAGATATATAAATCCTCGAGAATCGACCACTCTGATACCATGTTAGAAAATAAAATGCGGAACCGTAACATGGAAAAAGATAAAGAAGAATGAGAAGAACGCGATTTAAAGTGGAACCCTACTCCCTAAGGAGCGGGATGAAACCATGGGAGAATGTCTCAGAGGGCTGGTGTGTCTATTGACTTTTTTCCATGGACTACAAGGGTGTGGGGCTCTATATATAGCACCCACGGAGTCTCCACATCCCACAAGTGGTAGATGTTGTACTAAACTCTGGATGGGGTAAATGGATCCTCTCCAAGATCCATTTACCCATCTCCCATACATATGGCACACAACCAAATACTCCAACAATTAGGTCACTACTCGACCTATTCTCGGGACCGGGATCAATCTGTATCTATTGTACATATATACATCCTTCTTTTCTTTATCTTCTCCTTTATTCATTTATTTTGGATTAAAATAATGATAATAATATAATATTAACATATGATTTTAGTTTATTAATAGATGAGAATTAATGATATTTATATGTGCTTTATAAGGGATTTTAAGCCAAAATGAAGGAATAAAGATAATGAATGCCGATTCATCAGTCATCACAAGACCTCTTTGGTCCTTGGCAAACTCAAGCCTAAGGAAGTATCGTAGTTTGCCTAGGTCATATGTGACAAACTGATGTCCAAGGAACTCCTTACCCTCACCTATGTCATGTAAGTCATTTCCTATAACAATGATATCATCAACATAAACCAGAATGATAATAATACCTTTCTATGTTCTGTATATAAAGAGTGAGTGATATGCAGTTGATCTTGTGAAGCCATGCTGCTCTATTAAGTCTGAGAGCTTCTAGAACTATGCTCGGAAACTTTGCTTAAGGTCGGTCACAAATAGCCTTCTGAAGTATGCAAATCTTCTAACTCTCTCTCGCAACGGTAAACCCAGGTGGCTGCTGCATGTAGACTTCCTCATGGAGGTCACTATACAAGAAAATATTCTTGACATCAAGCTCGGAAAGTGACTAATCTTGTACCATTGTAATTGTGAGGAGAATCATGAGAGTAGACTGACGAGCCAAAAGGAAAAAGTGTCCTAATAGTCAACTCCGTATATTTAAGTGAACCCACGTACCACAAGCCTAGCCTTGTAGCTATCAATACTGCTATATGCTCTCTGCTTCACTGTAAAGACCCATTTGCAACCAACCACTGCTGAGGTAGTAACTAAACTCCATGTGCCCACGAGACTTAGTTCATCCATCTTCTCCTCTAGGATGAGACACCAATGGCTGCCTTGTATAGCTTCATGATATTAGGATCTCTAATGCCGACAACCCTGCCACAAATTTCCTGAAATCTTTCTAAAAGACACCCCAATGAAAAATGGCTTGCAAGAGGATACGTAGCACAAACACACCTTCGCTTTTGAAGAGCGATAAGCTAGTTAAGATCCTCTAGACGAACTGTCGCTTGTATAACACTTTTGAGGTGCTATGTGCTCAACTTGTAAAGTCTTATGCTGTACAGATAAGTCAATAGTGCCATCAACAAAAATCAATTGCTCAAATTTTACCTAGGGTGTGCTGGATTGGATGATGGGAAAGGTACATAGACAAGGGGTACATTAGGTGGCTTGGGAATGTAGTAACGAGGTGTTTGTGAGAAAATGTCTTTATTGGAAACACAATAAATAAGGTGCCTTTTCTATCAACATTGAGAGCGACATACAGTTGAATATGTAGCAGGTAGTGAGGATTGCATCAACCCAGAAAGAGTAGGGAGCATGACCGGATAAGAAAAGTCTCAGTGGTATTAAGAAGGTGTTGGTGTTTGTATTCAACAATACCTATCCACTGAGAAGTGTAAGAACAAGAAGTTTGATATAATGATGCAAGGGACCTGAAGATCCGAGAGAGCTGAATGTACAAAACTCTAAGGCATTGCCAGAGTAAACACATTTAACAATATCAGAAAAATGTTCTTTATTTCAATAACGAAAGTTTGAATAACATATTAATGCATCATGGTACGGAGAATTAAAGCAAAATTAGGATGTTTGTCCTTTCAATTTTGTCCAATTAGGTTGTCCCTTTGATTAATTAGACTTTAATTAAATTTGGGTCAAGTTAATTTTATTTATGGTTAATTGAGTTCGTTGAACTTTTTATTTCTAATAATGAGATAGTTGTGATCTCCAATCAATTGATTAAATGATTAAATCAATTAATTAGTCAGTTAGAGATAATTAGAGTACAATTAAGGTAAGTTACTTCTTTGTATTTTTGTAATTACACCCCTCCTACATAAAGGAGACGATAGTTGTTTGTTTTAAGTAGTTAAAATTGAAATTAAATTCGATTTTCTCCAAATTATCACCCTCCATTCTCTCCTCTCCCTCCTTGCGATCTACATGTTTCTCCTCCCAAATCCCGCACAATTGGCACATCTTCTCTTCCCCACCCTCCAAAATTCTCCCACCAAATAATTTTTCTATCTGTATTGTCGAAATTCCTTGTTTGCATTGTTTTCAGAAGAAAAATCCAAGAAAGTCTAGAAAAATTGTTGATAACAACTAGATAGAACATGTATCCCTAGTGAACGAAATTTACTGATTTTTGGCTTAGTTTTTCATGCATGTAGTTAACTCTTTTTGATTTATTTCTTTTCCATTTCTTTGTTTCATCGCATATTTTAACTAATTGCATAAAAATAAAAATCTAAAAACTCCAGAAAAGCTGTAAAAAGATGGTTCTGTTGTTAGGATATAAACCTGAGTCACCTTGCCTGTGGTTATATCCTGAAATTAGGGATGCAAACGGATAGATACAGATACAGATATATGTGTTGCCATATCCTTATCCATTTTAAAATACAAATAAAGATTTGGAAACAGATGCATTGCAGATATCGAAAATTGTAAAGTATATCCTTAAATACATGTATAGATATGGTAACAAATAATCACGATTCGGATGCAGATATTTTACGACCAGAAACAAATTATCCTATGGGTAAGAAATACCTTCTAATTTCTGACATTTACATTTAGTATGATTGTTTGGTAACGTTGAAATTAATAGATAATTAAATCAAAATTAATAAACTACAAGACAACTAAATACAAAAAGAAACTATAGTATTATTCTAAGTTTACTAACTGTATAACAAATGTTTTATAATATAGAGATGCATATTTTTCTTCCCATATTTGAAAATGACTCCAGATGCAATATATCACAACTAATCCTATAACATATTTGGAGATATACATACCCATAAGTTGATGTATATTTATACAATATAAACACATATTCAGCAACATAGATATCAATATCCTTATCCGTCAAAAAATATGTAACCATATCCCTATCCATATCCTCAAAAAATTTGAAAACAATATTTGTATCCGCATCCTTATCTGTATCCACAAAAAATAAATCTCATATCCATATCCGTATCCGTATCCGCTAAAATAAAAAAATCATATCCATATCCTCTTAAAAAACGGATACGATGACGAACGGATACGGATATATCCATATCCGGTTGCATTATTAATTGAAATACAAGAGAAAAGGAGTCAAATATGGTACACCAATGTAGATCCTTGGTAATTTGGTCAATAGGCAACAAGTTCATAGAAAAGTCAGGTGCATGAAGCACATTCTGCAGATGCATAGACGACGTCAAATGAATCTCCCCTTTTTCTTTAATAGGGAGCGAGTCCCATCTGCAATGAGTACAGATCTGGCCGGATGTATTGATCTGTGAGAAGTGAACAACTCTCTATCTCCTTAGAGCTGAGAAGAGGCTCTAGAACCATAATCCACTCTGCAATGTCTGCTTTATGGCAACTAGTAAGTGCATAAGCTATGCCTGAGGTACCAATTGAGGTTGAGGCTCAAATATCAGGGCGCCCTAAAGAAGCACTAGTTGGGCTTCATGATCTCCATCAGTTGTGAGACAAGGTCATCGAACTTCCGATCCACGGAGATGGCGAAATACTCAACCTGATTGAGTGCTCAGCAAAAACGAGCAGATGCGAAGTAGCCACACTTCTGATAGCAAGTGTCCTCGGAATGGCTAGAATGGTGGTAGTAAGTGCATTACTGGTGGGGGCATCCACTCCTCTGCCATGGACACCATGCCCTCTGAAATGTACATAACCTTCTCTGCCGTGATTTACGACCATTGTAAAGGATGTTTGAGTGGTTGCAGGAGACACCATGATCCTGCCCAATCGAATGTAGGCATCCTCCATGTGAGGTATAGAAGCTCTTGTCAGAAGCTAGGTGCATGCCGCATCGTATCATGAATCAAGTGTTTCTAGAAATACTCCAGCCTTCGTGGCCTTCCTGTACGCCTTCTGTTGCTCAATGGAAGCGTTAAGAGGCATGAAGCCCAGAGCTTCTCAAACATGCTAATGAGCTAGGAGTAGGAGGCACGAAGGGAACGACCACTCTACTTGGCTATGAAAAACGACGTACTGAAGTTGCATTATCTTCGTCTCATTCCTCACTTGAGAGTATGTAGAGGAGAGGATGTCCCACATTATCTTAGTAGTGGACTGATAGTGAATGTCGTTGGATATCTTTATGGCAAGAGCATGACTTAAAATGTCAGATTTCAGTTTCGTTTCGGTAAGTTTGTGTAACACTCGGTTTCCAATAGAACCCGAACTCGATCCGATTTAGGTCCGATAAACCCAATAAAGTTGTTGGTCAATGCCAAACAACTTAAAATGATCAATTGATCGTGAATGATAAGTTGTTCGGGTGAAATCGACCAAAAATCGGTCGCTTCGTAATGCGCGACGCGAAAAAGCCGCGACGCAAATTCGGAGACCGCAAAACGAACCGAGACCGTCATTAGATCCGATTCGACAAAACAAGACCAACAGAATCGACCGTTCGTCAATCGGAGGTCGTTTGATATTTTTAAATCACAAAATTTAACCTCAAATCGAAACTGTATCTCGGAAAATTCGGGTATTCAAAACCCGATCGGAAGTATATCTATATTATACTCATATTGATCGTCATTCAGAGACGGTCAAAACGAGCCATTATTCGTCGAAATCGGAAATACGAGGTACTAGATCGGTCAACTTTTGTATATCAAATAAAAATGTGAATTATAAAAAAAAATATAAATTTTATTTTTCTGCTATAGCAGACAGCTGGCTCTTATGGTTTCTCAAAAAATTCCATTTCGCCTCAGCCCTTCCACTTGGCATCATGAGAAGACCACTTCCCTTGATTATATAAACCCATTATCTTCAACCATTCACATCCCATTTCCTTCTCTTCAGCCGAGAGTGAAGGCTCCCCTTCTCCTTCTCTTGTTTTTATTCCTTTCCTCTCCATAGTTATTGGAAAATAGATGCTGGAGCTGCTCCAAGAAGCCCATGTAGCTGCTACCACTGCATATAGGCAGCCTCAGTTACTCCTCTCCAGCATGCCAAAAATCTATCTTCTGTTGGAGATGAAGTTCCAACAGATTTGAAGGTGTTGGAGCCCACCTACAACAGCCATCACCTGGTCATTTCTCTTGAAGGAACTGCATGCAAGATCAGCCCCTTCCTCCAATCTTGAAATCTAATTTGGTACATCTCCATCTCCAGCCCTCTTCACTGCAAGCTGCTGATGTTTCCTTCTCTTAAAGTTGTTGCATGTTCTAGGGCCACCTCTCCCATCTGCAAGCTACTGTCTAAAAAATTGAGAACTGCTGCATGTTTTGATCCAATCACTTGCCATCCAAGATCCAAGATCAAAGAGGTACACTCCTTTGCCATCTTTTGCTGCCATGCATGTGACTTGCACATTAAATCCATGTTTTTTTTGGGAACTTTGGACTAGTCCATGAATTAAAGTTCAAAATCCAGATCTGATTTCCAGTATTTTTTTCCCAATCTATAGAGAGATATATACATTCCAAATCCAGAGATTGGTTTCCAGAACTGTATATATATATATTCCAAATTCAGAAATTGATTTCCAGTAGAGTTGGAAGGTACTATGGAATGGGTTGTTGTTGTTCTTGTAAGTGATATTTGATTTTCATGTATCCTATATGAGAATGGATAATCTGGAATTAGATGATATGTACAATAATGGGAGAACTGCAGCGAAATCTATGCTTTTGAATATAAAAAGAGGCTCTGAAAATTGAAATTTAATGGATGCATGCCAATGCATGCACAATTAGACACTATTATACCTTCAACCCCCACTTTTGCTGCCATACATGATGATTTGTTCTTGATTCCTCTTCCTAAACCCTTTCTTGAGTCTTATGAAATGGGTGAGGGTGATCTGGGGTATGTAAATTTAGGCTCACCAGTTAGATGTTGGGCTAAGAAGATATCTCAGAATGATTGAGACATATTTTCTCAAGTCCTTATAGCAAACACGTTTTTAATAAACTTGACTAACGAGTTTTTTTATCTATTTTGAAATAAGCAGTCCTATATATTATTATTTCCCTTCTAGTAAATTGAATTCAATATAAATAACTTTTTAGCTGAAAAAAATGATTATCTGACTAGTTACTGGGAGTTAATGTTCCATAATTAAAAATACATATACCTATATACATGACAACATTAGATATTCTTTCATTATAATTATCTTGATATTCTGGAACTGAGTAGACAATGCATAAATTCAATGGTACACAAAATGGATGTACCACATGTGCTCTGTTTTCAAAAAGAAAAATTTTCCTGCCATTGAAGCATCTGGGACCAGTATTTTATAAGATATAAACCCATTTAAATAATAATATTCTCTCTTCAGAAAATAGAAGCCTCTTATATTCAAGCTCCCCCTCTACAATAAGACTAGATAAGAAACTCTGTAATTGCTAAATGGATTTGGCACAAGTAAAATCTGTTCTAGAACATTTGCTACACGGGTTACAGACTTATTGTTAGTAAATATTTGTTTTATAATTTCAATATTCATGGGATTATTTATTCACACTTATTATCTATGATTATTTCCATAATTTGGGTTGAAGTATCACTGTCCTAATGGTGTACCCGAGCATATTAAATAATATCAACTCGAATCATTAACAAGATTAAATGATTCTCTAATTATTAGTTAAAAAGATGTTACAAACATGACAGTATAAATCTATTACATGATCGTAGTATACGTAGTGCACCCGTAAAAATTACAATACAAATAAAAAAATAAATAAATTTGATAGCCAGTCTGTCAATAAGTTATCAATTAGCATCTGAGTACAAAAATAGATTGATGGGTCTGTTGCATCATGTTGCATCAAGCTGTTGGTAATGGGTAGATAGAAGCATGGGTATAAGGTTTGTTTTTATGACAACATGATCATTTATTCTTAATGAAATAACTCAAAAGTGATCGAATAATTGATTTCTTATGATCAATATAAATTTCATCAAATGATCCGTTGAGTATGAGTCACTATCTATTGGTCGATATTACTAATACCATCAACCCAAAAAAAAGTATGAATATATACAGTTAATCACAGAAAAGATCGAGAATAAGATGAGTACTTAAAGAAGGAAAGTAAATAGTGAATCAATGATAAATAGTTATGCCGGTCATGGTGACTTTTACACTTGACCGTGCGAGAGTGCGGTGACTCTCAACTGGGCGGAGGAAAGGAAGCCCAGCTAGGGTAGTGGCCACCAAGTGCGCGGGTCTAGGATCCCAGTCCCTTTTCGGTTTTTACGCGAGCTCGCAGTGTTTTTACGCCTCGTTGGGATCCCGACTTTAGACCAGTTACGCTGACCCTCTGTTTAGAATACCCAGGCAGGGGATCCTGGTTTTTTTAGTTTTACGTACGAGCTCGGTTGCCCGTTACCGGTCAGGCTGTTTTTCTAGAGTGACTTTTCCGGAAAGTCCCTCTCACCCGTCTCAGTGGCGTAGTTTGGGAGTAGACCTATCCCTCTATTGGACCGTCCTTCCAATTAGGGGGCGAGACGGAAGAGCCCTTTTGTTGGCTTCTTCACCGCTTGAGTTTTTCTTTCGCCAACAGACTTGGCGATTCTACATCCAGATCATCCATATCTACATCTATATCTACATCATCGAGAGTTACATCAGAGAGAGTTACAGTTAAGGTTTGGAAGAAATCACAATAAAAATTGAGATGATTAGAAGTGACTATAATCTGTTTTGAAATCCCTATAAAGATCACAATTTAAGTTTAGTAAATGGAAGTGACTATAATCTGAATTCGAAATCTTAATAAACTAGTGGACGTGTTGGGAACTTAGTTAGGATGCATTATACTACACCGCATGCCTACGGAGGCACCCCAACCCTAAGACTTTCCCCAAGTTTTAGAGTCATAGTGTGAGGTTTCACATGAACCAATACCACAGACTATCCACTAGACTTAAGAATTTAATAAATCATTATATCTTCTTATCTCATCTTTCCCATTATCAAAATCCACAAATATGATCTCTAAGTAATATGAGAATAAAATACACTTACCTGTGATCAATTAGTTATAATATAAATATACTTACGTGGGAAATGTTGGGTTAATAGCTATTCATGAGAGGTGCTTGCTAGAAATTTGGAAACCTTTTACATTTGCAAGTAGAATTAAATTTTAATTTGAGTTGCTCATGCCTCTCTACTTGCTTTCTTTTGAAAATAATAAATGTATGTTATTTTATAAGTTTTTTGGAGGTACCAGCAACCGCTGACGCATCTTCTTTCCTAACATGTTTGGCAGGCAAACAGCCTGCAGTTCAGTAGCAGCTCAGTAGCTATACATGCTTCCTGGAGACAGAATATACACTAGACGGTATGAATTACTTTGTCTCAGTTTTTGTTCAGATAGTGATGTAAATGCTTCCCCTTTCTTTTCTCTTATGTACTACATTTTGGGATATATTGTGTATACTGACAGACATTGTACATGATGTAAAAATATATGGAAATTAATGAAAAGAAATTTTGTGGTGCGCTCTCTGCTGATGCGCTCTCCTGCTGAGTGCATCAGCTACCATGTTTCCCTTACCAGGATGGCTAGAGATCGTGCAATCATAATCCTTCAGCCGCTCGAGCCATCTGCGCTGCCTCATGTTCAGCTCCTTCTGATCAAAGATGTACTTAAGACTCTTGTGGTCTGTGAAAATCTCGAAGTTCACCCCATATAGATAGTGGCGCCAGATCTTCAAGGCGAAGACAACTGTCGCCAACTCCAAGTCATGTGTGGGGTAGTTCCGCTCGTGCGGCCTCAACTGCCGTGATGCGTAAGCAATCACCTGTCCTCTCTGCATCAATACTGCTCCTAGACCTTCTCCAGATGCATCTGTGTAGAATGTATAGTCCTGAGTGCCTGAAGGAAGAGCGAGAATAGGCGTTGTAGTCAACCATTCCTTCAGTGTCTGGAAGGCCTGCTCACATGAATCGTCCCAAATAAATGGAACTCCCTTCTACGTCAACCGTGTCAGAGGACGAACGACGCGTGAAAATCCGTTGACAAAGCGTCTGTAATAACCCGCTAGCCCAAGGAAGCTCCGAATCTGCGTGGCAGTCTTGGGCTGCTCCCAAGAAATAACTGCATCTATTTTCGCAAGATCAACTGTAATGCCTGCTCCAGTAATGACATGACCGAGAAACGAGACCTGAGATAACCAGAACTCACACTTGCTCAACTTGGCATATAGCTTGTGCTCCCTCAATGTATTCAAAACAATTCGTACATCATTCGCATGATCCCATTCATTCCGTGAGTAGATGAGCACATCATCGATGAATACCACTACAAACTTGTCCAAGTATGGACGGAAGATACGATTCATCATATCCATGAAAGCCGCAGGTGCATTGGTGAGCCCAAACGGCATCACCACAAACTCGTAGTGTCCATAGCGAGTCCTGAAGGCTGTCTTCGGAATATCCGACTCGCGAATCCTCAGTTGATGATAGTCGGAGCGAAGATCGATCTTTGAAAATATCGAAGACCCCTGGAGCTGATCGAATAAATCATCAATACGCGGCAAAGGGTAACGGTTCTTCACCGTTCTCTTATTCAGTTGCTTGTAATCGATGCACAGTCTCATGGATCCATCCTTCTTCTTGACAAATAGAACCGGAGCACCCCAAGGTGAAGTGCTCGACCTCACGAATCCCAAATCCAGTAACTCCTGTAACTGCACCTTTAGCTCCCGCAACTCAGCTGGTGCCATGCGGTAAGGAACCATCGAGATCGGTTGCGTATCTGGTAGTAGTGTGATCTCAAACTCGATCTCTCTCTCAGGAGGTAATCCTGGTTGTTCATCAAGAAAAAAACATCTGGATATTCTGATACTATTCGGATGTCATGTATCATCGGCTCCTGATCAGATTCCTCCCGAATAAATGCAAGGTATGAATCGCAACCCTGATCAACAAGTCGCTGAGCTCGCAACACCGAAATGTACTCCCTGGTGGAGTCGTGTATAGTACCTTCAAAAGTGAACTCAGGTAGATCTGGAATCTTGAAGACAATCAATCAATAAGCGCACCGTTTATCCGCTCAAACTTGTGAACCCCCGAGGATCCGGGTACCCGTTTACGCGCATTTTGCAATATTCTATTCACATGTGATCACACAAGTCGCATAAAACAGGGAAAATTTTTCGCGCAATTATGACATTCATTTCCAACACATAACCACAAGTAAATGAGACAAATGGCACCAAAATTTATTTTCATTAATTTCCATATATTTTTACATCATGTATAATGTCTGTCAGTATACACAATATATCCCAAAATGTAGTACATAAGAGAAAAGAAAGGGGAAGCATTTACATCACTATCTGAACAAAAACTGAGACAAAGTAATTCATACCGTCTAGTGTATATTGTCTACAGGAAGCATGTATAGCTACTGAGCTGCTACTGAACTGCAGGCTGTTTGCCTGCCAAACATGTTAGGAAAGAAGAGGCGTCAGCGGTTGCTGGTACCTCCCAAAAACTTATAAAATAACATGCATTTATTATTTTCAAAAGAAAGCAAGTAGAGAGGCACGAGCAACTCAAATTAAAATTTAATTCTACTTGCAAATGTAAAAGGTTTCCAAATTTCTAGCAAGCACCTCTCATGAATAGCTATTAACCCAACATTTCCCACGTAAGTATATTTATATTGTAACTAATTGATCACAAGTAAGTGTATTTTATTCTCATATTACTTAGAGATCTTATCTGTGGATTTTGATAATGGGAAAGATGAGATAAGAAGATATAATGATTTATTAAATTCTTAAGTCTAGTGGATAGTCTGTGGTCTTGGTTCGTGTGAAACCTCACACTATGGCTCTAAGACTTGAGGAAAGTCTTAGGGTTGGGGTGCCTCCGTAGGCATGCGGTGTAGTATAATGCATCCTAACTAAGTTCCCAACACGTCCACTAGCTTATTAAGATTTCGAATTCAGATTATAGTCACTTCCATTTACTCAACTTAAATTGTGATCTTTATAGGGATTTCAAAACAAATTATAGTCACTTCTAATCATCTCAATTTTTATTGTGATTTCCTCCAAACCTTAACTGTAACTCTCTCTCTCTCTGATGTAACTCTCGATGATGTAGATATAGATGTAGATATGGATGATCTGGATGTAGAATCGCCAAGTCTGTTGGCGAAAGAAAAACTCAAGCGGTGAAGAAGCCGACAAAAGGGCTCTTCCGTCTCGCCTCCTAATTGGAAGGACGGTCCAATAGAGGGATAGGTCTACTCCCAAACTACGCCACTGAGACGGGTAAGAGGGACTTCCCGGAAAAGTCACTCTAGAAAAACAGCCCGACCGGTAACGGGAAACCGAGCTCGTACGTAAAATTGAAAAAAACCGGGATCCCCCGCCTGGGTATCCTAAACAGAGGGTCAGCATAACTGGTCTAAAGTCGGGATCCCAACGAGGCGTAAAAACACTGCGAGCTTGCGTAAAAACCGAAAAGGGACTGGGATCCTAGACCCGCGCACTTGGCGGCCGCTGCCCTAGCTGGGCTTCCTTTCCTCCGCCCAGTTGAGAGTCACCGCACTCTCGCACGGTCAAGTGTAAAAGTCACCATGACCGGCATAACTATTTATCATTGATTCACTATTTACTTTCCTTCTTTGAGTAGCCATCTTATTCTCGATCTTTTCTGTGATTAACTGTATATATTCATACTTTTTTTTGGGGTTGATGGTATTAGTAATATCGACCAATAGATAGTGACTCATACTCAACGGATCATTTGATGAAATTTATATTGATCATAAGAAATCAATTATTCGATCACTTTTGAGTTATTTCATTAAGAATAAATGATCATGTTGTCATAAAAACAAACCTTATACCCATGCTTCTATCTACCCATTACCAACAGCTTGATGCAACATGATGCAACAGACCCATCATAATCTATTTTTGTACTCAGATGCTAATTGATAACTTATTGAGACTGGCTATCAAATTTATTTATTTTTTTATTTGGATTGTAATTTTTACGGGTGCACTGCGTATACTACGATCATGTAATAGATTTATACTGTCATGTTTGTAACATCTTTTTAACTAATAGTTAGAGAATCATTTAATCTTGTTAATGATTCGAGTTGATATTATTTAATATGCTCGGGTACACCATTAGGACAGTGATACTTCAACCCAAATTATGGAAATAGTCATAGATAATAAGTATGAATAAATAATCCCATGAATATTGAAATTATAAAACATATATTTACTAACAATAAGTCTGGAACCCATGTAGCAGATGTTCTAGAACAGATTTTACTTGTGCCAAATCCATTTAGCAATTACAGAGTTTCTTATCTATTCTTATTGTAGAGGGGAAGCTTGAATATAAGATGGCTTCTATTTTCTGAAGAGAGAATATTATTATTTAAATGGGTTTATATCTTATAAAATACTGGTCCTAGATGCTTCAATGGCAGGATAATTTTTCTTTTTGAAAACAGAACATATGTGTTACATCCATTTTGTATACCATTGAATTTATGCATTGTCTACTCAGTGCCAGACTATCAAGATAATTATAATGAAAGAATATCTAATGTTGTCATGTATACAGGTATATGTATTTTTAATTATAGAACATTAACTCCTTGTAACTATTCAGACAATCAGCTAAAAAGTTATTTATATTGAATTCAATTTACTAGAAGGGAAATAGTAATATATAGGACTTCTTATTTCAAAATAGATAAAAAAACCCGTTAGTCAAGTTTATTAAAAACGTGTTTGCTATAAGGACTTGAGAAAATATGTCTCAATCATTCTGAGATATCTTCTTAGCCCAACATCTAACTGGTGAGCCTAAATTTACATACCCCAGATCACGACACCCTCCCCCATTTCATAAGACTCAAGATCAAGAACAAATCATCATGTATGGCAGCAAAAGTGTGGGTTGAAGGTATAATAATGTCTAATTGTGCATGCATTGGCATGCATCCATTAAATTTCAATTTCCAAAGCCTCTTTTTATATTCAAAAGCATAGATTTCGCTGCAGTTCTCCCATTATTGTACATATCATCTAATTCCAGATTATCCATTCTCATATGGGATACATGAAAATCAAATATCACTTACAAGAACAACAACAACCCATTCCATAGTACCTTCCAACTCTACTGGAAATCAATTTCTGAATTTGGAATATATATATACAGAGTTTACTGGAAACCAATCTCTGGATTTGGAATATATATATCTCTCTATAGATTGGGAAAAAAATACTGGAAATCAGATCTGGATTTTGAACTTTAATTCATGGACTAGTCCAAAGTTCCCCAAAAAACATGGATTTAATGTGCAAGTCACATGCATGGCAGCAAAAGATGGCAAAGGGGTGTACCTCTTTGATCTTGGATCTTGGATGGCAAGTGATTGGATCAAAACATGCAACAGTTCTCAATTTTTTAGACAGTGGCTTGCAGATGGGAGATGTGGCCCTAGAACATGCAACAACTTTAAGAGAAGGAAACATCAACAGCTTGCAGTGAAGAGGGCTGGAGATGGAGATGTACCAAATTAGATTTCAAGATTGGAGGAAGGGGCTGATCTTGCATGCAGTTCCTTCAAGAGAAATGACCAGGTGATGGCTGTTGTAGGTGGGCTCCAACACCTTCAAATCTGTTGGAACTTCATCTCCAACAGAAGATAGATTTTTGGCATGCTGGAGAGGAGTAACTGAGGCTGCCTATATGCAGTGGTAGCAGCTACATGGGCTTCTTGGAGCAGCTCCAGCATCTATTTTCCAATAACTATGGAGAGGAAAGGAATAAAAACAAGAGAAGGAGAAGGGGAGCCTTCACTCTTGGCTGAAGAGAAGGAAATGGGATGTGAATGGTTGAAGATAATGGGTTTATATAATCAAGGGAAGTGGTCTTCTCATGATGCCAAGTGGAAGGGCTGAGGCGAAATGGAATTTTTTGAGAAACCATAAGAGCCAGCTGTCTGCTATAGCAGAAAAATAAAATTTATATATTTTTTTATAATTCACCTTTTTATTTGATATACAGAAGTTGACCGATCTAGTACCTCGTATTTCCGATTTTGACGAATAATGGCTCGTTTTGACCGTCTCAGAATGACGATCAATATGATATAATATAGATATACTTCCGATCGGGTTTTGAATACCCGAATTTTCCGAGATACGGTTTCGATTTGAGGTTAAATTTTGTGATTTAAAAATATCAAACGACCTCCGATTGACGAACGGTCGATTCTGTTGGTCTTGTTTTGTCGAATCGGATCTAATGACGGTCTCGGTTCGTTTTGCGGTCTCCGAATTTGCGTCGCGGCTTTTTCGCGGCGCGCATTACGAAGCGACCGATTTTTGGTCGATTTCACCCGAACAACTTATGATTCATGATCAATTGATCATTTTAAGTTGTTTAGCATTGACCAACAACTTTATTGGGTTTATCGGACCTAAATCGGATCGAGTTCGGGTTCTATTGGAAACCGGGTGTACAATTATAAAAACCTCAAAGGGAGTCTCGTCCTCGAGACTCGAGTCAAGGTCATTAGTTGTCTGAATTTTATGTGGCCATAAAATCGCAAAGGGTTTTGAACCCATAAAAACCTCAAAGAGAAAACAAGCCATATATTTTAACATATATCTAAAAGTTTGTTTTGATTTTTACCTCAGAAAAGTTGCGAGTATCGTGCCCGCATGTCAGCTTCGGTCTCCCACGCCGCTTCCTCGACGCCATGTCGGTGCCACAACACCTTGATCAATGGAATCTCCTTGCTGCGAAGCTTCTTCACAGCATTGTCAAGTATTTGCACCGGCTTCTCTTCGTAGGTCAAGTCAGGCTCTACGTCAAGATTCTCGTAATTGATTACGTGTCGTGGATCGTGCACATACTTCCTCAGGTTGGATACATGGAATACATCGTGAATGCCGGAAAGATGTGGGGTAGTGGAAGTGGGAGAGCATTTCTATGGATTTCGTCACAGGTCTGCCAAAGACACATGGTGACCATGATTCCATTTGGATCGTTGTTGATAGGTTGACCAAGTCAGCCCATTTCATACCTGTCAACACGACTTACACTCCGTCCAGGTTGGCCAAGCTCTATGTGCAGAACATTATCAGGCTGCATGGTATACCACGAGAGTTGGTGTCTGACAGGGATTCGAGATTTACATCTCATTATTGGCACCAGTTTATGTCAGCACTACATACATAGCTGAGGATGATTTCTGCATATCATCCGCAGACAGATGGGCAGAGTGATCGCACCATTCAGACGCTTGAGGATCTACTTCGTGCATGCACTTTGGAGTGGAAAGGGTCCTGGAAGGACCATTTGCCTTTGGTGGAATTCACGTACAACAACAGCTATCACTCCAGTATTGGCATGGCTCCATTCGAAGCCCTATATGGGCGGAGATGTCTCACACCTCTCAGTTGGCGGGAGGTAGGTGATCATGCTCTCTATTCCGTGGATCTCCTAGAGGAGACCGCGAGAGCTGTTGATCTTGTGAGATGGAGGCTTCTGATGGCACAGAGCCGCCAGAAGAACTATGCAGACCGTCAGAGAAGAGATTGGAGTTCCAGGTAATCCAATTCTTTCCTCTTCATCCATTCAATTATGGCATATATATATATGTTAACTTAATCCCATACTAATGACATCCCTGTAAATTACAGGTGGGAGATTGGGTATTTCTCTGTGTATCTCCCATGAAGGGAATACAGAGATTCAATGTTCGTGGCAAGCTGATGTTTAGTTGGTGATGTAAATGCTATCTCTTTTGTATCACACTTGGGATATATGTTGTAAAATGGAAGATCCTTGTACATATTGTAAATTGATATGAATATTAATGGAAAGAAATTTTGGTGCTATGTGTCTCTTTTACCTTGTGGTTATGTGTTGGAATTGAATGTCATAATTGCGCGAAAAATTTTCCCTGTTTTTCAGCAACTTCTGCGATCAAATGTGAATGAAATATTGCGAAATGCGCTTAAATGGGTACCCGGATCCTAAGGGGTTGACAGTTTGGAAAAAGAAATTCAGTAGAATTTCGATGGAATTTCAGTTCGATGGAATTTCAGTGGAATGATCAAAAAATTGAGAAAATTACTTGAAAACTTATTTCTTCTCTAACATGCTAATGAGCTAGGAGTAGAAGGCATGAAGGGAACGACCACTCTACTTGGCTATTAAAAATGACGTACTGAAGTTGCATTATCTTCGTCTCATTCCTCGCTTGAGAATATGTAGACGCGAGGATGTCCCACATTGTCTTAGTAGTGGACTAATAGAGAATGTCGTTGGATATCTCTATGGTAAGAGCACGACCTAAAATGCCAGATTTCTGTTTCGTTTCGGTACATTTGGAAAAAGAAATTCGGTGGAATTTCGATGAAATTTCAGTGGAATGATCAAAAAAATTGAGAAAATTACTTGAAAACTTATTTCTTTTCTAAAATTAAAATTTCTAATATTCTTTTACTCAATAAATGAGATAGAAATAAATAGTTTTTTTTGCAAACAGTAAGATACTAACATGATATGTTATATTAAATTTCCATCAAAATCATTTCAACAATCGAAAAAGTAGTATGCTTCTCAGAACCAGAATCAAATTTGGAACCGAAATCATCTATTAGTTTCACCTCTTGAACAGTAAGAGAATGGTAAAACATGCAATAATAACAAAGAAAAACATAGACCTACAAAGAGTACTCGCGTAGTGATATGTTACGTAAGAAATTGAAGATCGAAATGGTATCTTAGAACTTGTATCTAACCAAAATACTTTCAAGTTAGAAAAATATTTAATTTTAAAAATAAAATAAGATACATACACATACAAAAACGAATCTTGACAATGTGTATGTCTAATAGATGCATTGTATAGTTGGTGATCGTAAAATATATTATGCTATACAAGATACAGACTAATCAACTAACACCAGGAAATTGTGTAGCATTCATGTGCACAATCTATATCTATCTAACTAGTTGGAAAGTACTTACAGTCACAAGATTTGGAAGGTTGTTAACAACCTAGCACTCGTATAGCCGTACATACTCCTTATAATAAAGAGGCGCTGCAAGAAAGTAAAGCCTTATGAATTTTGATTTTGTTTCGCCAAAAGTCTAGAAAGAAATTTCGGGATTTGTTGGTGAAATCATCGAAAATCTTGGAAATGACTCTAAAACTTGACTTTTTCCAAAAGTTAAGGTTTTTAATTTTCTTAAGTCAATAAATAAAATAAAAATACACACTTATTTGTAAAAAGAACTGTAAATATAAGTTTTGAAGTAGTGTTATCGTCTTATTCATTACACATGATATTTAAAGCATTGTGTTGCCAAGAGTTAGAACTGCATGCTAAACTGGAAGCAAAAGCCTTGATAATTACCTTGTCAATGAAAATGCGGTGACATATATAGTAACTACTAATTAAAACATATATATCTAAATAAAGAAAGAACAAAAAATTAAAGTTCTTTAGTTAAAACTTGAATTTAACTCTTTGATCTTGTGCCTAATTGATTTGGTTTGGATTTAGATCTAAAGTCTAGAAACTAACTAAAGAAACTTCTTCAAACAATTTAGAGCACTCTAACAACCTATCATGGCGCTAAATAAATAAGTGAAAATTTATTAATATATGCAAATTTTGATAAAGGAAAGGGTAGATTCCCTTATTTTTGTTGTTTTGTCGAAACGACATGCAGTTTTGATGAAATTTTGTTGATCTTTCGTTGTTATTTCATTGAAATTCTGAAAAAAAAGAAAAGAACAAGGTAGCATTTCAATTTCTGTGACCTAGAGAAATGGAATTTTTGGAGAAATTTAATGGAATTTCGTTGAAATTTGAGTCCATGGGTAAAAGTACTAGATAGCTATAAACACGTATACATGCCATGTTGCTTCTAGGAAGCATTCATCCCTATTTTGTTGGCCAGTTCGGACTGTGTAAGAATGTACTCCTTGTTGTTGCACTCCATAATGCTCATGAACCGTTGACCAAAGCTCACAATTGGTCTCATCCATCTTAATGATGGGTGCCGACCTTGGAAGGTCCATGAGGAGGGAATATCAACCTTGCTTCTTGACATGATGAAGAAAAGAGTCCGATTGCTATGAGTCCGACTCTTTCAAAAAAAATACCGATTTATATATACCTCTCTTTTATCAATCGGTACCAAAGGAATAAATATCAATTCCCGTATTTAGATGATGCTGATGTGGGTATTCGTGCTCCCATTGGACCATTTGTATTTATATGCACCACGACCCTGATTCAAGGATCTCTCGGTTCGAGAAATAAAGGATCAAACCAGTTCTTTCGACTCTTCTAATTTTATAAATGTTGATTGATCGTACATGGAATGATACAAGTGATTAAAGAATGATATGAATTTGTCTACACAAATATGAGGGGAGCCGATTGTTTGTGCAGACTCAGAGCACAATCGTTCCCATCAACTTTGGGATCATTCTAGGATCGACTAAATGATTTGTAGGTCTGAAATCACTTTGGATGCAAAAAATCTGATCGTGATATGGTCTACAATGTCGAGACGATGTAGCACAGAGATCCGTTGACGGCTAGGATAGCTGTAACCCCCTCGATTGGTGCAGGAGAAGGGCTTCATTGTTGGCGCACCGAGAATGGTGGCTGCAGGTCCCCGAAAGACGATTTGATGGGGCCCCTGTGGTGTCCTGGGTAGTATGCAGAGGCACCATGTAGCGAGGGGGTGTGAGAGGGGCCATCTATTCTTAGCAACAGTGGCGAGTAAAGGGAGAGAATTGCGGAGTATGCGTCGATCGGAGGGGGGGGCGACACACGGCTGAACGATGGGGATTGAACGTGTGGGGCTCAGGTCTTTAATCTAGGATCGTCGCTTTGATACCATGTGGAAGAGAATGATGACTTGATTATTTTAAGGGCCATACTGCTCTGTTATATAGAGAGGAGAAACTCTAGAGGACAAACTACATAAGAGAAACATAATAAATTGGAAAATACAATTTAAATCTCAACATCGAGTAGTCCTTTAAACAATTATTGCAAACAACAATCACCACAGGTAAAAATAATTATCCAATGAACAAATACAAGCACGTGAGATGAGCATTTTAACATCAAAATCCCATCAGCTCAAAACTACAACCCGAGTTTTATGATATAAGACACCCAATTGACCTTGATGATGAACTAATCCATTATCATAGCTATTTCTCCGTAGATAACTCAATCACTTATAGTTTCTTTGGATCACACTTTAAAGTTTTTTTCATAACTCTAAGCTACAACGTTACAACGATAATCGTAGAAAATGGGAATGTGGAAGCAGAATCAGATATAAGAAATTGAAACATAAACATCTTGTTTTTATATGGAACCCTACTTTCTAAGGAACATGATGAAACCCTAGGGGAAAGCCACTAAAAGTTAGCTATTGCATTTTGTTTCTCGTCGAATACAAGGGGTGTGAGACTTAATTTATAGCCCCACTAACTTAACATGTCCCACCGCTCATCCGTGTTGGACTAACAACTCCAACTCTCAGATGCCCAACCACAAAAATCTCTCAAAACTCCCCTCTGGAGCACGGAATGCTCAACTTGGACAATACAACACACACAAGTTGAGTACATATATCAACTGCATCTTCTCGCGCTTGCAATATGGGGAATCTGCAACTATTCTTGCCGGGCTTTTGAATGCTCGAGATATGGAGGACTGAGAATGGATCTCTTTAACAAAACCACTGTGAGCGCTGCCACCATATAATGACTAGAAAAGGCTTCAATCATGAAGCCATTGTAATGGGTCTCTCGCTTGAGAACCTAGAACTGAGCCTCTCCCACACTGGCTTAGAGAATGGAATCTCTACTCTGGAGTCCATGTGGATCTATCTATATCGAGCCTTTACCTAGGTTTTTGTCAAATGAGGTCCACTCTTTCCACATGAAAATTTTAAGCTCAAATCAAGAATATGAGACTTCTCAAATAAATGATCACATATGCGCGTCTTAAACAAAAAAGGAGGTATGCATAGGCACTCCCCCTACCTCCCATATTCATGTGGAAGATACAAGAAAATGCTCAAATTCTCCCCTTCCATCCTTTTCTTCCTCTCCTTTTTTTCAGCACACCTTTTTTACTCCATCTTATTTTTCTGGAAAATTGTGGTTGTCATGGGAAAATTTTAATCGTACCCCTCATTCAAAATTCTTTACGGAGGGATTAAACTTGAGAAATTTATGTGGACATGAACATCTCAACTGAAGGGGTAGAATAATCACATCTATGCTCCTTAGTTGAAAATAATTACAAATGTAATGCTGAATTAAAGATGATAGACTAGAAGGAATATGCCCAACATTTCCAATGATATTCCACAAAACCAACAACAATGTTCAAGCAACTCATCAGAAGATGAGTTTTTTCAAGCGAAGGAAAATTGATGTAACACTAAATTAGGAACTGGGGCTAAAATTAAGAATAAAATGAAAGGAATATATACAAATGAATATCTGCTCATGTATCAGATGCAGAAGATGTCAAAGTATCATCGTTTGATACCAAATGGATGGAATCAACCGCGGACATGAATGTATCATGATCTAAATATGACTTCGGCAACTGTCCATTCACAACAAATGGATGTGCGTCAGATGACAATCTAGATATGATAATACTACCATTGTCATGCACATCTCTAACAATGAACGGCCCTGACCATTTGCTTTTATGTTTATCGGGGAACAACATCAATTTTGCATCAAACAACCAAATTTTCTGATCAGGGACGAAAGTCTTTCTCCAAATGTATATCATGTCAATGCTTGACTTTCTCCTTATACAAGAGTGAATTATCATAAGTGAAATCTATCCACTTTCCTACTCTGGCCTTCTCTCTCATAATCCAAATTTCATACATGTAGCAAATTAAGGTTTTCCATCTGAGTATATGTTAGGGTTAGAATTAGTTTTAGTATCATCTAATTAAGTTTAGTTGACCTACTTAAAGTGGAAAAATGCTTTGTTGTTGTTGTTGTTTATCGTCTAATTAAGTCCTTTGCAATTCCCATTTTTTTAAATAATGAGATCTACTATCTTTGGCTAGTTAGTCGGGCTAGTTAATTGTGTAAGTCAATTTAGGAGGATAATTAGATTTTTTTAGGATTTTATTTTATTTGTTCTAGTATTTGTAATCTCACAACATATATAAAGGGGATATGTGTCATACACTCATAGTATTAGTCAGTTGATTTTTTAAAAATTGGAGCTTCTCCATATCTCCGCTATCTTTCTCCTCCACTTCCCCTACAGATCTTCGTTCTTTCTTCTCCCAACATCCCGTGCAACAGGTGTGTTCTTCCTCTTCCTCCTCTCTTCTCCAATTTTCTTTCAACCTCTAATTGCATTAGATAGTTACAAGATGGAGGTGAATGTGACTTTGTTGATGGTGATGACCATGAAGCCTCTTGGACAACCACATGGGGGACAATTAGAACGTCGATATCTCATTCCATTTTTACTTCTTCCATGCTGCTGGAGTCATGTTATATTGGTGTGGCGAAAGTTGCAAGTTTTCTTAAACAAATGTATCTTTTTCACATCAGGATGCCAACACTACATGTACTTTCAATCTTTACTTAGAGTGAGTCTTACACACCATTTGAGATGAGCACACACATGCATCATAGTTTAGATGACATGCTTCATACTTTGATCACCAATACTCGACAAGATCATCAAATCGTATGGATGATTCAAACGTCATTCTCTATTACTATCAGATGTAGTGGATTTAATGTGGAGACGAATTTCAGAGAGGCGACGAGGAGGAAGAAGAGACACGTCAGCTGTGACCCATAGAACCATTTTGGAGAGGCGACGAGGACGAATTTTGGAGAGACAAATTTTGAAGGGAAGTGTGGAGACATATGGTAAGAGAGAGAAAAGGGAGCATAACGGAGAAAATTTAATTTTATTCAACTTCTCAAAACAATGACACATAGTCCCTTTATATTGAGGCTCATAGCCCCTTTATTATTGAGAAGTTGAATTATGAGATAAGATAACGGAATCTAATCCCTAATTTGACTCCATAAATTACTTACTCTATTAATTAATTAGAGATCACATGCTTATATCATTATTTAAATAAAATTTAAAAATTACAACCAACTCAAACTGGACAAAAAACCCAAACTCTGATCTATTTAGACTCTAATTGGACAGACGACAAACCTGAATTTAATAAAATCCTAAATTTACTCTTAATCCACAATTCCGTGCTGTATCAAGCATGAAATGCTGAACTTGGACAATGCAACACACTCAACACACTTGCCGACTAGAATTTCTCAAACAGAACTTTAAAACTCTAAATTTCATCTTCTCATGCTTTATGATATGGAGAATCCCAGATATTGGGCTTCTAGCCGCTATTGATACGGAGTCTGGAGCTGGTGTTTTCACTGGAGACCTTTGTGAGTGGCTGAGTGCTGCTATTGTATGAAAGTCTTATCAATGGGTTTTCATCATGAAACGTATGCAATGGCACATAAAAGCCTTGAATTATGTCTCTCATACATTAGCTCAAAAATGGGATCTTTATCGAGGAGTCCATGTACCGAGCATCAGCATATACCATGGATTCTTGAGATACATGGTTGACCACATAATTTAGACTCAGCCAAAAATACAAGTATAGGGACCTCTCAACAAATAGTTCATATGTAGGCAGTGGTCTTACAGACACTCATACAAGTAATGAAGTTATTCACGCACACCCCTCCCCATCTCCCATATCCATCTAGCATTATACTAAAACTTCTTCTTCTCATTCTCTTATTTTTCTCAAGCATCCTTCTTTATTCCTATGATATTTTTTCTTTTTGATCTGTTCCTATTTTTTCTAACTCATTCATTCAACTTTTTTTAATCTTCTTCATCAGCCCATCTTCTTTTTCTTGTTTATGTACCCTTTTTTCTTTCCACAACTTCTCCTCTTTTTTTGTTGTTTCATTCATTTTTTAAAGGCTAAATCTAAGTTCATTGATGTGGTTCATTGGACCTAGATGATAAACACTTCATCAGAACTATCTCTAGCCTAACCCGATAGTGGTATCCCCCACCTTGGCATCCTCTCCCCACCTTGCTCTTTTTTTCTTCATTTTTTAATAACAAGCCTTGGCTTCTTGGTCCAAATCAGAAGTTACATATTTATATAAATCGATAGGGGCATCAACCCCTTTCTTCCTCTTTTATTTATGGTTGGGGGAACTCATCACTACGTGGGTGATCCATCTATTCATACTGTTCTGCGGGTGGTGGTGTGGTGCCTTGTTGATCATTCCTTGTATGCACAAGTATTGTTGTTGATGGCATTCTCCTCATGCACCATCACATCTTGTGGTTGCCTCCACCGATCTTGCCTTTTCATCAAGCATTGTCATTTTCTGGAACTGTCGGTGCATGTCTCTCCCTGTGCGATTGTGGTGGTGGTGGATCCCCATCACCCCAACTCTAGCATGCTCGTTACTATGTACAGTCATGGAGAACATGATCACCACCTTGGAGTTGGTGCACATGAAGGAAACATGATGTTGTTTGGTAATGCACTAACCTTAGGGCTCTTGCATAGGATTTCTTGATGTTCGGAGGGTATCATTATGCAGTAAAGTTGCTTGTGACGACTTGCGATTTGAGATGTGAAAAATTGAAGGAACCGTGAAGCCTCATTGTCATCATAAGAATCGAAGCCTCCGTGCCCCCTCATTTTCTTGGCCGTTGAAGCATGTAGAATGCTGCAGTCCATGTAACTTTGCCCCATCACTCGAGGGTTCTGTACGGCTCTAGAGAGAATCCAGCACCATCAATGGTGTGTCTTGCGGATCGTGACTACATGGCTCGATTTCATGGTCAACCAAACATCGAGGAGTGACCAAAAGCATAAACAAAATGAAATATAACCTCGATATACCAAATCCAAAAAACCACATGATAAAAGCCACAAAGGACTAGATAATATAGTATGTTTCTCATTGAGCACAATGGGTGTGTGGCTCTAGATATAGCCACATCAACACAACCAAGTTTCACAACGCAACAATGTAGGATTAAACATAACTCCTACACAAATAGTTCAAATTTACAATTCTCTTAACATTTCGTCATTGCAATTTGCTTTTATTCCGGGTCATTAGTTGGTGGGAAATGTGGTTATGGCAACTAAGATAATAGCAAACTGGAAGAGGTGTAAGAGTAGTGGTATTTTTTGGAAGGTAGAGTGCTTGAAGGTATATGACCATACAACAACAAAGCCTTTTCCCACAATAAAGTAAGGTCAGCTACGTGGAATTTTTACGTCCATTCATATCTATTTTGAGCCACTCTTGGGCTTAATCCAAATAACTAAGATCGCTTCTGATAATCTCGTTCCAACACTTCGTGGGCCTTCCTCACACTCTCTTAACCGACTCAGCATAATAAATCTCGCATCTTCTAATTGGTGCACCAACAGATCTCCTTTGCAAATAACCAAACCATTTAAGCAGTTTTCTCTAATCTTATCCTCTATCGGAGCTACACCAACTTTCCTTCTGATCGCATCATTCCGAATCCGATCTTTTCGTGTATGTCCACACATCCCCGTAGCGTTTTCATTTCTTCTACTATCATTCTTTTCACATGTTTATGATTTACAGGCTAACATTATGATCCATAGAGCATAGTAGGAGGCTTAAGGCATATGACCATATGGATTGGAAATTCTTGTCGGCTCCTTTATAATAAGATGTATATCTAGAGCTCCAGTATGCTTGGATAAGAAGACATGTTACAATAATATTGTGCTCTTTATTGGTTAATATGCATATTAAGAGTGGATGTTTGTTTCCTGATTCCTTTACTTTTTTATCATTGTTGATATATGTGATGGTTTTCAAATCCTTCACCCTAAGGCCTCCAACCCCTTCTTCCACAGATCTTAACTCACTCTAGTTCAGTAGGGATGTCCCCCTCCTCTTCTCGAACCACATCCATATAATATGTTTGATGTCCATTCTTTTAGCCACTCACATATGTGGCTAAAAAAAGGAAATAGAATTGTAGAGCCTATGCACTGAATTTAAGAGGTTTTATCATCCACTTCTTGGTTGCAACTTGTTTTACTATCCCTCAAGGGACATTGCATTACCCTCTCCATAATTTGGCTCATATCCATTGACATGTATGCATAAGTTAAAAACGGGAGCCTTATATACGCAATTGAGAGATTATCGATCGATGGCAAAAGTAAAACAAAGTATGTGAAAGAGGGGCCCTAGTTAGGTAACTGAGAGACACTCGATCAATGTATCGTAAAACAAAGTAGGTGAAAGCAACAGTATCATATGTTGGAAACTTGTATCCCAATTTAGGTCCTTCATAAATGTTTTGATCATAACAAAACTTGTGTGTTTAGCTTGAAGTAAGGTCAAAAGTAGGGAAGCTAAATGGTCAAGAAGAAGCTCGAGTGCTGGGAGATCAAGCTTAAATGAAGATTTATCAAGTTCAAAGGAATGTTTTTAAAGTTGATGTTATTCCTGATTTGGACAATGACTCTATAGAGTGCCGCCATCTCTTTGAACACTCTGAGGCCTATAAATAGGACAGTATACTACCCTTTCAATATACACAAGTCATATACTCTATTCTTTATCAATTCTTTAGGAGAGAAATTGGAGCTATATTCCGCCACATGCTGCATGCCAAAAGTTTGCTGTTTCAACAATTCATTTTACGTTCATTCTCCTAGCTCTATATGATCGTTCTGCATTTTACCTCTCATTTTGTTGCATATTTATTTTACTATTGAGGTTATCGGATTTTGTAGTGTTTTACCAACACTTAGAGTTGATCGCGTCATCAACTCGTAATAAAGTCACATTGTCTGCGTAAGGAATTTAGGCTAGCGAAAAAACCCATGTTGGGTTAGGTTAAAAGTCCAAATCAGGAAACTGTGATCATAGTTTTTCCTGAGGATGGTTTCCATGTTAAATCCTTGTATCCCTTTTGGTTTGAATGATTATTTGGTATCTTGTGATTATAATGGGTAAGTAACATTTTCTTTGTTTGAGATTTTTCATTGTAGCAATCTCAATCATACAATCTGATGCGCACGTGAATCCACATCAACTACACAGAAGGGATAAAGCATAACTTTTGAAGATTGACTCAAACTAGATGCCTCATTGTTGGAGTATTTGGTTGTGTGCACATGAGTTATTGATGGGTAAATGGATCACTCCAGGATCCATTTACCCCATCCATGTGTTTAGTACCACATCTACTGGTGGTGGGACTTGGAGGCTCTGTGGAGGCTATATAAGGAGCCCCAGACCTCCTGTATCCATTGAGGAAAAGCAATGAAGAATATGGTCCTTTGAGGCTTTCTCCCGTGGTTTCATCCCACTCCTTAGGGAGTAGGATTCCACATAAAATCTTTGTGTTCCAAGATTATTTTTTTGTTCTTCATACTCTTTTTATAATCTGCTTCTGCATTCCTATTTTCTAACATGGTATCAGAGCTATGTTATTTTTCTAACATGATATCAGAGCGGGTTGATTTTCGAGGATTGCAAGTTGTTATTTATGTTCGATATTCGTTTTCTTGATGTTGAAGATTTGTTCTTGTTCGAGATCTATTCATATTGTTCAAGTCATATAGATTCTAGGGTATTTAAAAACCCTAATACTTCAAGTTCTTGATCACGCCATATCCAACCACATCTCCTGGAATGGCATCCAACAACCAAGAACATGCAAGATCAGGAGCAGGCGACATCAGCCAGACCATCAAGTGCGTCGTACATAGCCCGGGCCATCAGGTGGCTGCCCTCCTTCGGGCGAACCCCAGCAGCTGCGCTCATGGTTGAGCTTCCTCTCCAGACGGAAGCGCGACGTAGATCGATGCCGCTCCAGAGCCCCATCGTGCTTCAACAGCTCCCATGCGGGACGCGGTAGCTTCCTCCCAGCATACGGCTCCATGTGGCAACATCTCCTTCCCTCGACCCCATCTCCTGCAATGCATGCGACCCCTGCTCAAGTCTCCAGGCGCAGTTAGGTGCTATGTGCTCGAGGCGGAACCCCTTCAACAGCCCTCTCACCTCCGATCCCTTTTGCTCCGGTGACGCGAGATGGCCCTATTCCTCCAGCGGTACCTCCGTGCAAAGGAACCTAGTCGAAGCAGTACCTCCAAGCGGAGGAATCCACTCGCACGACTTCAGCTGGCTATACGCATCATGGTAGCGAGATCTGAGTTCTGAGCTCCCGTGATCCCCCCTTCTCCATCGAGCCTTCGTGCTCCAAGAGCGAAGCCCCTTAGGGGCGGCAACGTCTGTCCTTCACAAGATTGAGAACCCTAGCGATGGTCAAAGGAAGAAAGGGGCCCGATGGCCTTCTTTATTAAAAGAAAAGGGGGCATCTTCTACGTAAAAAAAAGAGGCGAACTGTTGTTTGGGCCCAGAAGCATGGGTCAAGTGTTATTAAAAAAAAAGCGAGGGAGTAGTCTGCATATACACAAAAATATATTTATTCAAAAAAATAGAGAAAAGATGTGTACAAAAAAATATTCATACGCGTAAAAAAGTGAAAAGCCGTAAAAAAGTGAAAAGCCGTAAAAAAGTGATTGAACGACTAGAAAAATGATTTCAAAAAAATTCAAAAAAATGTGAAAAGGAAAAACCGATAAAAAATGTGAACGACTTATGTTAAAAAAATACATGGTTCATTTGTTTTTCTCTCCTTTTTCTTGTTTTCTCCCAACATAGTCGATGACATATATTCGGACTAGTATGAGAGAAAGGGTGTGTATTGTGTAGAGTTCTACTTGCCAGATTGTCAGATGATTCAGATCCAGATTCTCCAATCTAGATTGCATGGCCAACCAGATATTCCAGACTTTACAGTTCAGTTTCAGACTCGACGTCAGATTTTGAGTTTTCAGTTTCATACACGGACATGTATGCGATCTTCTTTTATGTGCACATGTTAGCCGTCATTGTTCGTGCTCCCCATCTTTGGTGTTCGGCCGGGGTTTTTATGTGATCCATAAGGACTCCAGAGTAGAGTACCTTTCCTTATGCCATGTTGGTTAGGGTTTTCGTATGGTTCATAGGGACTTCATAGTAGAGTACCATTCTCTGTGCCAGATGGGATAGACCCAGTTCTCTGACGAGGAGACTTTCAGACTCCATTCTCTAGCGACCGTGGACTCCGACAAGGAATGTACACCACAACCTTTCTGTTTGGCCCTTTCAGAGATGGAGCAGTTGTCCACATGTTGTGGCGGGCCCGAGTTCTCCAAGTGGAGATTCATCCGGTTTCTCGGTTGCTTTGACAGGCACAGTCCATAGGACACTCAGTTGATTCACACTCTAGCCCGTTCGTCCTCCTCACATGCACAACTTGAGAAGCAGCGTCTTTTCGACTGCAGCCGACAATTGTGCGCGTTGAGTTGATATTGTCCGTAGTGTCCTATAGCATAAGTTGAGTTTCTTTCTGTTTATCCAAGCTGAGCATTGCATGCTCCAACTTGAAAGGGGGTGTTGGAGTATTTGGTTGTGTGCCACATGAGTTGTAGATGGGTAAATAGATCACTACAGGATCCATTTACCCCATCCATGTGTTTAGTTCCACATCTACTAGTGGTGGGACTTGGAGGATCTGTGGAGGCTATACAAGGAGCCTCAGACCTCCTGCATCCATTGAGAAAAAAATAACGAAGCATATGGCCCTTTGAGGCCTTCTCATGTGGTTTCATCCCGCTCCTTAGGGAGTACGGTTCCACGTAAAATCCTTGTATTCCAAGATTAATTTTCTGTTCTTCATGCTCTGTTTATCATTCCTCTTATGCATTCCTATTTTCTAACATGGTATCAGAGCTATGTTATTTTTCTAATGCTCATAAAAAGATCATGGAGATTTCTTGCACCTATTTTCACTCCCTCTTAACGAAGCAGATTTTCACATTCACAGACAACAACGGGGAAGCAAGTATCCAAAATCTTGTTTATGTAGAAGCCAGAAGCAAGCTGACCTCACAGACACCTGCAACGTTAATGACCAATGTATAAACAATGATAGTAAAGAATAACAGAGAAATCTAGATGCACACCTTATTGGGTTGTATCCATCTTCCCTCGTCGATTGTGTATTAACCAAGATCGAGAAGGAGGTGGTCGTGACATAATGCGTCGTTGAAGTTTGTCCAAACTCTAGAATGCTTATGTTTTCCGAGCGTAAGGCTCAATAAATAGTATTTTAATCCTTTGACAAATCCACATTGCATAGAAGTTAATGTCCTCAACCTTTCCCATAAAGCAACCATCTTAAAAGCTATTATGGAACCATCCGGCATTGAGTATTCTTTAATGAAAGCACTTTGGTCGAGGGAGATAACCTTGCAACAGTCCTACTTAGACAGGTGACCATCACCTTAGCAATGGCGGCCCTATTTAGGTGGATGGCCATAATCTTTGCTAGATACATATCTATTAAAGATACTAAAGCTGGGTTTCCCCAACATTTTCTCTCCATTCGACACATGTTTCTCCCTCTCTTCTCCACTTGGATAGACCTACGGGCAGCTCTCCCCGTGCGCCTCTCTCATTCTCTCCACTCTCTCTCCGCCCACTCTCCCCTCTCTCGACCACTCTCCCTCTTTCTCTCTCTCTCCACTCACACTCTCTCCCTATCTTCTCTCCATTTCTCCTTTCTCTCTCTCTCTCTCTCTCATAAACACACCTATCTCTCTCCTCTCCCTGTCTTCTCTCCATTTCTCCTTTCTCTCTCTCTCTCAAACACACCTATCTCTCTCCCCCTCTCTCGTCTTTTCTCTCTCTCCTCTGACTCCTCCCCTCTCTCCCTCTTTCTCCCTCTCTCCACTCACTCACTCTCCCTTTCTCATTTTTCTCTCTCCTCTAAAATATTTGTTAATTTTAAATTATAAATATCATATTTTTCATTATATTTATTATATTAATATATATCAGTAATATTTATTAAATTTAAAAAATTAAATCTCATATAAAGTTTCATTTTTTCCGAACTTAGTAATTTATTTAAATTCAGATTTTATATTAATGTGAGTAAAAACTCATATATATTTTATTATTGGAAAAAATTAAATCATATTTATATGTGATGTAAAAATTGTGAAATACAATAATAATTTAAAAATAGTTTAAAACAAAATTAATTGTGAAATACAATATTAATTAAAAAATAATTTAAATCAAACTTAAATTTGCATATATATATATATCTTATAATAAAGCAATAAAAAGTATAATTTGAAAATATCTATCAATTGATGTTTAAGTTATTATGTGATACAAATAATTCAATAAATAATAAAAATAAAAATTAACTTATGAATATGATAATGATAAAATTATACTTATATCAATAGTTTATTAATATATTTTTTTTAAAATTATCTAAAATTTAATAATAGTAATTTATTTAAATGTAATGCATACATAACTTATTTTCCCTCATCATTTTTTAAATTAGGGTGACATATAAATATTATATTTTATTTTAGTTATATCCACCAATAAAATGGATTTGAAATCTTATCACGTTATTTCTTATACATTTATATGTCTATGGATTACTAAAGTATATTTTGTCAATTATAGATTGATTATTTACGGTATAAATAATAACTTAATTAAAACTAATATGAATTTATAAACTATATTAAGAAAAAAATTATTAATATTTTTATCATAATGATTTCAATAAAAGTATAAATTCAAATAATAATTTAATCCATTAATTATTTACTAAAATCTATTTAAAATTATTAATCACATATATAAGTACGTTAACATAATAGTTTATAAACATACAAGTTATATGATTTTTTCTTACAATTTTTTTAAAAGAGTGGCATGCATGTATTGAGTTTGATTTTTTAAATATTTTATGTAAATATAATTAAACCAAAAATTTTAGTTGATTTTTAGTAAAAAAATCAAATTTTATAGAAATAAATATTATCATATTAAGAAAATATACGTCATTTTTTATCTCTCCTTTTTTTACCAACTCTCTCATCTTTTTCTCTCTATTTTTTCAGAGTTGTAAATTTTTTTCTGAACTTAGTAATTTATTCTAATTTAGATTTTGTAATCAATGTAGATAAATTCTCATGTAGATATTTATTATTGTACTAAAACAAATACATCACTTTCTATCTCTTTTTTTACACACTCTCCCATCTTTCTCTCTCCATTATTTCAAACATACATTTTTTTCTAACGTAATAGTTTATTCAAATTCAAATTTTTTAATCATTGTGGGTAAAAACCTATGTAGATATTTTATGATTGTACTAAAATAAATAATGCTTATATGCGATGTTAAAATTGTGAAATACAATACTAATTAAACAATAATATAAAACAAACTTAATTGTGGTATACCATACTAATTAAAAAATAATTTAAATAAACTTAAATTTATAGATATAAATCTTATAATAATTTAATGAAAAATATAATTTGAAAATAATTTCAAATTGATGTTTAAGTTATTATGTAATACAAATAATTCAATAAATAAAAAATAAAAATTAACTTCTGAGTATGATAATGACAGAATTAAACTTATATCCATAGTTTATTAATTAATATTTTTAAAATAATCTAAAATTATATAATTGTAAAATTTTGAAATGTAATACATACATAACTTATTTTTTCCTCATCTTTTTTAAATTAGAGTGACATAAATATTAGATTTCATTTTAATTATATCCATCAATCAATTAGATTCAGAATCTTTTTGCATTATTTCTTATACATTTTATATATCTATGGATTAGTAAAGTATATTTTGGCAATCATGAAACGATTAATTACTGTATAAATAATAACTTAATTAAAACTAGTATTGAATATATATAATATATCAAGAAAAAATGAATGAATATTTTTATTATAATAATTTCAATAAATGTATAAATTCAAATAATAATTTAATCCATTAATTTTTTAGCAAAATCTATTTAGCATTCTTTATCAAATATATTAATACATTAACATAATAGTTTATAAATATACAAGTTATATGAATTTTTCTCTTATAATTTTTTTTATTATTTGTAATTACTTTCTTTCTTTTGTTTTATTATATAACTTAGACAATTCCTATGTAAATTTTTAAATTCACTTTTTGATTTGATGCATATTCACACTTTCGTGCACCCATTATTTGCCTCCCAAAAATTTTACTTAAACTATATGTATACAGTTCTATTTTAAAAATCAACATCCATAACATACATTTTTACTAATTTCATTATTAAATTTATTTACCCATAAACTTTGTAGTATTTATTAAATTTCGTCGTTGCCGTTTGATCTCGCCGCGAAGCGCGGGTATGCTACCTAGTAAATGGAATGGAGAGTGGAAGATGCCTGAAATCCTTAACATGCTCTTCATAAGCCCAAAATAAAGAGGAAAAAGCGTTTAACCATGTCAAATACAGAGTTAGCCACCATGTATTGGTTGACTATCGTGAAGAATAAGTAGTTGTTTTAGGCAAAACAAAGAGGAAGAGACGATTGCTCTTGTCAAATCCCCAAATGTTCAAGTCGTTGTGCATCCGTGCCCTTCCATCTCCAGCCATAATGACACCTCATGTTTGTAAATTGTTTGAAATGACTAGGACATCACTAATATCCTCTTAATCCCTCCTCCAATTTAATTCTATTTCCTCTGTTTGCTGGCATGTATAGGAAAAAAGAGTGCATTCCCCTCCATGACCTAAGTTTTCCCAGATCTCTGTCTTAAATTTATATCAACCTTCGGAACTTCTTAAAATTGTGGCATGCTCTCTAGTTATAGTTGCAAATTCATCATGGTAAGTGCATGGCTATCCTTAATATGATTTAATCTAGCTATCTCGATTAGGGTCTAGTTCAATCTCTTATTACTCTCTTCCCTTTGCCTTTCTCTTAACTTATTAAGAAGATTTTTAGTGATCTGAGCTTGGTGGCCGTGGTGCACATAGGCGAGAACTCTGGCAGTATCTCTGTCTAGTGCTCATCCTCCATCTCCCAAAGTCCAACTCTTGTAACCAAGTTATTTTAAAATAGAAATAGGCTCCTACCGAGAACCTAAAGTCATTGCTATAGGGAAGAGGGATGATCCGAGGTGGTGTGCATAGTTGAGAACTTTGGTGGTATCCCCCTCTAGTGTTCAACCACCATGTCCACGAAGTTTAAATCTTTATACAGTATTTGTCAAATCTGAAATAGGCTCCTACTGTTACTCCAGAGAAGCTGGGTGATCTGACGTTGGGATCAGCATAACCATCACGGTCACCAGTAAGAATGCTTCTTCCATATGTAACAACCCAATGCCCCACCATGTGAATATGCAATTCGGCATTACGTAGCCTATCAAATCCAATTCCTTTGAAACATCAAAGACTTTAACCATATTAAAGATCCAAATCTATTGCTAAGGTTATGCTGAAGCCTCCTCCATATAGGACCCACATCCTGTTGGAAAACTACCTAGTGTCACTTATTTTCATCCACATTTTATTCCAAAGCACAAGATCCGTACGATTGTAGACCCTAGTACACACAGTGCAGAGACTAGAGGTTTATATGGAATTCCAAAGGCTGACAATGGATAGGATATTTGGGTCGGATATGTTATTTTCATATTCATATTCGCTTCATTTATATTGAATGTGAATGTCCAGACATAAACTTGATATAGATTTAGGAAACCATTTCTTTAAAAAATCGGATACGAATTTAGATTGAATATTCGTCAAATACAAATGAACCAAGTAAAGAGCAAACATAAATATGAATCGAATTATGATCGGATACATATTTGATCGTGAGGACAAAGTACAAATTTGGATCGAATTATTATAGATACATAGTAAGTTTAAACACATCACTTTAAAATACATACAACTACCATGATAACATTGGAGATATTGGATGCCACGAACGGGGATTTTACTTGACGTAACAACTCATCGAGAACTCGATTGGATCATTTCCTAGCATTTGTGAAGTTGTTGGAGATGTTCCCTCTGTCCATGGCTCGGGTCCTTCCGAGATCGAGATCAGATCCCACACCTATCTGCTGGGAGTCGGGGGGATTCCTCGATTGATGTTTAGGTTCTGTGGAAAAGACGAAGAGAGAACACAATGAGATACTTTATTGAGGTGGTGTAGGGGTCTTTATATAGGACAGAGCCCTAAAGAGCTCATAACCGAGAAAATACATAAGTACCCCTGGAGAGGTTACAATGAAAATAGGAAACGTAAAAACATCATAAACACTCCCCTTCAAGTTGGAGCATATCTATCGATCATGCCCAACTTGGAAGTTATCCACAAGAGGCACTTCTTAGGTAAAGCTTTCATGAATACATTTGCAAGATGAAGATATTTCATGATGTGAGGTGTAGTAATCTTACCTCCTCGTATAACATCACGAACAAAATGGTTGTCAATCTCTATATGCTTAGTCAACTCATGAAACACATGATTTGTAGCAATATATGTAGCAGATTTGTTGTCATAATATATAGGAATAAGAGTTGTGAGTGACAACAATACCATGTTCTATAGGAAGGTCAGTAGCCAAGTAATCTCACATGTAGCCTATGTCATCGCCCTGTATTCTACCTCTGCATTGGATATGGAGACTACAGTCTGCTTCTTGCTCCGCCAAGTAACAAGGTTTCCTCCAACCATCATAGCTATCCTGTGGTGGAGCGACGATCCTCAGGTGAACTCGCATAACCAGCATCAACATAAGCAATAACATCAATGTAGCCATTTGCCTCATAGAAGAGACAGAATCCTGCTGATTCCTTCAAGTAGGCTCAGGATCTGAAGAATATCCTGCTAGGCTAACTCTGCTCACAACATAGGATATATCCGGCCTAGTGACAGTAAGTTAAAGGAGTTTGCTTACCAGGCTTCTGTACCATGTCGTATCTTCAAAAAATATGATCAGTAGAAGTGGAGTGTTTCTTCGGGTTTACAGGAATATGCATCCAAGTAATCCAGCTTTGGTCAGGATGTTTAGACAATTATATCTCTGTGAGACATGGAGTCAATCTATAGTGCATAATACTTCTATGCCCATAAAGTAGCGAAGTTGACCAAGGTCCTTGGTTACGAAGACCTTCGGAAGGAAAGTATTGGTCTTTAATACAGCTTCATCTTCACCTGTGATAACCATATCATCAACATAAACGACAAGTATGGCAATACCAATTGACCATCTTCTGACAAAAATGAAGTTGTCAGAGGTTGTCCTCTGGAAGTCAAGAGTGATGATCTTGATAGTAAGTCTGCCGAACTATATGCACTCAGGCTCTACTGACCGTTGATTGCCTTACGAAGTCGACATACACACTCCTCTTTGACTTCGTAGCCAAGAGGTTGCATCATGTAAACCTCCTCCTCTAGATCGTCGTATAGGAAACCATTCTTTACATTGAGCTGAAAAATATGTCATGTTTTGTTTGCTGCTACTGAAAATAGTTTGTGTGGAGCCCATCCATGCAACGGGAGAAAATGTCTCGAAGTCAACCCCATATGTCTGTGTAAAGCCTTTAGCCACAAGCTTTTCTTTCAATCTGTCAATGAACCCGTCTGGTGAATGCTTAGTTGTGAAGATCCATATGCATGCTACATGTCTAGTACCCTTGGGACACTGCACAAGATTCCATGTCCTTCTAGAAGTGAGAACGTCCATTTCCTCATTGTCTATCACCAACCTTAATCCTGCAAGGCACTATGATGGTCATTGGGAACATAAATAGTCATGAGAGCATCTGCATATCTTTTGGCAGTGCATGATAAGCTAGCGGTAGAAGTGAAATGCGACATTGGATGAAAGGTACATTACATCTTGCTTCTGGGAAGAACGATGGGAAGCTCATGAGGATCATCCGGGAAGTAATTGTGGAGGTACTTGAGGATGCATATCATCCTTCAATAAAGCAACATGTAATGGAACATGAGCTTGTGTAGAAGTATGCTTGCGCTTATACACATTAGGTGGAAAATGAAGGTCCAAAGGAATATCCGTGACAAAATGAGTAAGGAAGCTAGTTTTTTAAAAAACGGTTACATCAACAAAGATATAATATCGATGCCCAGCAGGATCATAGCAAAGTATCCTTTCCGTAGATGAGAATAAACAAGAAAGATACATTTAATTGCATGGGGAGATAATTTGTCAATAGTGTGAAAATTGTGGACAAACGCTATACATCCAAAAATTTTCAGAGTTAGAGGGATGGGTGACTCATTTGGATATAGTAATGTAAAAAGGGGTAGAACAATTTAAAAATGCAGGGTTGACCATGTTGATAAGATGAACTACAATAAGTACTGCATCTTCCCAGCAGGTTTTAGGAACTGTAATCTGAGTGAGAAGTAAGCTAGCAATGTTAAGAAGATGCCTGAGTTTCCTTTCCGCTATCCTGTTTTGCTGGGAGGTATATGGATAGTACCATGTGAAGCAAAGAAGGCTGTCAAATCATATTGAGTAAATTCCAAGGCATTATTAGAATGAAATATTTGAACACCAATAGGGAAAATATTTTTGATATAATGAAAGAAATTCATACTAATATTATTAATCTCTAAGCATTCCTTTAACAAATAGACCCAATAGGATATACTGTAATCATCAATAAAAACATCAAAATACTTATGTCCGCTCAGAGTTCGAACCAGACATGGTCCCCATATGCCGCAATGCACTAAGCCGTAAAGGGTGCATGTGCATCACTAGAGGGTTGATTGGTTGCGACCTCAGCTGTATCATATGATGCCTCATATGAAGCTCTCATAGGAACTATTTGCATTAGGCTATATGCCAAAGTTCTCTCAACAATGTTTAGATGGATGATTCTAGCGTCTACAATGTATTCCCGTTAGATAATGAGCAATAGTAGGATCACGTCCACATCCACGATAAAGTCATGGTTGCATACTGACGCGCAACCACAACCACGACCAAAGTCACGGCTGCATACTGACGTGCAACCACAACCACGACCAAAGTCATAGTCACATCCTACTTGATAGCTCCGTTGTCCTCTGTTCCTTGATGATGCATAGTGGATTGTAGTCTCCATAGATAGAATGGTTGGAGGATGCTCAACATGTGACGTAAGTTCCTGCAAATGATCTAAGATGGTCTCAATGGTGGGTGGTATAGTAGTCATTAGAAACTGCTCCTTTACAAGCTTGTTTCATCAATGCAGTCTAGAAAGAAATCGATAGACTTGCCATTCAGCACGCTCTCCCACCTGTTGATCACAACATGCTGGTTGAAAGATGAGGAGCTCCTCAAACAGGCTCGTAGAAGCATGTACTACTCGACAAAACTCGAATCTCTCTGAGTAGCAGACCAAATCCAAGTGTATATATTTGAGAGTTGTGACTTAGTTGTCTTATAGGAGTATGTATGCTCAAGATTCTCCCGCATCGTACCAGGTATCTTATTTCTTGTCCTTCTCCTTTGACGGATCCTTGGTAAGAACACATTTCTTTCTCTAACCATCGATGAACACCTTGAATGATCAAGACCACAACACATAGTTCTCGGAGCCTTTCAATTTGATAAAAGTGCCATGTACCATCACATAAGAAGTCAGGTACCCAGGCTTAGTCTCGATGGATGTCATGATGATCATACATGTCAAGAAAAGTGACCTAGAAAGGATTTGTTATTTAATAAAGCATATATGTGACCTATATCATCGTTTTTAAATCCAATATATAGAAAAATAGGACACTAGTGGCTTGCTAGTCTGCACAAGTGGACAAGAAGCGGCACTGTGAAGGTCCAGGTCTGTTGCAGATCTGGGGGCATTGTTGTCGATGTTCCAGAGGTTCTAACATAGGACTCCATGGACTGCAGTAAGAATGCTTCAAGGCTAGACAACCTTAATGAAGTACCAGGGTGCTGCTAGGGCCTTGGCAACGGAGCAGGGGGCTGTTGAAGCCGTTGTCGGTAGTCACAGAGGTTGCTAGAGCTCAACAGGAGGCCATGAGGGGTCTTGGCGATGGAGTAGGATCCTGCTAGGGGCCTTAACGATGGTCATAGAGGCCACTGGTGCCCTTGGCAAAGTCTAGACTGCAACGTAAAGGGGCTTCACCTAAGATTGAGGTGACATTGGGAAGTCCGGCGGACACGAATCCCCTTACGCAGGGCCCTAGATGCTAGAAGGGACCCGTGCAAGGGCTTCTCCGTGGAGGGGCGATGAGAAGATGGCGGTGGGAGCAGAATCTAGGTCAAAACACCGGTCTAGGATCGTTACTCTGATATCATGTGAAAAAGATGAAGAGAGAACGCAATGAAATACTTTATTCAGGAGGTTTAGGGGTCCTTACACATGACATAATTCGAGAAAGCTCATAACAGGGAAAATACATAAGTATCCCTGGAGAGGTTACAATGAAAATAGAAAATGTAAATATATGACTAACTTGGTTGTTGGATGAGGGCTTTAGGGAGATGGTTGTGAACATTTGGGGGTCCGTACATATGGAGGGGTCAGTTGCGTAGACATTAGCCTATAGGATTGCATGTTTGTGAGAGATGTAGATATATACGTCGGAGCCAGAGTGAGCATCGTGAGATTGTTGTGCAAGATATTGCCATGTCAGATGGTGTAGAGAATGAACGAGATCTTACCGCAGGGGAGTTGCAGCCAAGATGTGAGCACTAGAGGGCTGTGGATGAGGATGACCAGCCGAAGGAGGCAGAGTGTCATCAAAGATGTAGGTAGAAATGAGTAAAAGAGGGTGATGGGAATACGAAGTTCTTCCATGTAGTGGTAAGTGGAAGTAGGGGGAATCTAATACAGGACCTGCAAGTGGAGGGGGATGTTATTCAGGGGGACAAGGCGATATGTGCGGCAATTATGAAGCACATCTGGGATTTCAGTAGGAGGGCGTCGTCCTTAGGGGTCAGGTGGCTCGGGAGGGGGGCTGGGTCCTTGAGGCCAGAACATCATACGATACTTGTTTCCGATTTCACAAGTAAGGAGGTGCGTAGTGAAGGATACAGGGACTCCTCAAGTGCATCACGGAAGCGTGGTGATCGCATCTTATGCGATCGGAGCGGCTAGTCGCACTAGTCGCTAGGTGCAGCGGAATTTAAAATTTTTAAATCATGAGATGAAACCACATGATCCCAAGAACGTTTCTTGGATCATTTCATCTAACCACAAAGTATTAGAAATACCTCTTGAAGCGTGGTTGCGATCACTAGATCTCTAAAGCAAGAGATTCTCCTGACTCAAGTCCGATCCACGAAGATGGCACTTGCGGGCGCAATGATGAGACGCGTGCTTCCCGTAATCCTCGATGAAGATCCAAGCCTTGAATCTCCTGATTTCGTCCAACGAAATCCGACGTCTCCTTCTAGTGCAAGAAGCTTCAAAGAAGACGGAGATCCACGAGCAATCGAGGCGACAGCACGACGGTGTAATTGCGATTGCTATTCCCTCAAGATCTTAAGGTGGACGGCCACCTTTAGAGAGAGAGATAGGGCGAGAATGAGAGTTGAGAGAGAGAGAGAGTAGACGTGTACAACTACATATATTCCAAGGGCTAGGGTTGCCCTCTTTATATATTAGTTTGGGAGTCCGTGGATCACAATCTATGGGATACACAAAATCAGTGGTTAGATTGATATGGGTTTTTAATCAATGACCATGATCATTGTTATTTAAAAAACAACAACTTATTAATTTAATTTAAATTAAATATATGTTGCATTACCATAAACATAATTTAATTCAATAAAATCAATTATCACAAGATAATAATAATAAAGGGATGATAATCCACTCCTAAAAAGGAGGGGCGTCACCATGACCAATTCATGGGTGACGCCACCTTTTTATTGGTGGATTATCTCCTTTTTTTATTTCATCTCATTATCTCTTTAATTATTTGCAACAACATTTATTGCAAATATATTCACTAAATTAATTCCAAATTAATTAGTGAATATTTCATTCATGCCATTGAAAATATGTGAATCATATTCACAACCCAAACAAAATTGTAAGTTACATTTCCAATTAATTGCTTAATGTGAATCCAATTCCCATTAACAATTAATAAATGCCATTTACAAAAGTGCTTTCAATATGACGATTGTATTGTTCCACGTATAGTGGCTTGGATGTTGAGATCTCATCTCAATTCTAGATCTCACGGATCTCCCATAGATGCTTGATTAAATCAAGTCCGCAAATCTAATCTTCTCATTGTATCTGAATCTCATTCAGATCAATATCCAACACTTAGACCAAGATCGGATTATTTCTCTGCTGAGAGGAGACACTAAAATCCAAACCTGTTTCATCACTCCCTCGGAATGGAAGCGTCATGGTTATACAATCATTTATGATCACATCACCCTCAGGTATTCCCAATACCTGTACATCCTGTATATTGGAAGATCTATGATCAACCTGAAGATATTTAGATCAATTTTTTACTGTCATCTTTAGGGTTTGATCACCAAGTTTCTCAATCTTGGTCATTGGGAATCGGCATCGATCATATGCTTTGCCAAAGCATATATCATACCTTCAAATTCTTGTCATGCTTCCTAAGCACGACGACCATGCATGGAATTTGATCGGTCCCAATACCTCATGAGTGGGCTCATGTCTTCCGGTTCACAAGTGAACCTGTATGATCCATTTGAGAGATCGTATTACTCATATGCCCTTACATGCACATCAGCTCGCCAGTGTATAGACCTTGGTTAGGTCATCAACCTATTGGTCTGCCAAATGTACATACTCAGACACATAGTAACATATCTGTCTCTGGTCAGAGGATGTGTGCCTATATTGTGACAACATTCAATATAGGACTTAGGTTATCTCGATCTCGTTAAGTCAACCCTTTGACCTAACTAATCTGACACCTCCGAATCACTATTCCCATGCAGAGGACCTGCATCAAGAGGTTGGTCAGATATCAGCCTTTGTGAGAAAGGATTGCCATCTCCTACTCAGGCTAGAGATCATCTCTTAATAATCATTTGACGGTGCTTGATGAGTCATCTATCTAACTCTTACACCAGCCTCTATGATTCATTTAATGAATCAACAGCTATATGATCATCAAGATGACCATGGTACATAACCCTAATTGTACAGAGGGACCTTATAGTGCATTCATTCATTTAATTTCAGAAAGGGAGTGAAATAATCAATAACTTTTATTGATAATACATACATATATATATTATAATAACATTTATTGTAAGAATGGTTCGCCTGGGGCTTACATGTCCAACACGTAGGACCATCTTTGATCTTAATGCAGATGGACCCCTAGGACATGATGGCCTTACCTGTCCTTTTTATAGGGATTTATGGGATGCAGTTGGGGATGATCCCATGTGGCTGATCATGGAGTTAAGAGATGCAAACCGAGGCTTGGAGAAGCTCAACATATCCTCTCTTTTTACTTCCAAAAAAGGAAGGTGCAGAGCGAGTGACGAGTTTAGACCTATAACTTTGTCCAATGTTTCTTACCTTATCATGGCTAAGGTGCTGGCCAATTGGCTCAAGGATGTTCTAGATAATCTTATTCTGCTCGTTCATACGACGTTTATTCCAGGCCGTCAATTGTTGGAGGGTGTGGTTATAGCGTCGAAGATGGTGTCAGACTGGATGAGGATTGGGGTAATTGGCATTACTACTTTCTCGGTTTCGATGCTGGTTATTGGAAAGCACGAGGGAGGGTTCTTTCAGCCACCGAGGGGTCTGAAGAAGGGGTGCATCTTCGCTCACCTTTTGTTGTTTTGGTCGCAAATGCATTAATGGCAAATGATGGGATTCATAGATGATGGATGGTTCTTCACGAGTTACTCAATGGAGGATTTTTCGATCCCAGTTTTGCAATATGCGGATGAAACCATGTTCTTCATTGAAGGGGAAATGTCATAATGCGAGGGGGTCATGGTGGTGTTGGATATCTTTGGGGAGTTGTCAGGGTTGAAGGTTAAAGATGCTAAGCCTTAGACCCCTTTAGCCTCTCTTCAAATAAGGTGGAGGCCTATGAAGAGATTGTAGGAACAATGCAGAAGAGTCTGCCTATTAGCTATCTTGGCCTACCGTTGATGTGTGCGAGACTTAGGTAAGTCGATTAATTGTTTTATATAGAGAAGCTGGAGAAGAAGTTGGCAGGCTGAAAAGCATCATACCTTTCAAGAGGAGGGATGTTGGTTCTGTTGAAGGTTGTTCTCTCGACAATTCCTATTTTTTCCTTTCCACGAGAACATTACCTATGAATGTCTGTAAGCAGCTGGAGGCATTGATGCGTCGCTTCTTTTGGTCGGCGACCTCTAATGGTAAGGGAATTGCGCTGGTGAATTGGGCATTGGTGACAATGCCAATTAAAGAGGGAGGGGTCGGATTGTTGCTAGTTGGGGATATGAATAAGGCGTTGCTTGCGAATTGGGTGATGATGATCTGTGGAGAGGGGAATGACTTGTTTTCCAGACTGATGAGATCTATTTATGTCGTGTCACCCAGCTTGTGTACCTACGCTGATGTTGTGGTTTCGTTGACCACTTTTCGGAGGGGTATGTGTTCTGTCATGCCGATCTTGACAGACTCGCTGTGGTCGTTTTTTGGGGGATGGCTAAGGTTTCCGTTACTAGATGGACGACTGGTCTGAGGAGGGATTCCTCTGTGACTTGTATCCCAGACTTTTCTCTTTGGCAGTGGACAAGGAAGCACATGTCGCTGAGGTGTGGTATGTGGGTTCTTGGTTACCTACTTTTGTAACTGAGCCGTCAGATCAACGGGTGGAGGATTTTCTGTCTTTTTGGCAGGTTGGCGAGGCTGGAGGTGTTGTCTGACGGTAGAGATTTGTGGTGCTGGAGAGATGTGTTGTTCATAGTCGAAGAGGTTACTTGGTGGTTTCTTCTCTAGCTACATCCATTGATATAGAGACATCTCGAGACTGTGCTAGTATCAGGGGATGGAAGATCCCTACAAGGGTTAGGGTGTTCACATGGTTGCTGAGAAGAGAACGAGTTATAACAAGTGCGAGGCGAGCCATGCAATTTTCCCGGAACCGATGAGGGATGGATCATCGGAGTAGTGGAGAAATGCAGACCTTCATTGTGCTCAATGGAGTGATTAAGATTCTTTTTGTATTTCGATTTGTAGAGATTGGTCATTCAATGGAAGGGAAAATAAATGTTTGCACACTCGTATGAGCTATATGGCTAGGCAGAAACAATGTTGTTTTGAGGGTGGGAGATTTTATTACGAGAATATACTTGGGCATGCTAACGTCCTATCTGAAATTTGGCATTTGTCATTGTTTATAAATTTTAAAATATTTTTTGGATGGGCCTCTAACAGACCATCCTAAAAAAGAAAAGAAAAAATGTTTAGACATTAAAATTTATAATTGAAAAGAAATTTCTTTGCATATATAGTCACAACGGGGCTACAACCTTGATGGGGCATGTAGTGTTATGATTCATATCAAGTTATCGATGCAAAGAAGTGTAGTAGTTTTCTTTCGAAAGTCTACAGGATGCACATATTTAGGAGGGGGACATAAGTTTAGGTTGTTAGTTGTTTACTAGAGATAATAAATTATATTATATATACATATATAATATTTTGTATTTTGTACAGTGTGTCTACCACTTAATGGTCTAGTGGTGTCTACCGCACAAAAGACCAGGATTCAAATCCCACTCTTGCATGAGTTGCGTTAGGTAGTCCACAGTCAGCATAAAAAATAGTCGAATCTTTCAACATGTATTTAAGAAAAAAAATCCATGTAGCCGACCATATTTATAGTGGAAGAAGGATTAGTACATTAGATATCCGATCTGAATCTGGTTTTTTGTTTTACCATGTGCTTACTCATATTCATATTTTTTAACGACTGATAGCCATATTTGATTCATGTTCGATAAATACTCGAATATGAATATTCATGTTCAGTAATTTTTTAATTATGATTCCACATGTATTTGGAATTAACCGTATCTATTTCCATCACTTTTCTAGATATGAGAGAAAATCTTCATGTTGTTATTTTAGGAGGTCAAGGGTGCTGATACGAAGGGTACTTCCTCTCTTAGCAGTGGATATTTGTGTTGGTTGCCATGATTTGTGTGACACTTGTTTTTTTTACTCGGGTGTTGTCTGTTGCCATGAGTTATGTCACACCTCTTCTCTAGTATGGTCACATATCTAAAATCCCTTAGAAGGACCTTTTTTTGTGGGACCTCGTCCAAGTTTTAGTAAGATTTTTTATTTAAAGGAAAAAAGACGTTCACATCAAGGGTGGGTACCAAATTTTTAGTAAGCATTAACAAACACATTTACAATCCTCAGCGATGCAAGGGCACCCTCAAGGCATGCAATGCTTCCATGTTCTGTACTATGTTTTCTATCATAGTATCTCCCACCCTTGGAAAACCACAACAATCCTCTCTCTCCAAATAGATCGAAGAGTAAGAGGTGGCCAACTCCGATCTTGACTCATGCAATCCTGCTTCCCTGAAGGTGTCTACCTTCACATTTGTGAAGGATATGTGGAATCCTTAAGCGTATCACAGAAGCGTGATGATCGCATCCAATGCGATCGGAGCGACTAGTCGCACTAGTCGCTTGGTGCAACTGAGTTTAAAATTTTTAAATCATAAGATGAAATCACTTGATCCCAAGAACATTTCTTGAATCGTTTCATCTAACCACAAAGTATTAGAAATACCTCTTGAAGCATGGTTGCGATTACTTGATCTCTAAAGTAAGAGATTCTCCTGACTCAAGTTCGATCCATGAAGATGGCACTTGCGGGCGCGATGATGAGACGCGTGCTTCCCGCAATCTTCGATGAAGATCCAAGCCTTGAATCTCCTGATTTCGTCCAACAAAATCCCACGTCTCATTCTAGTGCGAAAAGCTCCAAAGAAGACGGAGATCCACGAGCAATCGAGGCGACAACACGACGGTGTGACAACGATTGCAATTCTCTCAATGTCTCAAGGTGGACGACCAACCTTAGAGAGAGAGAGATGGCGTGAGAATGAGAGAGTAGAGAGAGAGTAGACGCGTATAATATTGTGCTTCCTCAAAGGGCTAGGGTTGCCCTCCTTGTATATTAGTTTGGGAGTCCATGGATCACAATCCATGGATACACAAAATCAATGGTTAGCACTGGGCGAAGATCCATCGACCACGAAGATCCTAATGGAGTGCAACAAGGCCTTCCTCGATCGGGCGGTTGGCAAGGTGTTCTTCGAAGTGTTAAATTTGGGAAGATTCTTTTGTAGAATCGAGCTTTCTGTGGTGCTGCCTCCGCCGCCTCCCTCCTTGCCGGACCGGTGGGCTCTTGGGGGGAGGCCAGCAACAGGGTCGTTCCGTTTTCCGAGGAGAAGCAGCCGCTGTGGGATTTTGCCTCGATGATCTCACCGCAGTTGGATGTGTCTTTGGAGGGTGCGCCTTGCTATGATGTTTACGTAAGGCCTTCTCCCGCTATTGTACGTGAAGCCCATCCCTCCGCATGGAATCGGTGCATGGTAGCCGCCCTCGGGAGTATGCGGGGGGACGTGGCGGGCGGTTGGAGTGACGTGGAGGGTAGGTGCACGAGTTTCGGTGGAGATTTGACATTCTCGGTGGGGTCGCAATGCTCTGCCCTTCGGATCTTCTCCCCTGGCTTTTCTTTCCTTGGGCATACCGCCTCTCCATCATTCGGACCTGTGCGTCATTCTGTAAGTCGGGTTGTTGAGGTTGGCCCGATCAACCTTTCAAAGGCGGATCCTATTTATGATCCGGGTCGGGCGGGTGTTGAATCGGGTTCGGGGGCGCATGCGGACCCTCTTCTGTCGGTGGACCCGGGCGCCTTGACCTTTTCATCTGCATTGCTCTACGCCCCGCATTCGGACTCTCTGATTCTCAACCAGCAGGCGGAACCTTGCTCTCCTCTGGCCGGAGCTTCGTCACAGGTGGGGGTCTCTTATGGGTCTGATCCGGTCGCTGAGGAGTCCCTTGATGATAAGGCTTCAGATGTCGACTCTACGAAGAGATCTTGCAAGCGGTACAGAAGAAGGCGAAGCGCTCGTTCGCGGTCAAGGGAGCACCACTCGTGCCAATCCTTCGAAGAGGCGGTGGCGGAAGCAGCGGGGGTGGTGCCTTCACGGGGCTTCAAGAAGGTTACTAAATGAAGATACTCTCCTGTAATGTTAGGGGCATGGGGATGCGGCTAAGAGAAATATCCTGGGGACTAGATTCAGGGAATGGGGGTGCGACGCCGTTCTCCTGCAAGAAACCAAGTTGGCCTCTCTGGATGATGATGTTTGGCGCTCTCTCGCGGCGGGGGATCTTGATGAGTTCTCTGCTCTTCCTGCGCCTGGGAGTGCTGGCGGTTTGCTTATCGCTTGGAAGTCATCTCGGTTCTCCACTTCTCCCTTGTCTCTGCTGTGAAGGGCAACCACTCTATCTCCGTTCTGCTCACCTGGAAGGAGGACTCTCATTCGTTCGTTTTCTCTTGCGCCTACGGCCCTTGTGATGCGGCTAGCAGGAAGGAGCTTTGGGATGAGCTTCGCAACATCTCGCTGGACAACGCGGGTTTGCCTTGGCTTGCTTATTGGGGGAGATTTCAATGTCACGTTACGGTTGTCGGTTAGACCCCGGTCCAGGGGTGGCTCTGACTCGGGCTCGGCGGAGTTCGCGGACTTCGTCAACGACCTGGCTCTGCAAGATTTAACGGCATCGGACGTCAGGTTCACTTGGAAGAACTCTTCATCGAAATCGTGCATTGACAGGTTTCTCGCGTCGATGGCTTTCATGGAGCTTTTCCCTATGGCGGTGGTCCTCTCTCGACCACGCGCTTTCTCCGACCACACTCCGATCATCTGGGAGTCCAAGGTGTCTTCTCCGGTGGGAGGGTTCTTCAGATATGAGAGGTGCTGGCTGCTTGAGGAGGATTTCCGTGAGCTGGTGTCTTCTTCTTGGGCGGAGGCTTGCGAGGGTCGATCGGCGGTGGTTAGGTTTCGGAAAAAGCTCGAGCGTCTCAGAGGTGTCCTGTCTCAGTTCAAGAAAAGATCGCGGGAGGCTAGGATGTCGGCAAGGAAGGAGGCGGAGGCCGTCGTCGCCGACCTGGACACCTTGGAGGGGCTGAGGGAGCTCTGCGCTGAGGAGCTGGCCTCCAGGACGGCGGCGGTGGCTGCGGTCGAGAGGGAGGAAAGGAAGAGGGTGGCGGAATGGCGCCAGCGGGCGAAGCTGAAATGGATCAAGGAAGGAGACGCAAATTCTTCCTTCTTTCACAGGGTCGCTTCAAACAGGAGGCGGTCAAACTTGATTCGATCGATGTCGTTCGGGGGTCGTGAGGTGGAGGGCGAGGAGGCGAATGGGAATGCGGTGGCCGACTACTTCAGGGACTTCTCTTCGGTTCATATGCCTCGTCGCTGGTGCTGGCTGGGGGAGGATGTCTCGAAGCTCTCGTCCGCGCGTTGTGCGGAGCTGATTAAGGAGATCTCCTTCGACGAGGTCAAGGGTGCTGTCTGGGATCTTAATGCCGATGCCTTGCCTGGTCCCGATGGCTTCCCTATTGTCTTTTACAAAGATTTCTGGGAGGTGGTGGGGTTCGAGGTCTGTGAGGTAGTGGCGGAATTCTGTACTGGAAACTTGGGCTTCGATGGGATCAATAGGGCTCTTATTGTTCTTATCCCTAAATCTCAATCTCCACTTGCTATTGAAGAATTTCGACCGATTGCTATTTCAAATGCTTTATACTTGATTGTTGCGAAAGTGCTGGCGAGGAGGCTTGCATTGGTGCTGGACGATCTGATCCATCCCTCGCAGGTGGCTTTCATCCCTGGCCGCCTGATCTCTGATGTCACGGCTCTTGCCTCTGAGATGGTCGACAGTTGGGTGAGGCGGGGGAAGCAGGGCATTCTTTGGAAGGTGGACTTCGCAAAGGCGTATGACTCCTTGGACTGGAACTTCCTCTGGTCGGTGCTGCGGGCTCGTGGCTTTCCAAATATTTGGATCTCCTGGATGCGCCGATGCGTTACTACGACATCTTTCTCTATCATGCTAAATGGCCGTTTCGTTGGTAGCCGTTTTCAGCCCAGGAGGGGTGTTCGGCAGGGGTGCCCTTTGGCACCCATGCTTTTCGTTATTGCCGCTGATGTGCTTCCAAGGATGGCGGATAGGGTGATCACGCGGGGCTTCTCCTCGGGGTTCTCTTGCAATTACAAGAATACTCCAACTCTCCAGTATGCGGACGACACCATCGCCTTCATAGAGGGGGGTTTGGAGGAGGTCAGAGGGATGGCGGTCACTTTGACCATCTTTAGTGAGCTCTCGGGGCTCCGGATCAACCAATCTAAGTCAAAATTGATCCCTTTCGCTTGGGATGAACGGTCTGCGGCGACGTGTGGCGTGCTTCTGGGATGCTCCCCTTCTTCTCTTCCTGTCGATTATCTGGGTCTACCGCTGGGCGCGAGAAGGTCGGGATTGATCCATTGGAACAAGGTGATGGACAAGGCGGAGAGAAGACTTGCTGGGTGGAGCGCGGCTATGCTCTCCCGGGGTGGACGACTATGCTTATTAGGTCGGTCCTTGCCTCTATTCCCATTTATTTTCTGTCGAACTGGGCTATCCCGGTGGGGATTAAGAGGAGGCTTGAGGGCCTTATGCGGAACTTTCTTTGGGGAAAAAGGGGTCCCGCATCGCGGGGCCTCCATCTTGTGGCATGAAAGGAGGTGGCGAAAAGAAAGTGCGATGGTGGGCTCGGCATACGAAGGTTGGATCTCGTCAACGACGCACTGATGCTAAAATGGGTCAACAAACTTTGGGGTAGCGCCTTCGGGTTCTTTCCCTCTATGCTGCGGGATGTTCTTTCGATCGGGGTGGACATGCTGCGGGACGCCGACTCTTTGCGCTCTGGAACCCCATTCTGGAGGGGGATCGCCTCGGCGGTTAGGCGGTTCTCTCATCTGTTCAAGCCGGCCCTGGGGGATGGCAACACTTTTCTTTTTTGGCACGACGCCTGAGCGGGGGACACCCCTCTCGGTATTTCTTTCCCCCGTCTCTGTGCTCTGGCTTCTGACTCTAGCGCGTCGGTGGCTTCCGCTTGGGGCGGGGGCGACTGGTTCCCTTCCTTTGCTGGCAACCTCTCCGAAGAGCGTTTTGAGGACTACTTAAACTTCCTGTAGCAGCTTAGGGATGCGCCGAAGCCCTCCACTGGCAGGGATCACTGGGTTTGGCGCGACGGCGCCTTCTCTTCGAGGCGGGCGTTCAAGGTGCTCTCGCAACAACACGCCTCTGACCGGAACCTCCTTTGCAAGGATCTTGGGTGGCTGTGGCGCATAAATTTACCGGAGAGGGTGATCTTCTTCCTCTGGCTCTTGAGGCGTGGGAGGGTCTTGACCCGAGATAGATGTGCAAAGTTTCTCTCGGGGACTGACTCCCTGGATTGTGTGCTGTGTGGAGGCGATGGGGAGACTTTGCAACACCTTTTCTTCTGTTGTCCGAGCTCTGCCACAATCTGGGAGGACCTCAATGTGGCTTGGGTCAACGCATCTTCAGCCGACTCGTTTTGGGACTCTATGCGCTCAAGTGTTGATCGGCCAAGGAGGGAGTTGCTTCGCCCCTTCGCTTGCATTTGGGCGCTGTGGCTCGCTAGGAACGCGAAGATTTTCAGGGGTCAAAGGTTCTACAAGGAGAATGTTTTAGCACACGTTGATATGCTTTTGAGTGACTGGCTGCTCCTGTAGTGCTGTGGCCGTGTGTTGTTATCATTTTGTTTTGGGCTGGGGCCTCGGCCGGGATCCACTCGATCCCTGGTGTTTGTATTTCTTTTCTTCCTCCTCCTCTCCTTCGTTTGTTTTTAATAAAGTTTGGGGCGAACACCACGGCGTGTCTCCCCCGAAGCGCTTTGGTTTCAAAAAAAAAATGGTTAGATTGATATGTGTTTTTAATCAATGGCCATGATCATTGTTGTTAAAAAAAACAACTTATTAATTTATATTAAATTAGATATATGTTGCATTGTCATCAACATAATTTAATTCAATAAAATCAATTATCACAAGATAATAATAAAAGGGATAATAATCCACTTCTAAAAAGGGGGGCGTCACCCATCACCAATTCATGGGTGACACCACCTCTTTTTAGTGGATTTTATCTCCCTTTTTATTTTATCTCATTATCTCTTAATTATTTGCAACAATATTTATTGAAAATATATTTACTAAATTAATTCTAAATTAGGATTTCAAAAAAAATTAATTCCAAATTAATTAGTGAATATTTCAATCATGCTATTGAAAAAATGTGAATTATATTCACAATCGAAACAAAAATGTAAATTACATTTCCAATTAATTGATAAATGTGAATCCAATTCACATTAACAATCAATTAATAAATGTTATTTACAAATGTGCTCTCTCTAATATATTACAAATCATATTTATAATATATACTGATACTATGGATAGCATGGATAGTACTATCCACAATCTGCATTCCCTTGATAATTAAATCTCATTTAATTATCTTAGATAATCATTCTCATAATATGAATCTTATTAATATTATTCTTGATGATTATATCTCATTTAATTATCAACATCTCGTTGCTTGGAGACATAATTCATCAAAGGAATTATTCTTGAACTCCTTCAAGAATAGTGTGCTTTCTCCATAGATACTTGAAGATAAGGACAGGGCGATTGTATTGTTCCACGTATAGTGACTTGGATGTTGAGATCTCATCTCAAATTTAGATCTCACGGACCTCCATAGATGCTTGATTAAATCAAGACCGCAAATCTAATCTTCTCATTGCATCTGAATCTCATTCAAATCAATGTCCAAACTTGGACCAAGATCAGATTACTTATCTAGTCTCTACTGAGAGGAGCCACTAAAATCCAAACATGTTTCATCACTCCCTCGGAATGGAAGCGTCATGGTTATACAATCGTTTATGATCACATCACCCTCAGGTATTCCCAATACATGTACATCTTGCATACCGGAAGATCTATGACCAACCTGAAGATATAGATCAATATTACACTGTCATCTTCAGGGTTTGATCACCAAGTTTCTTAATCTTGGTTATTGGAAATTGATATCGATCTTATGCTTTGCCAAAGCATATATAATACCTTCAAATTCTTCTCATGCTTCCAAAGCACGACGATCATGCATGGAATTTGATCGGTCCCAATACCTCATGAGTGAGCTCATGTCTTCCGGTTCACAATTGAACCTGTATGATCCCTTTGAGAGATCGTATTACTCATATACCCTTACATGCACACCAGCTCGCCGATGTATAGACCTTGGTTAGGTCATCAATTTATTGATCTGCCAAATGTACACACTCAGACATATAGTAACACATCTGTCTCTGGTCAGAGGATGTGTGCCTATGTTGTGACAGCATTCAACATAGGACTTAGGTTATCTCGATCTCGTTAAGTCAACACTTTGACCTAACTAATCTGGCACCTCCGAATCACTATTCCCATGCAGAGGACCTGCATCAAGAGGTCAGTCAGATATCAACCTTTATGAGAAAGGATTGCCATCTCCTACTCAGGCTGGAGATCATCTCTTAATAATCATTTGACGGTGCTTGATGAGTCATCTATCTAACTCCTAAGATATTCATCCAAACACCAGCCTCTATAATTCAATTAATGAATCAACAGCTGTATGATCATTAAGACGGTCATGGTATATAACCCTAATTGTACAGAGGGACCATATATTGCATTCATTCATTTAATTTCAGACATGGAGTGAAATAAACCAATTACTTTTATTGATATATCAAACATTACAATAATATTTATTGTAGGAATGGTTCGCCCGGGGCTCACATGGCTAACAATCTCCCACTAGCCCTCAGAATCATTCAGGAACAATCCGTAAACCCATACTCATTACGTGCTGGTCGAAAACCTTCTGTGTCAGAGATTTGGTAAGATGATCAGCAACGTTGTCGGTAGAGGCCACCTTGGTGATGATGATATCACCACGCTTTTGAGTCTCCCGAATGATGTGGTATTTCCTTTCCACATGTTTACTCTTTTGATGCCACCTGTGTTCCTTCGTCTGGGCAATGGCTGCTGTGTTATCACAGAGTAATGGGATGGGCGTATCAGAGGAAACTACGCCAAGTTGCAGGATGAACTTGCGCAACCACAACGCCTCTTTTGCAGCATCCGATGCGGTAATATATTCGGCTTCTATTGTTGAATCTGACGTAGTGTCCTGCTTCTTGCTTCTCCAGCTCACAACACCACCGTTTAACAGGAATACAAACCCTGATGTCAACTTTCGATCATCAATATCCGACTGTAAGTCTAAATTTGTATATCCCAAGACTTGGAGATCACCATCTTCATAGATCAAGATGTAATCTTGCGTCCGTCTTAGATATTTGAATATGTTCTTTTCTGCATTCCAGTGTTGCTCTCCATAGCAAGATTGGTAACGACTGACCACTCCCACTGCATGACAGATGTCCGGCCTAGTACACATCATGGCATACATTAAGCTTCCTACAGCTGATGCATAGGGGCATCCAGCCATGGCCTTCTTTTCCTCAACACTTTGAGGAGCCATCTCTTTAGACAGATGGATACCATGTCTTAAGAGGAGGAATCCTTTCTTGGAACTATCCATACGGAATCGTTCAAGAATTTTCTTAATGTACCATGTGTGATAATTCCAATATCCTCTTTTCTCGGTTTCTGAACAACTTCAGGCCTAAGATGTAAGATACTTCTCCAAGATCTTTCATCTCGAAGGTATGAGATAGCCAAATCTTTACACTGGTCATCATCCCTGTATCATTCCCAATGATAAGGATGCCATCTACGTAAAACATGACGAACACAATGACGCTCCCATTAAGCTTCTTGTACACACAAGGTTCATCTGGATTCTGCACAAAATCATAACTTTTTATGGTTTCGTCAAGTCTGATGTATCAACTATGAGAAGCTTGTTTGAGCCCATAAATGGATTTCTTCAGCTTGCACTTTGCCATCCTCAACTATGAAGCCCTCGTGTTGCTCCATACAGATGTCCTCCTCGAGGTATCCATTGAGGAATGTTGTCTTAACGTCCATCTGCCAGATGTCGTAGTCAAGAGATGTAGCTACAACTAGCAATGTCCTGATGGACTTAAGCATAGCCACAGGAGAGAACGTCTCATCGTAGTCGATGCCTTCTCTCTATGTGTAGCCCTTGGCCACGAGCCGTACTATGAAAGTCTTTACTTTCCCATCAGGTCCCCCTTTCCTCTTGAAGATCCATTTAAAACCAATGGGTTTTACCCCTTTAGGTGGATCCTCTAGGGTCCATACACCATTTTTATGCATGGAGTCAATTTCTGACTTCATTGCTAGCATCCGTCTATCCATGTCATGATCCGCGAGTACTTCATCAAATGAAGAAGGATCATTGTCAGTTTCACCTGACACATGGAATCCATACCTTTCAAGTGGTGCGACCACCCTCGAACTCCTTCGAAGAGGTATGGGTGTTTCATATTTATTTATTTCTTCAGTTTCTGGTTCAGGAATCTCAGAATCCTCAGGGGATTCAATGAGTTCCTCTACTTCATTTCTGTCTTGACCTTTAAGGAAATCATCCTCCAGAAATTTCACATCTCTAGAGACAAAAACCTTTTGGGTCTCAGGGTCATAAAGTTGATATCCTATACCATCTTTAACATACCCAATGAAGTAACACTCGCGAGAGCGAGATTCTAGCTTACTTGCGTCCACTTTCTTCGCATGGATCAAGCAACCTCAAACCCTCAAGTGTTTAACACTAGGTTTGTTTCCATACCAGAGCTCGTGAGGAGTCTTGGGTACAGATTTGCTAGGAATCTTATTCATGATATATATTGCAGTCTCTACTGCATATCCCCAGAAACTAAGAGGTAAATGTGCTTTACTTATCATCGAATGGACCATGTCCATATGGTCTTGTTGCGTCTTTCAGCAACACCATTAAGTTGGGGGGTTCCAGAGGAGTGAGATTGCAGACAATTCCATTCTCTTTAAGATATTCCTTGAATTCATCTGAGAGGTACTCACCTCCTCGGTCAGATCGAATCCGTTTAATCTTTCTGTTGGTCTGGTTCTCAACCAAAGCCTTAAACTCTTTGAATTTTTCAAAGGTTTCAGATTTATGACGTAGTAGGAAGATAAATCCGTATCGCGAATGGTCGTCAATAAATGTCAAATAATATCGATATCCATTTTGAGTCGCGGTACTGAAGGGACCACATACATCGATATGTATTAGGTCAAGAATACCCTCGCATCTCGTAACCTTGTTACGGAAAGGTGTTCTAGTCATTTTACCTCGAATGCAATATTCGCAGGTAGGTAAAGATTGAACCTGTAGAAAATCTAAAGCTCCATCCTTTATCTATCTATTGATCCTATCAACAGATAAATGATCAAGCCTTTGATGTCAAATCATATTCGAATGATTTCCATCCTCCCTGAATCTTTTAAGGTTTTTATTATTAGTGGTAGTAACATTCATGACACATTCATCAATGCACAATTCATAGAGTCCACCAGAAGTTAAAATACCATCTGCAATATATTTGTCATAACGGTTTATGATTAACTTATTACAGAAAAGGAATGAATATCCACTTCTAACAAGCTTAGATACATATATCAAATTCCTTCTGACTTCAGGTACATAAAGACACTCTTTAAGTAATAAGACTCGATCACTAGATAACGATAGTTGGCAGGTCCCGATGGTGACTGCTGCAACAGTTGCATCAGATCCCATCTGGATAACTATCTCCCATTGCTCCAGATTCATAGTTTCCTGAAACAAATGCAATGAATTGCATACATGAACAGAAGCTCCAAAATCTACAACCCAACTTCCTTCTCGTCCAATGAGAAAACTAGTTTCAATGATGAAAGTAGATTTCATACATGCTGGGGCTTTACCTTTGTCAACCGACTTCAGGTATTCTGGGCAATTACGCCGTCAGTGCCCCGGCTTTTTGCAGTGGTGACAGACATTGGTCTTCTTCGATGTCATTAGTGTGGAAGCACTAGAAGATGAACCAACTCCTTGATTCTTCTTCTTTCTCTTCTGGGTCGGGCCCTTCTGAGAACCTTGCTTTCGATTGTGCTTTCCTTTTACTTGTGCAACCATTGCACTAGCGGAGGGGCCTTCCTTCTTCATTACATCTTCTGCAGACTTTAATGCAACAGCCCAGCGTCAGTAAAATCACCTTTGCTCATGTGATGTGACACAACAAAGTTGTTGAAAGACTTAGGGAGCGATAGGAGAATGAAATCAGCATGCATTTCAGAATACATGTAGGCTCCCAGGGTTTCCAATTCAGAGAGGTATCCAAACACTTTGAGTACGTGTTCTCTGACACATGGTCTCAAATTTCAGCGAAATTCGGTCGAATTTCTGTCGAATATCGATATCCAGTCGAAATCGAAATTCGACCGAAATGACCGAAACGACCGAAATATGGGGATCCTAGTACAAATAATGACCGAAATGATCGAAATTTGACCGAGATTCCATCGAAATTCTGTTTTGGTCGTCTCCGAAATGGTGACTGAAACCGACATTTAAGGCCTTGATGTCTGACAGAGGTCCCTTCCTGCATCTTATAACGAATAAGCTCTTTCATCACATTATAACGCTGTGTGCGGTTTATGTCACCGAACATTTCTTTCAGATTCAACATGATTTCTTGACAATGGTTCATTTCCACATGCTGCTTCTGAAGCACATTGAACAATGAACCAAGTATATAACATCTTGCCAAGTTATGATCTTCATCATATTTCTCATTAAAAGATTTATCTTCCGGAGTCTGAGGGTCTGCTATCTTGTCCTTCGATAGTACATACGAGATGCGCTCTGCAGAAAGGACAGGATCCAAATTTCGGATCCAATCCAAATAATTTGGTCCGGTCAACTGATTGACCTCCAGAAGCCTGCTCAGTGGGTTCATGGACTTCATTTTCTGAAATTAAGAATGCACTATATTAGAACATATAAATAATTATATATTCATTTTAAGAAATTTGATTAAGGCGTTTTAAATCAAATTTGTTTTGCTATGTCAGCTTTGAAAGTTTATTCCCTTATTATCTTTCAAAGCAAGAGATATACTTACCGCTATATCTCAAGTCAGAACTGGGATCTCCTCTTTATCTCTGTCACATCCCAATAATATGAGAACTTGTGACTTGAATAAAGAGAAGCTGGAACACATTCCGCCTTGCAAGTTCAACTTGCATTTCCCAATTCGGTCTTTAACACCCGAGCCCACCACCCTAAGGCGATGTTGATCCGTTGTTAATTGAACCAGCCGTCAACAGGATTAGAACTCGCTATGCGCAATCCAATATTGCCCCAATAATATGAGCACTTGATATTGGGGTCACTACGCATACGGCCTTACTCTTTCGAGAAGCAAAGAGCACGATCCAGATGCACTTGTATACAGGAGCTGTCACTTCGGACATGCGTCTCCTACATACAATCCCTGGCCATGACGGGAGTCCATGGATGTACTTATGTGATCCTCCACCTCTTATTCAAATTCAATAATTAATTATCATGAATCACATTCACATAATTAATTCTTCCAAGGGAAATACACATCTATTCATAATAGAGTATATCGATTGGATATAATCAATTTAATCATATTAAATTAATTATATATCCTATCTTAATCAACAAACTTAATTATTACTTGAATAAAAGGTATAATCTCAAAGTACGTATTATTCGAATTTTAATAATTAGAAAAATACACCTTGATTTCTCCAGCATTATCGAGTCCCTACCCGCTGTCATGGCTAGTACCTACCCGCTGTCATGGCTAGTACCGACGGGAGTGGAACATACCACAACCGGTGCGACCTGCTACCCCAACGCTCCCCGACTAGACATCATATCCACCTCAGGAAAGGATAATGCCAATTAGATCATTGTGTACTTTGAGATGCTCATCGGTTTTTCAACCGAATTTATACCATATAATATTTATCAAAAACATTTTGATAATATTATAAGGAGATTTGCTAAACAAATCCCCAATCCTATTCAAGCAAGAGGGTTTTGTATGTAAAAGTTATCCTACAACTATTGTAGGATAAACTAGAGTTTTGCATGAAAAACAATGTTTGTTGATGATTTCATATCAACCAATTATGATCAAGATCAACTATCTTATTATTTTGGTTAGTGAAATGCCATTCAAGGAAATAATTATCATCTTTAAATATTTCACACATATTTATCAATAATCATTTCAGAAAATTAATAATTAATTTTCATCAATTTATTTGAATGACTATCACAAGGTTCATGATCAAGTTTGTTAATTTCCAGCTGTAACCCCCAGTCACTAAAATCAACATAGCTTGATCAATTTAAATCCAAATTACGCAAAATCAGTTTCCTAAGATTGCTAATTTGATTTATGACAGAACCCAAGTGATATTTCACACATTTTTAAGCATATCAGAACAATAATTAACTCATTAAGCATGTTAAGATTCACAGTTCCCGCAACAGTGAATACGTGTTTATTCAAAAAGCCATATCTTGAGCAAACAGAATCCAAATTACGTAAGCTCAGATCCTATGATTTCCTTATTTAATGGGAAACAAAATCCAATTGAATATTTCATGTTTAAACTATTTAAACAGTGCCGAAAAAATCCCATTAAACAGAGATGCAAAAATTGAAATGCGATAGAACTTTCGCAACCCTTACAAACCCAAGTCGTCCTAGGTTTACGGATCGTATCCAAAAGCTTCCGACCTAAGGCTTTGATACCACTTGAAGGATATGGAGAATCCTTAAGCACATCACGGAAGCGTGATGATCGCATCCAATGCGATCGGAGCGACTAGTCGCACTAGTCGTTTGGTGCAGCGGAATTTAAAATTTTTTAATCATTAGATGAAACCACATGATCCCAAGAACATTTCTTGGATCATTTCCTCTAACCACAAAGTATTAAAATACCTCTTGAAGCGTGGTTGCGATCACTTGATCTCTAAAGTAAGAGATCTTCCTGACTCAAGTCCGATCCACAAAGATGGCACTTGCGGGCGCGATGATGAGATGCGTGCTTCCCGCAATCCTCGACGAAGATCCAAGCCTTGAATCTCCTGATTTCGTCCAACGAAATCCCACGTCTCCTAGTGCGAGAAGCTCCAAAGAAGACGAAGATCCACGAGCAATCGAGGCGACAGCACGACATGACAACGATTGTAATTCTCTCAATGTCTCAAGGTGGACGGCCACCCTTAGAGAGAGAGATGGCGTGAGAATAAGAGAGTAGACATGTATAATATTGTGCTTCCTCAAAGGGCTAGGGTTACCCTCCTTATATATTAGTTTGGGAATCCATGGATCTTAATCTATGAATACACAAAATCACTGGTTAGATTGATATGTGTTTTTAATCAATGGCCATGATCATTGTTGTTCAAAACAACAACTTATTAATCTATATTAAATTACATATATGTTACATTATCATCAACATAATTTAATTCAATAAAATCAATTATCACAAGATAATAATAAAAGGGATAATAATCCACTCCTAAAAAGGGGGGGCGTCACTCATGACCAATTCATGGGTGACGCCACCACTTTTTGGTGGATTTTATCTCTCTTTTATTTTATCTCATTATCTCTTAATTATTTGTAACAATATTTATTGCAAATATATTCACTAAATTAATTCCAAATTAAATAGTGAATATTTCAATCAAGCCATTGAAAAAATGTGAATCATATTCACAACCCAAACAAATTTGTAAGTTACATTTCCAATTAATTGATAAATGTGAATCCAATTCACATTAACAATCAATTAATAAATGTTATTTACAAATGCGCTCTCTCTAATATATTATAAATCATACTTATATTATATACTGATATTATGGATAGCATGGATAGTACTTTCCACAATCTGCATTCCCTTGATAATTAAATCTCATTTAATTATCTTACATAATCATTCTCATAATATGAATCTTGTTCATATTATTCTTGTTAATTAAATCTCATTTAATTATCAACATGTCGTTGCTTGGATACATAATTCATCAAAGGAATTATTCTTGAACTCCTTCAAGAATAGTGTGCTTTCTCCGCAGATACTTGGAGATAAGGACAGTGATTATATCATTCCACGTATAGTAACTTGGATGTTGAGATCTCATCTCAAATCCAGATCTCACGGACCTCCCCTAGATGCTTGATTAAATCAAGACCGCAAATCTAATCTTCTCATTGCATCTGAATCTCATTCAGATCAATGTCCAACACTTGGACCAAGATCAGATTACTTCTTTACTGAGAGGTGCCACTAAAATCCAAACATGTTTCATCACTCCCTCGGAATGGAAGCCTCGTGGTTATACAATCGTTTATGATCACATCACCCTCAGGTATTCCCAATACCTGTACATCCTGCATACTGGAAGATCTATGATCAACCTGAAGATATAGATCAATTTTCAACTGTCATCTTTAGGGTTTGATCATCAAGTTTCTCAATATTTGTCATTGGGAATTGGTATTGATCATATGCTTTCCCAAAGCATATATCATACCTTCAAATTCTTGTCATGCTTCCAAAGCACGACGACCATGTATGGAATTTGATCTGTCCCAATACCTCATGAGTGAGCTCATGTCTTCCGGTTCACAAGTGAACCTGTATGATCCCTTTGAGAGATCGTATTACTCATATGTCCTTACATGCACACCAACTCGCCGGTGTATAGACCTTGGTTAGGTCATCATCCTATTGGTCTGCCAAATGTACATACTTAGACATATAATAACACATTTGTCTCTGGTCAGAGGATGTGTGCCTATTCTGTGACAGCATTCAACATAGGACTTATGTTATCTCGATCTCGTTAAGTCAACCCTTTGACCTAACTGATCTGGGACCTCCGAATCACTATTCCCATGCAGAGGACCTGCATCAAGAGGTCGGTCAGATATCACCCTTTATGAGAAAGGATTGTTATCTCCTACTCAAGCTGGAGATCATCTCTTAGTAATCATTTGACGGTGCTTGATGAGTCCTCTATCCAACTCTTTAGATATTCATCCAAACACCAGTCTCTATGATTCAATTAATGAATCAACAGCTGTATGATCATTAAGACGGCCATGGTACATAACCCTAATTGTACAGAGGGACCTTATAGTGCATTCATTCACTTAATTTCAGACAGGTTGTGAAATAAACCAATAACTTTTATTGATATATCAAACATTACAAATAACATTTATTTTAGGAATGGTTCGCTCGGGGTTCACATGGCTAACAATTTGTTCATGGGGATATCCTACTCTTTCCAAATCGTGCTCAGCCTCCTCTGCCTCATCAACTAAGCATGCAACTTCACCTTTAAAGATGCTTTGGTTTTCTACACCTGTCTGTAATTCATCGCAAAAAATCCTGATCTATCACATCTCTTCCTCTGTGCCACGTACGCCCTAGAATGGATAAGACCTCCCTGTCCATTTCAGGAATCTTGCTCATGACCCAACACCACCACTCTCCAACAACGTGACTAATGAGGCGAAGCAAATCCTATCACGGGATAGTGCTGCGATGAATCTGGGCAACCAAACCCTGTTCTAGACCTGGGCCACCACCTTCTGATTGTCCTCTGCAAATAAGAAGGATCTTCGGCAACGCCTCCTTTCTTGATCAGTGTTGTCTAATCAAAATCCGAATTTTTCTCCATTCCCTATATGCATCTCCTGAAGTTTCCCATGGATGCAGCATGTGCATCAATCACTTCCAAAACATAAAAGGCCTCTACAGTTAATTGACTCTTTCTTCCAGGTCAAGGCATCTGTCATAGCAGGTCTCCAGAATTGTCCCCCTCCTGAAAACTTCACAAGCAGCATCTTTAACATAGATGTAAAATAAAGGTAATTCTGAGAGCACCGGCTCTAGCAAGAGCATGTTGCCTCCTCAAGGCAATATCTTTGACATCCAACTCCGTAACATTCATTCCATCCTCTTATCCGCCGGACAGACTACAATGCATTGGCCTATACGTTAGATTAACCAAGGACAGTGGCAACTGCGCACTCGAAAACCTGCCCATCACATATCGGAGCACTCCAAGTCCTCCATGTCAAAGGCGATGAACGGGAATTTGAGTTCATTGACCCTTATATGCCAGGCGCCCCAAAAAACTCAACCAGCACCCTGACCTGGTTTACCTGCTGCACAGACCGCTTCCCAAAATGGCATGTTTTTACATAGGATAATTGCACAAGTAATTAAATTTGGTTGAAACCCTGTATGAGTAATACAGTAAAAGAGGGCAGGTATGCTAGATGCCATGAATTAGTTACTACGTAATGGCCTCCCTGGTTTGATAAATCTGTCATTTCATTCTAAACCATTACATTGTCGAGAACAATAGTGCATTGTTTCGCAATAGGATACAATATCTAAAGATAAAACTTGGTGTCTCTTTCTTGAGAAGAAATAGTGTTGGAGTATGCGTCATATGTAGAGCGTGGAAATATGCTCTGATAATCATGTAGACAATGATAACACGGAAGTGTTATATGATATAAAGAGTAAAGATCATAAGAATACTTGGATTTGACGTGGAACCCTACTCCGTGAGGTGCGTCATGAAACCATGGGAGAATGCCTCTCAAGGGTCGTATGTGTATATTGAATTCTCTTATCTGTTACATGTAGTGTGAGGCTTCTTATGTAGCCCCACCGCGGACACCAACATGTTCGTTCGGATTATTCATTGATTCAAGCTATGGATTCTAGGGTTCATCGGAAACCCTAACTATGCCATCGATTACCAGAGACTCAATTCTCTCTCCAGATCCAACAACTTCCAACGAGTTCTGAATTTCAGCCATCACCAAGTTCATGTTCAACAATATATTTTCATGCATGCATAGAGCATCAAGATCACCCGTCATCTCCAGTTAAGGCTTAGGGTTTTGATGAAATCCTAAGTTACACCACGTAATGTTACTCTTATGTGATTCTAATCGACAAATCACTGCTTATGGATCGTGCCAGTCTTTCATGAGATGTCGAGCCCTAATTCTCGATGAAGAAGAAAGACAGATCACCTCCTCTTTAGTTCCAGGTGCACCTCCTGCTCACGTGCAAGGGCTCTCAAGTTTGTCCACGAGTAGCTACCCCCACACGTTGAAGAACCACCAAGCAATGGCGGTGACACTTTCTTCCCAAGAAGAAAACTCCATTGTCGGTGTCGCTCCAGGTAGGAGATGGCCTTTTACGTGCAACTATGCGCGATCCTCCACCAGCCATCGGTGCAACCTCTAGGCGGCGTAAATCTCAAAAGCCCCATCGGGGGTGATGGGAATTGGTTCCCACGACAGGAACCATAAATAGGGGGTTGCCTTTTAATTTTGATTTCTTTTTTTGCCCAACGGGCTGATTTCACTTGAAAAAGGAGGGAAAGGGGATGCGGGCTACTACTTTAAAAAATGCCCAACAGTGGGCTACTGCAGAAAAAAGGAGGGGGGAGGGAAAGAGTAGAGGTATTTTGGGCCCTATTTGGCCCGTGTTTCCAAAAAAAAGAGGAAAATGAGATGATTTATTTTGGGAAAAGGCAAGCATACAAAAAAGAAAAAAAAGTCGTATGCGGATTTTTTTAAAGGGAGAGACAGCTATAAAAAAGGAGAAATAGCCACGAAAAAAAATTCTTTTGAGATTGATTTTTACCATCTCCAGGTATTCTCCCAACATTCCCCCAACTTAGCTTCTGTCATCTATTTCGACCAATATAGGAAAAAGAGGGAGTATTATATAGAGTTCTACATGTCACATTAAGATTCTCCTGTTTAGATTGACATGATTCCAGACTCTACAATTTAGATTCAGATTTTGTGTCCAGATTGTTTCAGAGCGTACAGTTTGATGCACACATGTATGCGATCATTTTTGAGAGACCCCCATCTTTTATTTGGACTCAGAGTTTTTATGTGATCCATAGAGACTCCAAAGTAGTCAGCTCTTCGATGAGGAGACTTTCAGAATTCATTCTCCAGTGTTCATGAACTCTAGTACGAGATCCTTCTAAGGCAAGGCCCTAAATGTCGGTTTCGGTCACCATTTCGGTGACCGTCGAAAAGGAATTTCGGTGGAATTTCGGTCGAATTTCGACCGAAATTTCGGTCATTTCGGTCATTTCTTGTACTAGGGCCTCCATATTTCGGTCATTTCGACCATTTCGGTCGAATTTCGATTTCGATTGGATATCGATATTCGACAGAAATTCGACCGAATTTCGTTGAAATTTGAGGCCATGTTCTAAGGTTCATGTGAGAGAGAACCCACTTCGAGATTCCTATGAGAGAGAGCCATCTTCAGAGATCTATGTATGGATAATTACTGACATTATTTGTTTGGCTCTTCAGAGATGGAGCAATTGCCCACATGATGCGTAGTTTTCTACATGTAGTGGGCCAGAGTACTCCGACGAGGAGACTCATTCCAATTTCAGTAATTCTGACAGATGCAGTGTAGAGCACATGTTCTCCGACGAGGAGACTTTTTTTAGTTCGCACTTCAGTCCTTCAGTTCCTTCTCACCATCACGACATGAGAATCAACGCCCTCAGCATGCAGCCATCAGAATTTGCATTGAGTTGATATTGTATGTAGTGTCTTGTATTGTGAGTGAGTGATTTCTTTCTATTTGTCCAAACCGAGCATTTTATGCTCTAGCTTGAGGGGAGTGTTGGAGTATGCGTCATATGTAGAGATGTGTAATTGTATCTCTTGAGGATCCAATTACCACATCCATTGGTTAGTCTCACATCTACTATGAGTGGGACTCGGTCTTACTGATGGGGATATACAAGAAGCCCCACACCCATTCTAACAGTTGAGAGAGAAAACAATACAAAATACCTGGCCCTTGACAGGCCTTCACTCATGGTTTCATCCCACTCCTCACGGAATAGGGATCCATGTAAATCCCTGTGTTCTTTATCTTATTTATATTTTTATCTCTGAGATATTACGCTTCCACATTATCATTTTCTACAAAAGAAGACATGAACGAGGGAAACGATCTTGCTCATAAAATGATGTTTAAAATGGAGTATCCAACTTTCTTTTCTTGGCACTGGCAGTACACGATTTGAGACTATTTTCTGCCCTTTGTACACTTGGAACTTATGTTTATCATAATTATCTTCCTTGTATCTATGGGAATGCCAATTCATGATAACTAGTTGGTTGTTATGCATCAGGCAGTTTTCTTGTGGTTATATACAAGATTTCATCTCATAAATTCATCACCATTGTCAAATTTTGTGCATGTCTTTATGTATGTAGCTCAAGGTTTAAAAAAGTGTGAGGCGGTCCGAGGTGTTTTCTTAAAATGTGAGGCGAGGCGTAAGCCTCGAGGCGGTCGAGGCGTAAGCCTCAATTTTTTGGAAAGAAAAAATAAAATTAAAGCAAAATAAATTGGAATAAATAACAACACAAAATATTGCAATATATTGTCCTAAAGTTCAATACAAACTACTAACTACAACTATGATTGTTCAAAGTTCAAATACGATTGCGAAATTAGAAAAGAAAACATAATAAAGTTTGACATGACACAAGCATGAAATTAATGCAACATATTGTCCATCACTATTATGTGATACATCAAAATCACTAATCAATTCAATGAATCAACATCAGTCGTCTCGTCCCTCAGCAGTGTTGTCGCCGCCGTCGTCGTCACTGCTCCTACTACTCATTGGGTCATCATCAGAATCATCATTTAATTCAAATGAACATCATCATCAGCCTCATCATCGCTTCCATCTTCAAAATTGGAGTACTCCTCCTCAACATTAATTGGAGTTTTTTCTTTACCTAATCAAGAAAATAATATGCATAGTCATTCATTTGAAAGTTAATCACAAAAAAGCATCGAACATTCTTTTAATTTATAATATTGTATTGCACCTTTGTCGTATTTTTTTCCATTCTTTTTAGGTCGAGCGACTTGAGCTCCTTCACCTCTTTCACCTCCTTCCTCAAGAGGATCATCCTCAAGGGGTATGTTCGCATCAATATCCTGATAGACCTCGACATCTTGAGCTTCTGAAATCCATTCATCACCGGAGTCAATGTCTTCCAAACATAAAGGATCTTCTATTGTTTTCTTCCTTAATTTCTCTATGTTTCAATTTCAGATTGAACATGATGTAAACCAGATCATTGAGCTTCGCTTGTGATAAACGATTTCTTCTCTTTGTGTGGACCTATATAGACATACACATACGTAAGGTTTAAGTGTTTAATATGAAACAAAACACTATCATAAAAATAAATAATGCTTTAACCACTTACTTGATTAAACGAGCTCCAATTACGTTAGCAGCCAGAAGCACTGCAAGTCAAGCTCAATACCCTAATAGCAAATGCTGCGAATTCCGGTGTTTCATCTCCAAACAACGTCCACCAATCCGCTGATAATGGTGAACACATTTTAGTAATTATGTTAAAGTATATGCAAAACTCTTACAATTTATTTGCAGCACTCACCAGGACTTCTTGTTTTCCTGAATTAACAGCATTTGCCCGTTCGAAAAATCCTCTGGCATGCATAAAAGAATCAAGTTGTGAATCTGCTTTCATCCTCGCATCCGGATCAATGATCAATCTTTTCATGCTTGAAAACAATCCCATTTTGACTTCTAAGTGATTAGAAAATGTCGGTTCATAATGAAAGTGGGGATTGAGGAAATAAAGCAGCAGCATGTAAAGGCCTGTGTAGTTGACGATCCCAACGACTATCCACAATGTCCCAAATAATCTTATATTTGGTCTCGTCATTTTCTAGATTTCTAGCAATCTCTTCTTGGCCCTGTTCATGGCTTCATATATAACCCATCGGTGGATATTTTTCAGAATCCACCAACCTCAAAACGGTGATCAAAGGTTTCGTGGTGTTGAGAGCATATGCAACGCCAGGCCAAAAAGACTTGCTCTTCACAACAATGTTCACCACACTTTGCCCCAATGGTCGATTCACATAAGAACTGTTCTTTCATGCTCTTGAAGTGAAGAAGGATTCAAGTGAATCCTTGGCTCTAATCAAGCTTTGCAATGTAAGAAATGCAGTGGCAAATCGAGTAACGACAAGTTTCACCAAATCACAACCTGCAATTTTTCTCACCATTGCTAAAACCCAAGCATGTCCATAAACAAATTGATTATTTTTTTTGCTTTTTTGAACACCGATGTATGAAGAGGCAATTCAAGGATATCCTCCAACATCAAATCTATGCAATGCGCTGTACAAGGTGTCCAATAAAGATTCTTCCTTTTATCCATCAACATTTGTCCAGTTGCTTTATAAGTGGATGCATTATCCGTTATCACTTAGACAACATTCTTCTCTCCGACCTCCTCAACAACTTCATCCAACACTTTAAAAAGCATCCTGGCATCTTTAACTTGATTGGATGCATCAATCGACTTCAAGAAGTAAGTGCCTTTGGGATTATTCATCAAAAAATTAATCAATATGCGTCCTTTTGTGTCAGTCCAACCGTTCGACATGATGCTACAACTCGTGGCAATCCAAGAAGCCTTCGCCTCATCAACAAGAGTGGTAA